>CM039642.1:1278731-1647899 GCA_022405125.1 Anthidium xuezhongi | reverse complement strand
AATCCAACAGAGAAACAGATGCAGAAATTAGGTTCAAAGGGTTACTGTATATAAACAACCGTATTTTGAATCTAAATGGCCCTCGCATTTCCACACGTAATCATCAGGATCGTAAACAACTGGCGTAAATTAGCATCAAAAGTGATTTGGTAAATTATACACCATTGTACCGTCGTTTCGTGAGCGAAGAAGAATGAAGTCATCAAAGGATAATTAGCAGTCGCGTTTTCGCAAATTAGAATTGCCGAAAGACAAGGATGATCTGACTTTCACCAGAATTCCGTGACGAACAGGAGGCCAGGGTTTTTCGCCAAACCAGCCACGAGCCCGTCGGCTGAATGCAGGTGGCGAAGGTGTTAATTAATTCGCCTTTGTTCCACCACCTCTTAGCACCTCGATCGCTGTTTATGCTCGATGGAATCGTTAGTCATCAAAAATTCAGCTACACCTGCGAGCCTCTGCGTTCAAGCGTGCGATCGTGTTATTTATGCGCGATTATGCTATCCGCTTACACGCGCCGATGCCTGCGTCGCGTGCGTTTACACAGCGTCGTGCACGACTCTTGCTGTTAGATCATCTCGATATGGATCGCGGAGTCGTTTAGAATAATCTTGTGATTGTTATAATTGTACATCTGCGGTAATTTATTATGCGCGACACTTGTTGTGCAATGCCATCGCTTATTTCACATTTTCTTCATTCCACGATACAATTCGAATGAACGTTCAATATTCAAAAAGTTAACAGGTTTCTTAATCTGTTAACGTTAAAAAAAGGCTATACTCAAAAGGGCAGAGCAGGATAAGATGATCAAAAGTGCACTTGAACCGATTTTGGCTGACAATGCACCATTCGATAGCATATCAAAAGAAAATATAATGCACCAAGTTTCAGCCCTCTAGCTCAATCAGTAGGGTAGTTATGGGGTAAATTCGAATTATCGAGGTTTATCCGATTTTTCCTATTTAATTGCATGCAAAACATCTGAAACAATTCTATAATATTTGAGGCATGATAATGTATGTTAGAGAATTTTTTCAGATTTTTTTGTCGAAAACTCTAGGTGTAAAAAATCAAAAACTGAAAAAAATGTGGAAAAATGCATATTTTATATACATAGAAGTTTTAAAAGCTCTATCATGTTCTTTTTTTACAAAATACATGATAGTAAATAGCATTTGCTAAAAATTATTTAAACGACGTCGAATTCCAGGAATTACCGAAAGCGTATTTCCAAATCCTGCTAGCTGGAAAATGAAATTTTGTATCAGGAGAAGTTCCAGATTTTGAAGAATTGTATGTAAATATGTATACGTATTTCACATTTGATAAATCTTGACTACATAAATTGCAATTAGAATTAAATTTAAAATTGAATTTAATTAAACTATAAATAATAGAGGCCACATTTGAAACACGGAGTGGGGCACGTGCTCTTTAACAATTTCCTTAATATCAAATAATATCCAATAATATATCATTAGAATTCTCAATTATAAAAATATTCCTTAAACAAACCTTAAAACACGTGAAAGTTTCAATTATCTAATCGAGGTAATGGGAGTATCTTCGAAAAAAGAATTGATTCGCTTCCAGTTTCCATTCGAAAGAACGACAGAACTTTCCGCTCAACTTAATAGCTTGTCCGGATATTCGTCAGCATTCCTCGTGACAAGATTGCTCGGTATAGCGTTTACCAATCCCAACTATCGTACTTTTTGCTACGGATAATCGGTAACTGGAACTGTTTCTACGACTCGAGGATAGATTGACTTCGAGAGATTCACTTTCCATAACTCGATTCTGGATTGAACGCGTTGCTCGATTTGTTGCGTTGAGAAAAGGCGAACGAAGCGAGGAATCGGAGAATTACAAATACTGTTTGTTTTTAGAGATCAAAAACCATTTAGCTGCCACGTTCCATCGTTTCATGTTTGTTCTTCGTGATTTTCATTTTCTTCAATTTCGCGTAACATAATTTTTTGTATTTAAAAAGCGATGCATATTACGTTTATTGCAAAAAATGAAAAGGATTGGTAAAAATCCGTAATACGATTCAAGTAACGATAAAAAGATATTTATTCTCTAAACAATTTGTCAAAATATATACAAGTCACTCATAAATTTCTTAAAAACAAATTAATTAATTAATTAATTTCAATCCATGTAAAGGACCGAAATGTTGGAAGAAAATACCCTAATATAGATAACCCTAAAAAAGTATAAAAAATATACAAGAAACATAGAAAATATATTTTTTTAAACTTCTAATAATGAAACACGTTTTAGTTAATCTATTGCTATAATAACTTAGATTTGAATAACCAACTTCGAACTATTATAGATGAAACTATTTTAAAAATCACCATATTTAATAGAAATGAAAATGTTATTGGGTTACATTTGTGTGCAATATCTGCTTTAAAAAAAAAAGTTCTCGTAATAGCTTTGAATCTTTCGGTTGAGAAGAGATGTCAAAACAAGAGAAAATAAAATTAGAACAGATTGACAGCAAACTAGAAAACTAATTATAACAAGGTATCAATGTAGGACAGATCGAACGCTTGAAAGAACCGTATACGTATTTTTTTTTTAGGTAGTAGTGAATGTAAATTCCAGCAAGAATAATCGGAACAGCTTGATTCGTGCAATCGAGCATAAATCATGTTTCTTTTCCACGCGAAGACGGAAAAAGTGATACAGGAATAAAATTGAATGACTTACGTGTGTTCGTTACTCGCAGGTGCATCGATACACCTGCAACGTTCAATCACTTTTTTGAACGATATGATTCTTCGAGTGAAAAGATGTTCATAAAAATATCGAACTAAATTACTTCACAAAATGTAAAATACAGGGATCGACCATTGAATTTTGTAGGTTTAGAAGCATAATAACATGTCAGTAGCAAATTATACTTGTTTAGCAATTTACTAAATTAATAAATTAGTCAAGTATTTAATTACCGTTACTAAATTAACCAACCTGCTTTGAGATAATTATTAAAAGTAATACCCGTCGTATTTAACTTAATCGAGATCTGGCCTAAGTTCAGTACCCGATAATTCTTCAATTTTAATGATATTGGTAACATTATTAATAACTACTAATATCAGTAGTAATTGGTAATATAAAGTGAAATAACACCGCCATTTTCTGTACGACGCTCGACAGTCTTAATTACTCCTTTGACATAACTATAAATAAATTAATCAAAGGATTTACATATCGTGATATTCAAATAATGATAAATTATTAAATTATTACCGATCCGTACGTTTCTGTTCGTTAGCGATCGAACAAGGAAGAAATTATTCAATTCGGTAGCATCCGAGCGCGTTCTGCGCGATATCATTCGTGGCGCTTTTTAATTACAATCCACCGCGAGCAAGGCGAAAGCTATCCGAGATGTTCGGATAACATCTAAAAACGTCCGCAGCCGGCAAGCTAGTGCTGTTAGACGTTCTCGTAGATTTCATCTACATTACGATTTTGCGTCTAGAAGGGAATTTGTTATTTATTCGAAACGATACGAGGCCCTTGGGCCATCAGCAGCCTTTGCCGTCAGCGAAACATTAATGGATATTCATGAAAATGTTGTGTAATTATACGCAGCGACTCGAAAGACTGCTTCGCTAAGGAAAAGGCAGCTGAAATGATAAATAATTAGAACCTGTCGACGGCGAGCCCCCAACGCTACATACGCACGCTCGTTGCGCAGCGGATTTTCCACTGCGAGCCTGATCATTGTTGTTAATTGACCTCTTAACGTCGCTCTTGTTCATAACATTCAACGGTACGATATTCCTCGAAAGCTTCGAAATGTTTGTCCAACTTGAAGAAAATTCTGAACTCTACAAAATTACACGTCTATAAACTATAGACACGTTTGCTAAGCTCTAAATTCATAAACAACCAACATTACTGCTTGAAAATTGCATCTTGTACGCGCGTTTCATGTAGCATTTTCAATATTCAAATAAAACGCGAAGCTTAAGCTCAGGGAGCAGGAAGAATGGACGATGCGGTGGGTGGCGAAGGGCAGGACTCGCCGGCTTTATCACTTATTAATCGTGCGACTGTGCACGATTATCTCAAGTGAGAATGGCCATTTCCACACAGAGGGTAGCAATTATGCTAGGTTCGCAGGGTATCATTACACGCGCAGAATCTTGAAGGCGACCGTGGGCCGCGTAATGGCGACGTCGTTAAAGGCGAGCCCACAGATCGGCATTTCTTCCGCGTACGTTGTTCTCCGTCCGACGTTGATTTATAAAGAACTAATTGGCAGAGATATAATGAATTGTTCCGCGTGAAAATGCCTTACCGTGAACGTAATTGAAAATGCAGTCTTGGAAGAAATGTTCGACCTTTCTGTAATTTTACTGAAAATATCGGTAAATGTTTCCGTCTTATTGTTTTGCAATTTTTCAGTCTAAGAATGCAAATGGTAAGAAGTATTACACTGAAAATCTAATTGTTTAAAATTTCTCATTATTTGCCAATCGTGAAGTAATTAAATTTTTTCCATTATACCGCGTTTGAAACTTTGATAAACCACTTCAAAAAATTCATATTTTTCTTTATTTTCGGAACTTTAGATATCCCTGTCCGCTTCATTAACGTATCTAAAAATTAAATGAGACTAAGAACTTTTATATAAAAATTAGTTAATCGAATTTGTTCGATTTCTTAGTGCTATTTTTATATGGTAGATTAATAAGAATTGGCATTTTAACTGAATCTTCCCAGAACTTTTCTGAAATTCTACAGTTATGAACTTTAACCCTAACCGTAACTATAAATTTGGCGTCAAGGTAATGAAATTTTTAGTTTTGGCATTTATTATCACGCGAAGCCCTATAAAATGAAGGGGCAAGCACTTAAAGTATTGTTCCTTATCCTTAAAGGAAAAAAATCTAAACGACGAAACGCATTCGCAACATCCATCACCGACCATGTTAACATAATCGCGAATGCAAAAGCATGCGATCATTATCAGGCCGGCTCTTCCATTCGAAATCGCATAATTAACAGCTCTATCTGCCGCAAAGACCAATTCTCCTCGCGGAATGTAATCGATCACCATCACGCCGTCGTCATCGCTCGTAAGCCAACGGCAGCGCCACGAAATTTTCCGCATAATACCGTGTGATGCAAGCCGGTATTCGCATTCAACGTGTCCGACGCTGGCTGACTCTAATTTGTAGGCGTGTACGATTACACGGTCGACAAACGCCGACAGAAGGTGCGCCGTACGCGTCGAGTTTGTACGCAGCTGATCCGTCACTGGATAAGACGTAATTGCCCCGGCTACGAGCTCGCGATATAACGTCGTCGAGACACTTTTTCAATGTCAGCAACGTCACCCGAAAACCGGAGGGAACGGTCCCGCGTCCTTGGTGGATAATTGGTCGCATTCCTTCGATTGATTTATTCGCGGCGCACGAAAAGGAAAACGTAATTGTTCCGAGCGAGTGTTGCACGCAGGCCTGGACCTTGTTGCCACGGACGGCTGACACGGGATTGATAGGGTAATTGCGAGATTAGCGGATCGTATACAAAGTAAAGTTTCTACCAACATGATTTCGCGTGATCATCGACCGATTGTCCGATACCGATCGACCGTCTATCACTACGGATACAATTGACTTTCAACTGCGGCAGTTTGTCTGCCAACATATCTCTGTCGAATAGGCAGCCAGATTTTTCTCGCTGAAAATTTCATTCCTCCAGCTTTCTCTTTCTGATGCTGTCTATCTAGTGTGATGATCTATGAACAAGAATTTACACGCCTGAAAATTTGCATATGTGTCTTAGGTTCATTTTCAATATTGATTGCTTCTTTTGTTACACGTCGTAGGTCAAAAGTGATCCAGTCTCACTTTTTTCTCTGACTAGTTATATCAATATTGTAGGAATGGGACCTCCATAGCCTCCCCATAAGAGGAGTCGTGAAAGGAGCAACTAGCGGCGGACAGTGTTTGGATAAGGGAGTAACTGGAGCAGGGTTTTTTTTAAATAATCTAAATTTCAAGGAGATCAATTAGATATAAGACCGGGTCCGCTTTTTTCCACGATTTCCTACAATATTTTTTATTGCAGAAGGTCTTAACATAATTCTTTTACTAATCTGTTAATCGATGTAAAACTTGATAAACAATTACAAGAATCATTGATTCGATAAAACAGGTGATTAAAGTGTTAACTCGTAAATAAATGTAACGATTGTCTTCGTTCGAATGAAAGCATCGATTTCAGATAATCGATTTACAACCTGCAGGAAACATCGTTTCGTCTGACACGAGTTAAATCTATCCAATCCCGTGAATCTCGCATACTAATTTCTCCTCCATACCGGACTGATCAATTTACGAACGATGTATCGCCCGTACAGAAAACAGGTGGTTGTTTAATTAATTCCACGCGATCGGCACGATACGACGCGTAAACGAGAATAAGGGGCACTCGGTGCTTCTGGAAGAACTTGGTCCCGATTCATTATTCAGTCCGGTACGAATTATCGATATGTCGCGTACGCGTTTTTATCGTTGTGGATACGAAAATCGTGCTTCGCGCGTCGACTTAATTTAGTGTGAACGTTTGTATAGATTTTGCATTCGAAGTGTCACAATTTGGCTTCGTTTTAAGGTGACAGTTCAAATTTTCCAATGGAATTCTTTTGGTCACTGCTGAGCATCTATATATATAATATTCAGCTGGATATAAATACAATAAATTTGTAGAAAAGGATACGATTCATTTGTGAAACTACTGATTGAGACTAAGGAAATGTTCATTACAAGTAGTAGGGCTGGGGTGACATTTGCCCTGATCGTCCCCCGCAAGGAATGTTCTTACCAACCTAACACTTCTAAGAAAACATACGGAAAATATTGAAGTTATGGCCAACCTTCAAACCCTTGGCGAAAGCACGACGAAAGCTAATGAAAGCTAGAAAAGATAACGGTTCCTCGAATATTTATTGCCACTACGGTAAAGTTGTTATTGAAAGTTATAACTCGTCAATAATTGTCATAAAGAGCGTTCGGTGCGCGACACGATATCTGAATGGTATATCAGCGGCGAGCAAATTCGAATGATACGTGGGGCCTGTTATCGCGAGCAAGTCAGTTATTCCGCGCGTATCCGCGAGCCAGCCTTTAAATAGGCGTAGCGGAACAGGTTTCGAATAGTATGGTCAGATATGAAACCGGCCGTTATTTTTCTCACGAAAAGGTATTTCCTGCGCGTAGGTACAACGATCCTGGTAAATAACAGGACGAAGCCGCGGAACGGCGAGGAGCAACACGACAATCCCGCGTTCCGCGAGGCGTACCCGTGTGCAATACTTTGCCGCGAAATTTTAATTTATCGCGCGCGCGGTCGTGGTTAACGACGACGGCCTCGCAGGCCTGCGAGCGGAAAAATTAGGGGAACCTGACCACCTTGTGTACGCGAGATAGATTTATACATTGCTAGGAAAAATGCCACTGCTCGTTTTATATTCAGAAGTTACTAGGCGCAATCATTAACCTGGCCTATCGTTCGTTTTAACTAACTTGTTTTGAAATTGTTTATTGAGTCTGTCCCGTTTAATCCAACCCGGATTTAATCTCGAGTCTTAATTATAAGCGTAAGCAATGTTATAACGAATGACGAGGAGAGGACACGTTTCCTCGTGTGGTGTCATTCTCGTGGAGGAGGCCTATCGTACTAGACCGTGTACATCGGTAATATTTGCAATTTGTATAACCGTGAATGTCCAGAATAAACCCCTTTTTGTTTGAGGAATTAAGATCGTATTAACTCCTCGGTTATTAGAGACCAGGATTGGTACCTGTTCTACTACATCAGTACAGAGATTCCATTGGTCTCATGCAACTTTTCTTTGAAACTGTTAAGAACATCGTGTTCCTATAATCTGATAATCTGATAAAATATATTACAGTTGATCTTTATTGACAGGATTTGCATTACGATAGACTTATTTCACTGAGGTTATGGCTGTAAGCTGCCTTCGTGTGTTCAAAAATTAATCTCTTAATTATAACTGGTTTGTTTTTCTGCTGAATTTGATTGCAGAGCAATCGCTAGCAATAATTATATGACTCAAAAATCATGATTGTGGGGAGATCGAGTTTGAACGTTTGTAAGCAGGATCAAACAGGAAAACACAGCAGCAATAAAACTACTCTCGCGTACTTGGTTTTAAAAGCTTAACTTGAGACCCTGAATAAGAACCGTATTTTCTGTATTAATATGTTGACTGCCACAGTGGATACAGACGTGTGTGGTAAGACACCCGTAAATTCTAATTACTAAGGATACTATCGATTCATTTTCAACTGTAATCATTCAAATCACTGTTTTGCACTACCAACCTAATCCCAGCAATATCCAAGGTTTATTTTATCTTTTGTTTTGTTAATTATTCGATTACAGAAAATTTGAGGTGACCACCATGACAGTTAACGTGTTGATAACCTAAAAACTGCAAGATTTCCTTCTTTTCTTTCATTGCTGTTCTGTAACAGATTGCCATAAACTTATTAAAAGCTTTATCGTTACACTTTTTAAGCCAAAAAAACCTATCAGTGCCAAACTATACTGAAATTAATAAAAAAGTTTTCAATAAAGCTTGAAGCAATAATTTTCTCTTCGACATAGATATTTTACATTCAACCAACATTAACACTTTGGCTGCCATCATGTATGGGTGACACTTGAGTTTCTACAGATATTCGTCACCTATATTTTTAGGAATTTGTTCGCTTATTGAATTAGATATATTTGTAAAAACAGTTGAAAACGTGAATATAGAAATAACAAAACTTTGTGAAAATAACAGACAAAACATTATCACATAACAAAGTTCTTTCTGTTCTGTTTGATTTTACTAAATCTGTTTCGTTGCAATAATAAGTTTCATTATTAACCGTTCAAATAATTACTTAAAACTATTTTACAGACACTTGAAATTTTCGCGTTAACGTCTGCGTAAATCTCCTGTTCTAAAAGGGTTAAGGAAAAGTCGTTAGATATCCACTAGGAAGAGGTGGCGTCGTAGCCAATGGCGATAAACGTTAGGCGGTTAGGTTGTGTCGAACGAGCAGCATAACTGCTAATTTGCAGAAATTGCAGATCAAAGCCCGATTAACCGCAAAGACACAGTTATATCCCGGCGGATATTAATCTTTACGTAGACACGCCTTACTTCATCATGGGATAAAGAGCAATACGAGGTAAGCCACCGTTATTGTTGCGGTTAGGTGAGACACACGCGAGCGGATGAAAACACGCGACTCTAACGCAAGATATATGCGCGTAACAGTTGAGAATATTATGGGAAAACCGAACACAATCGAGTATTGTCTGGCTCGCTGGATCGTATAGTGGACTTAATTAGTCAGATTAAATGGTAATCGATGATTTGTAGAAAAACTGTTTTACACGCTACGCGTTAAAGTCGGTGAATGTTATGTACGCTTTACGCGTTTAATTATTTAAAAATGGAGAAATTGTTAAAGTATTTTTTGTCGAAATACGTGTCGATATTTCTTATTTATTTTTTTATTTTTTCGGTTTGTTTTCAATTCAAGTTTAGATATATAATAATTCGATGCTGGTTTAGTGATTTCTCGGATTATATGGATTGTAACGACCCACCCTTAAGTCTTGAACTATAAATAATTTAATATCATGTTAATGTGATACTCTATGGCTTTGTTTGTTGCAAAGAAACTTTATTCACCGATTCTATAAATAATGATTTCATAGCTAAGGATGAATTAAATAAACGTAATTGAATTAAACTAATTGTTAGTGAGTGTATATTGCCACAAAAAAATACTTGGTAAAGTATTGGCATGGAGAAGATCGGCACGGAGCTGGTAAAGTACTTGGCATGAAGAAATTCTACAAATAGTTCAATAATTTCTTCACGAGCGGAAAGATTGTAATCTTGGCTACACATAGTTATCATTCAACGGAGATCATAAATAAAGTTCCAATTAGCCACCAAGAGACACCGCGATAAAGGAATATTAACTTTTACACAGACACACCTTCGTATCGTGCGCTCAAAGAGCTCACGATCCATGTACGAACCGTGTTTCTACATTCTTACGTTGTATTTGCGTAAAAATTGTATGACCTATTTGAAAAGTATGTTATAAATAGGAAATTGCTCAACCCCTTTGAAGCGTGTGCGAAAAAAAAACAAAAAAAAAAACACACGGTGTACCGTTAATTTTCCTTGTAACATTAACGTTGAAATGATTTATTAATGCGCCTCTATTAAGGAAGTTTAACAAACCGCTCGAAAGTGAAATTACTAACGAAACAGCTGATTTGCCGGTTACGCTATCGATCAAATAGTTACACTTTTTGCGGTATCCATAAATCATAAAACGATTAGAATTTTGCAAGCGCGCCGAGACACGGCGATACGTGTTAATCTTTCCCACACAGCGTAATGTTATTTCATTAGGCGATAAGGACTTTAATATCCTCGTATTAAATTTCTGCACTCCGGTGTTTTCCAAACGGGTGACAGAATTTATGGCCCCGCGGCCTGCGTTTGTAATACTGACCCCGTATTGAAACACCAGGCACCGGGAAACTCGAGGAAATTGCTCGCCGGTGGAGAATAACGTTCAACCAGATCCAAATTACACGAGTTGCGGAAGAATTGCGGTAGTTTCAATAATTCCAACACTGAAGCTGACAATATTTGGTAAGAAACATTGAATCAAGGATTTATTCATATTTTTCAATTAGAAATAAATTAATTAAAAATTAGTCAAACGTTCAAAGGCGAACAATTGCAACACGATTAAACAAAATTTTTTAATGTATTTTCTCTTACAATTTCTTTTTACAAACATCAGAAAAAAGGAATATTTAATGCTAATTTGTTACGTTTCTAAGTGTCAATAAAAAGGATTTAGTCGTGTATTCTTCTGTACTTTATTTTAAATTTTGTGAGTACACTTTTTTAAACTAATTAATAATTAAATATATTTTAAATAAATTCATCAAACGCGGTACTTAAAAAGAAATCAAAACACGTCGTTGTAGTGAAATTTATTTTTTCTTGAAATAAGTCTAAGACAATTTAAAAATTTTTAAAGTTTAGAATGTTGGTACATTTAAAAAATCCTGTATTTTATATGTAATTTTACTGGCAGAAAGTAATGTTTATTACTTTATAACTAAACAAAAAGTATAATAAAATAAATGTAAATAAATTTCTAGTTTGTAAAGAGTTTACACGAAAGTTAACTGAATTTTGAAAATGACTTATACGGAAGAAACGTGCGTGGTAAATATCATAAACTAAATACGGTAAAACAGGCACTATTCCTATCCATTTAAGCTCCACGCATGACTTATCATTCGTTTTCGATAAAAAAAGAGAAGGAAAAACTGTTACGAGCAGACATATTTTCGTTCTTAAACCATCACGCTATTAAGTGCATCATTACTGCCACATGTTCTCCGTTCTTCGCCGTAAATATGTACACTCGTATCTCCGATAACGATCCTTGTAACGATTTTTTACACGCACGGGATTTCACGTCAGCGAGAGTTACGACACGTTCAAATTACTTCGAAAGATCACTGATTTTCTTGCATACGTTCGCGGTCGCTCGTGTCCCGTGTCCTTCGTCCTGCGAACCGGCCACGGATAATAACTTAATCGCCGCGCCGTTTCCATTATTTTCGAAAGCCGCGGGCGATACTTTACCGCGTGCTAGAATGGATTCACTTTGAAACTTTGAACGCGTGATCGGCTTTCGCGTGTACTCGGCTGAACCGTCTCCGATTACTTTGCACTACCAATTTACAACTAACGATTTTATCATAGAGAACAAGAGTTCTCTCGCGCTAGCGTTGCACGCCGTTTCTTCAAGGGTTACACGGACTTGTGCGAACGATCGTTGGCTTTGCCTTTAAACTGGAACAACAACGTTTTAAAACTCGACGACTTAAAGCACAAAATTCAGATATTTTGAAATCTTTCAATCACATGAATTCATACGTATGTAATGTAAGATATATAATTTCGATATTTGTTCGATTTTTTTAAAGGAGTGTTTGATTATTGTTGCGATATTGAAATAAACAAGAAAAATTGTAACGTTGTACGTCATCCCAATTATAATTGGAATTGCATTTAAGAATCAATTTTACTAATAGTACGAGTCGGGTTTGTAACATTTGAACCGTAAAGTGCATCACGAGTCTGACTCGTCAAAGGGTGAGGGTTAGTGTTAGGTCGTTTGCAACCTTTCGTAATGGTTCAAACTAAAGTTTATTTCATTTGATCTGTATAAACTTCTTCGATAATATTCATATCAACACTATTTCATCAACACACAGTTCCACACAAATAAAGTATCGAAGTGAAGATTCGGAATAAAAGGATAAATTAAAAAGATCTAGCAAATAACCAAATGAAAACAATCTGTATTAAAAGCTTTTTAAAAATGATTGAATTAGATTATATTAATTGTCCATACTGTAAAAAAATATGTGGCTCTAGTGATTGAAATTTTCTACAAAATTACCTTGAAGACAGATTTTTTTCTGCGATCGGAGGTGTCATTTAGAATAGTATAACTTTGTTCTTATATGACGAATATTAAGGAAGATATTTAAGCGTTCCCATTTAAATACTCATCTGTGTATAATAATTATTTTATGTTATTATAAATAACAATACAGAAAAAGAGTAAGGTAAAATGCATTTTAAGAAATTTTGTCTTTTGTGTTAAAAGGTACCTATATTAACATTCTAATATACTCTTGACAAAAAGGTAATAAATTTTATTGTTATTGTTATTAATCCTTTACACTCGAGTGACTTCTGGGGCGACATATGCAATTATCCAGAATATTTTAATATGAGAAATTGTAATTCTTTGCTTCCAAACTAGGGCTTTCGAATTTTGAAGGCTTCACTGAAGAAGAAATATGGACAAATATAGCAAAGGGTTAAATGTATAATTAAGTTGGTATCAGAAAATGAAAACAAATCCCTATATTATATTATCGTAAATAAATGTGTTATATTAAATATCATATTGTAAGAAAGAAAGTTGTTTCTGTTATTAATAAGATCTAAGATTTTCGACTTTAACGTAAAATAAAATTATTTTTATTCTAATAAAAATTCGACCGTCAAAGATCCAGAGTTCAAATATTAGAGTTTTTACATCTCTAGCAGATGATACGTGGCAAACATCGAATCGCGCGAACGAACGTCTCAATTGGGCTGAATGTCAATTAGAAAAGAAACGGCTGCCGCTTTTCGCGAAGACGCGAAACACGCGATTAGTCAACGATCTTCAGCTACATTCTGGCTACAAGCGTTCGACCAGCCAGGAGGCAATTAAGCGTCGACAATGAAGCTGACAAATGATCGATGCTGTCGCTCTTAATGGTTTGCACGGATGATCGATCGTTTCACCGCGAGTTTCTCGCAAATCGACGAATCGTTTCCCGTCGAACGGCACCGTTGCGTGGAATAATTTTCCTTCGATTCCAAACTGGAATTATGCAACAAAAAGCATTCTCACCGTCGCTTTTCTTTTTTTTACCGTGTTTACCGCGTATCGGCGATTAAGATCGCTCGCCGTTTGTCAATCAGCATCGAAGAAATTTACGTTTACGCGTTCGCGTACACCGGAAGCGGTATGTTATCTCGCGACGAGTTATCGGAAAAATTGCACCAGTATTCCCGTATAAATCTGCATATTTCGCCTTTGAACGTTGCGTCTCTAATTTGTAAAACTAATTGTCCATTTCCTGTGTCGATAAATAAACGAGTACTAATTAACACCTTAATTACAACGTAGTATTTAAAAGATGCATCAGTTTTACGGATTAACGACTGTTAATTGCTCTGTTAAGTGGCCAATCTATTAGAAAAAATCAAATAAGAAGAATAACAATCAATCTGAAAAAATGTGGACATTTCCAATCCAGCATAGGTTCTTCAAATTAAATTTAATTATTCTTACAATTATTTATATATTATATTCTTCTTTTTTAGAATAATCTTGATTGTGTATCAACATCTATTTGCGACCTACATTTAGTCAAACATCTTTGATTAATACGAAGGCCATTCAATAAGTAACCAGACAAACGGTTTCATGAACCAATTCGAAATTTTCTATATTTCAAGTTAGCATCCTCGTAACGACTTCTGATCAGCTGTTTGACAAGATTTTGCAAACCTGATCTATAGTTTATGAACGATTGATCTGAGTTGCACCGCGGAAAAACAGCGTGCTGTGATTAGATTTTTATTCGCAGAAGGTGTTAACGGTAGTGAGATCTATGCAAGGATGTTAAAAGCGGGTAGAAGAGTTTAAAAATGAACGCGAAAGTGTCGATGATGCGCAGCTATCGAAAGACAGCAACCGAAAGAATGTTACACTAGGGTCGTAAGAAAATTAGAGGAACGATGGGTCAACTGTATAAGTGTTTGGGGGGTATTATGTTGAAAAGTAGCCAAAATATTGTGGTAATTGAATAAACAATTTTTGAGCTATATCATTTTATCTCGTTACTTATTGAATCGCCCTTGTATAATGCTAATAACATGAAATATAGAACCGAAACGTAAAACTGAAAAGAGAAATAGTGCATACGTCCGTGGCAAGCCAGACGAGGATACGTTTCACTAAATGCAACCATTTCCAACGGACCGGTTAACACGTTGCAAACATCCCTTGCTCCGTCCAGTCCCACAAATACGGTCGCGTGGAATTAAAAAATGATTAGCATGTTTTATAAATACGTTGCTCTTTTAAATAACGAGTTACTCGAGAACACCGAAGAAATTTATTCGACTGTCCGGAATGATTTCTTCGGCCTAATAAATAACGGGTTCGCTCTAAAAAAATATATAATCGAACCAATTGCTCACCATTTCTCCGATGACTGTCATAAAATATTTCTTCGACAGCAATAATTTCCGACCAACGTTTTAACATTTTACCCGGATCGTAATTGCGCGACATAATATAAATCTGCTACCACTGATACCTGCGTTGCTAGCCGTACGTAGCGATGGGAGTGAGGCGATTTAAAATTATTATCCGAAGTTCAAAATATTTGTCGAAACTTAAAATGTGTTTCGATGAAAACGCGCCAATGAAGAATTAAAAAGCGATCGTTTTTCCGCCAATTTTTTTATTCTCTATTTTCTTAAAATACAATAAAACGTTAATAAAACATGTTGGTTTATACAAAAAGGTTTAACCAAGTTAACTCGGACAACAAAAAACAAATTTGAAAAGGATAAAAACGTTATTAAAAAATAAACTATCAGTAAAAATTTACGACGGTATGGTAAATTTTAAAACATGGAATAACACAAAGAGGAATGCCACCAATTAAGAGGTTGATAGAAGTAACGTTGAAATGTTACCTATATTTTTATTAGAAGGTCCTTGAAAGGCGTCACTTAAAGGGACATATACGATACAATTAGACGGCACAAAATTAGTCAATCTTGGAGAATTATTTTTAATAAGAAATAATTATTCTGCATCCATGAAATTGTAGGTACATTGAAATAATGTATTCAGGTGTACAACAAATTTTTGTTATTTAAATTAACTTCGAAATGGCGGAGCTGTCGCACAAAGTTGCGAAGGCAGTTGCAAAACTGTCGCGATATCATTTTATACGTACATCTCTCAGATTTAGATCATGATTGAACCAGATTTCACAGTGCGAGAATTGATACATACGTTACTGATTTATGTCAGCGTTATCTATTAGCGTGTAGTAAATTGAAGACTTTGAACGTCTCTATGACTTTATTATTGTTATTAGTACCGCTGATGAAAACATAAATGATAAGTAATTAATTTGTAATTATTTAAACCTAGGGATTTTCTACGACAAATCCACTTATTCGGTAATAACTCATTTATAAACTGTCTCAGTCTCGCAAATCAATTAAAGTGAAGTGGAGCGTGATCAAACCAGAAAACCAGATATCACGTATCATAATTTTCTGTTATGAAATAGTATTGGACTTAGGCTATATGTGTTTTTTAATCGGCCATATCAATATTTTTAGTCAAATCTTAAAATTTATATAATCTTAGCGAAAGACCAACAATGAAAAGTGCATTTAACGCTGTAGATGTAATTAAATGTAACTGACTGAATCGAAAATTGTCTTAAAATCAGCATAAGCTGTGTACGAGAAACGAAAGACACTTACACCAATTATTTTATTACATGAAAAAAGGGATGGAATCGCAGGATTTATCGTGATATTAGCGCTACTATAGTTTACCGATTATTGTTCCGAGATGATTAGAGATAATTACATCGAGTCGAATAACATAAAGTTCATAAAATATGTATCCAATTACGGTTAATTGTGTGCAATTAGTTATACGATTTATGCAAGCATTGCGTGCCTGCAAACTGAAATTTCTCATTAAAAAAGGTAAGAAGTATTTGATAAACGAGTTTATTAACTAATACATTAACTTGTGAAAAAACAAGAAATGATTCCAAACTCAAAAGTTCAACAAATTATTTTACCGCCTGTTTTCAACCTAAAAAAAACACAATTAAGATTTTAATTGTCATTCTTTTTTCTTTTTCTTTGACAACTGATAGCAGACAAAATTTTAAAAGAAAAAATATTTAAATAATAACATAACGTTACAAGCAAAAACGTTTAAAAATCATGAAATTTTAAGATATTTTTCATCCCCTTAACCCGAAAAGGGACAATAACAACAAATTTCGCTATCTTTTATAAAATCACAAAGTTTCAAAATAAGTTTTGAATTATTCTTCGCAATTAACCAACTGAAATATCCCATAAAATCTTGACAGCAATGATAAATTGTTTTTACTAAGTATAAGGAACTGGCTTTTCCCTTAACAACATCGTATTTTATCGAAGTAATAGCCATCTTTCGCGTTAACTATACAAGAAAACTATAATAGTGATACTAAAAATTTCTATTTACCGTTCGCCGTTAATATTTGACACAATTCGTTATAACGTAACCGGGGGCAAGACGGTCGTAGTTACAGACAATTGCGATCGTTTGCGTGCACATTTCGATTGCAATTATTCCAATTATAGCCGACCTTAAACGTTTATAGCGCGTTTCTTATAATAACAATGGATTAAAAGGCATTTAATGGCCGTCTGGTGCTGTTAAGGTAAAACGGTTTCAAACGTACTTTAACCTGGACGCAATTTATTTTTGATTAACGCGAGAAGCCGATTAATCGACTTCCGGTCAGTCAAGTGTTAAGATTAAACCATAAAGTATCCCCGTTGTTTTTACTAATACGAGAAACAAATGTTTCATTTCGAAAGGCAATTATTGTAATAGAAAAGATAAAAGATAAAACAAATTTCAAGATAATCGCGTTACAGCCAGTAAAAAGATAAACTCAACCACGCATTGTTCTTGAATTATAAATTCATAAAGTTGAGCGTGAGAAAAGTATCTCTTTCATTCAAATAATTACCCCTCTGAGCCAAACATTGTTTTTCTAGGCATTTTCTTGTTCATTAAAAACAACGAAGATTCATATTATATAGGGTGTCCCGAGCAACTGCACTTTTTCTTTAACGGAAACCTATACCTTTGACTGCATCGATCGATGCAGTTTCTTGTACTCTACATAAAAGTGAGGCACATGCTTATGCCCTAAACTTATTCGTTTGGAAATTATTTCGGTCTCTCGATAAGTGTACTTACGTTACAAACAGGAACGTGGGGGCTGATGCCGATTGGGATGTGTCTCTCGATACAGCCTCGCAGCCTCAGCTCCATTTTGATTGCACTTGTTAAACAAAATGAACGCGTCAACTCGATCACTATTGGTAAAGGCCACGATTTCAAAACACTGGGTCGGCAGACCATCGCGCACGGGGGGTGAATAACTACTGAAAGACGTCTTAATCTTACGGTGACTGGTACTAGCAGCCGCTTCATATTTACAAACATTGTAATGAAACATAACACTTGTCGAGAGACCGAAATAATTCAGAGTAGTTCTAGCTTTGATAACCTCCAAACGAACACGTTTAAGGCATAAGAATGTTAGCACTTTAATGTAGAATATAAAAACTGCATCGGTTGATATGGTGGCAAGAAAGTGCAGTTGCATTTTTCTGATGCACCAGTGCACAAAAGTTCATAAAATTTCATTGCATATTGTGCACCAACATCTTCTATTCCCAGCTATTTAGAAGGTACAGCCTGTTCTAGTTACGTGAGACACCCTGTATGTAGGTCTCAATGTTAGGTGGCTTATCTTTTATATCGTCTGTTTAAAAGAACAGGGGCACAATTACAAAATTGAGAAATATCTAATTCTTCCAATATAACAATTGCAGCATTGTAAGAGCATACCTGACGATTAGAAGACAATTCCTAAACTTCCTTTTCAAAACATTTATCAAAATAATTTGTCTAAATGTAAGTTAGCATTTATCGAGACAAAAAATTATTCTGTATGTTAGTTTACATTTCATCCTTTATACATTTTATCTTCGATTTATTTTCACGTTACAAGTCAGCAAACTAACGGTACTGCGTTTCTTATTCGTTAACTTTTACAAAAATCAGCTTGCTTGTAATAAATTATAAAGACTGAATATTATTGAAATACATTAATTTCCCGAACGAAATTTGAATAAAATTATAAGACACCTATGCTATATAATCAATCAACTTACAGGTGTGTCAACTAGCAGTAATGACGCAACAAATCTTAAATTTTTACAGAAGTATCATAAATAAGTCCAGAAATACTTAAAACACGTTATTTTCATATCTATATGATAATGTATTATGGGGTGTTCAAATAATCTCGATCGTGTAACTTTGTAAGTGGTAGAGAATTGCGACTTTAATTTACGGTGGACTCGCAGTTATGTAATTTTCTTGAAAAAGGCAAAACCGATTATCGTCCCCTCAACATGTAGCAAAGATGATATATTTTCTAACCCAACCAGATTCCTTCAACATTCTTACGTAATAGATTCCATTATACGCGTATTATTAATTTTCAAGATAACATCTACCCAAAGTTAACTTACAAAAATCGTGGACAGCATAAATATACCTATGCAACGAAATTGCCTCATTAATTCATATGAATAATAAATAGGTACTCGGGCAGTTCAACCTCTTGCCGTTTAAGTTCATTTTAAAAATAAAGACTCGGGTCTCGTAATGATAAAGGATTTTTCAATCTTTTTGTCACGAAAAAGTTACAGTTTTCATGGTGTAGATATTGTGTTCTGTATTTTCAATTATATTTATTTTATCGTTGTGTACAGGGTGAACTGTCTAACGCAGTATTTCCCAACATGGGGCCCACGCCCCAGGGGGTAATTCTTTCAAAAAATCGATTTCCTTTTTTTAAAACGATAAAGCTATATTTTTGGAATGTTTTCCCAAAGTTTCAAAGCGAAATTCGGAAAACTTAAACTTGAAGTTAATTTAAACCTGCAATTTCGTAAGTGTAGAATAATTATTTCTCATTGAAAAAAAAAATCCTCCAGGATCGACTAATTTTGGGCCGTCTTAATACTGATTGCTCATCATTTAAATCTTTAAAAAATCCAGTTGCCTTTTAATATCGTACCAAGGGGATGGAAGCAAGCTTGTTAAAAGTGATTTCATTGTATTATTTTAGAAACGGTAAACGTTTAAAAAGAAAGGAGAAGCAAAGCGCAAGGGGTCCAAAAAGATTTGAAGACGACGGAGTTAAAATAATCACAGCGCAGCGAAGGAAACCAAAAGAAAATGTCGTGACCCCATTGAATTTCCAGTAGCTACGAAGTCGGTGGCAAGTGAAATTATCGGTCCCATGATTTATGGAGTCGTACGTTAAGATGTCACGTACGTCCAGAGGCTCTTACCATGAGACTTTATAGTCTGAGGTTAAAGGACCCCGTAAAGAGTGTAGGGCGGAAGAGGTTATTCGAGCAATCTCTTCAAACTATAATAATGTTATGTACATGGTTTGTATTCCTTGAATAGCAGACCATTAAGGCAGTAATAATTAAAGTTTTCAAAATTTTCCACCGTTACCTTAAACAATATTGTTTAAAAATTTGTGCATCCAGCTTTAACCCTTTACGCTCGAGTGGCGCCTCAGAATATTCTTTTCTAATTCGATTTATTAAATGAGAAGTGATATTCTTTATTTCGCAAGAATAAATTTGCTAAAATTTGAATTCTACATTAATTAATAATAGAGTGTACTGAGAGTATTGAAAGTATTTGAAAAATCGACATAATTCGAAAAGTTACGATGAAACGGAGATAAAATAATAAAGAAATCGAAGTTTAATAGAAACACGCGTTACTACGTTTCGACACTGTAACATTTGAAATTCACGATGGCATATATTATTTTATAGCATAAATCATTTTCTCAAGCTGGCCGATGTTCAAAAATCTGTACTTTTTCCAAGAGCAGTATTAAACAACCTAGGAAAACTACTTTCTGCGAGGCATAATTTAATAACAATAATTCTGTTATTTACGACACAGGATCTGTAAGCGCAACACTTTGCAATAACCGTTTCATCAGTAAATATCCGTTGCCAATAAATGTCTATTACATCAGTTGATTAGTTTCCAGTTCCGCAGCAGCCGCATGCCTATAACGAAATACAAAGTATTTCATTAATTTTCTCGAATATTTCATAAATTGAATGCACGAAACTCACGCACGTACATTGATGTCTTCCTTCTTCGTACCATCACACGTTCGAAAGTACAGTTACTCAAATGAAATTCATATTCACCAGATTTTATTACCAGACATACATAGCTTAAATTTCTTCTTTATTTTATCTACTGCAATATCCATTCAACACGTCACCCTTATGCCCGAGCCGGACTAGGTAAACGAAGCACACTAATTGTAAGTAGATATTTTTGCCCGTAAAACACGGAAACAAATGTGTGAAAGTTATGCGAAGTAAGATCTATCCGTGTAAATTCGATTAAAAACGTTTTAACGAACGTACTTGAATATTTAATAAACAAAATCGCGATCAGTTAACTGCTTTCACTTTGACGTGAAATGAAACTCCTAAACAATTACGGAAAATATTATTTAAAAATTAGATGGAGTTTCTTATTCGTTAGTATAAATTTAAGGAATAATTGTAGTTACATTTAGGTGTTAAATATTGTAATGTATAACTTTTAAACAGAATGCTAAATGGAAAGCTAAGACAAATCCATTAACTTTTATTGCTAGCCTTGTAAAAAACTACTTAACTGACAGGTCAGTACATACTTGCTATAAAAATCTAAATCACTAATGGTAAATTGAAAACGCGTTAGAGAACAGTAAAATATTACCTTGGTTGGTACAAAAAGATCATGTTTTAAAGATTTGTAATAATTCAAAAATAAGGTAACGTAAATAAAAATAAAATAATACATAATAATAAGTCTAGAAGCTGTAACTATTTTAAAGTTTATTCAATTTTATCCACATTGCTATACAAACATGTCCTGACTTTCTTTCATTTAAATTATAATATAAACTATACAATATTTTTGTATTAAAAATTCTCATTTCATTTCTTACATTTTACACACTTTATGTACTCTAAACACAACAACCTTTGAACGGCTGGTGTCGAATTGATTGTGACCTAACCTACCAAATAAAATATTTCATTAAGCAGAATGCAGATGATTTTTAAGACAACTACATCCAATTTATTTTTCTTTTTCTAAATTCCCCCCCAAATATAATTTAAATAGAACGATTATTCCTATATTACCTCATCTACGATTTTGTAATTAGGTATCCTCGAGTTGCTATTTTATTATGACAATAAAAGCTGGGAAAATTGCAATAGTAAACAGTCTAAAATGAAATGTAGGTATTATTACTTTAGACGTTCGCGATTCAAAGATTAATTTTTTACACGCAACACGGCCTTAGCCTCGATTACTTGTAACAGAGTGACTATGTAGGTAAGTAATTTCTTTGCAACATCCTACAAAAGATAAGGAGGATAGTGAAAAAATAAATCTAAAACACGGAAAAAGGTGTTTTATGCCACATCTAATTATGAAAAGAGAAGTTCCTTATGGCGAAGGAATGTTTTACCGAAGTCGGTAGAAAACGTGTCAATAATATGAAACAGGCAATTAAATGAATTATACAGCTTAAATTCGTCGTTGAAAAGTCAAGTGGTACTGTTTGCCACCCATAAAAGGAAACGGTCTGCCGTGCCTTTCAGCGCCATGTATGTACACAACAGTTTCTCGACGACTAGTCGGAATTTAGATTCCTACGATGATACTTGTACTTTCGTAGCGACGTTTAACAGTAAATTCAACCGGGCTTCTGACATTTGCTAACGGAATACGCGTGTACTGTTCGCCGGCAAAAAAAGAAGCCGGGCTGGCCGTGCAAAGTCACGTGAAAGAATGGCTTTATTAGTCATTACCGTAGGCGCAACTCATTAGCGTTTCAACACGCACCGTTGCCTGACAAGCCGGGCCCACCGTTAGCCAATCTGGACTAAACAAACGATTTTCCACGCCGATTATGTGTTCTCCGCGCAAGAAAACAGGAAGGAAAATGATTTACAGCGAACTCGATATTCATAATCGAAACTGCTCGTCCGACGCCAGTTTCTTCGCCTCTCTTCTTCCTGTTTAAGATTCGTTCGCCCGAAGCTCGAGCTAATGGGATTAAATGAACGATAATCTGGAGGATTGTAATTTCCTACCCGAACACAGTTCCGTGTATTTGCATTTAATGGGAAACAAAAGTCTTTGATTAAAGCATAGTAATAACACATTTAAAAGTTAATTAATGTTGCCACTTTATAAATGCCATTCATTACCGATAGTTTCAATAAAACGATACGAATGTATAAGACACTATACTCATACTAACTAAATATTGATTATTATAACAGATCAGTCTAAAATATTTAATTTATTAATAATAAGTCTTAAGTCTAACTTAACTGTATGAAATGGGTAAATCAAGATATTCTAATTTTGTAATTTAGACGATAATTAACTGTCAATAATAATAACTAACTGCCAATTAACAAAATCAAATAGCAAGTTTTTGAGGCAGTATATTCTAAACCAAAAATATTTTATTACACTGCTCGTACGAATAACTCTAGTTAGTGGGCAAAAATCCTTCTACAGTAAATTGATTTGAATAAATGCTTCAATGTTTCAAATTTTTCGCATTTTTTATTACGAAAATCGATGCAAAGAGAAATGATCATATTGCAAATAGTTCACCAAATATAGTGTTTAAATATTCCATTCTTTTAGAAAAGTCTTTTGTCACGATTTATTATTGACTTTTAACTTTCTAAACTTTTTATTAATTCTTTCAAAAATGAATCTCTGTTCTGTATTGTCATTTTCGTGATAAGAAACAACACCATAGTATTTCCTTTCAATATTTTATACTAAGAAGAATTGTTTTAATAAATTGATTTATTAACTGATTATTAGATGTTAGGGACATTTCGAGTCTACCTTGAACCGACAAACAGTTTCTGATCTAACATAACAAAAATAAATAACTTCAAACAACAAATCTTGTAAAAGCAAAGCATAAAATAAAGCAGTACATCCCTGAATTGTTTAGCCCTAACCTACCCCACCTATCAGGCTGTGCACAAAAAAGATTCGCCCCTTAAGAAAAACAAAAAGCCACATTTCCTCGAACACGTGAATAGTACGCATCGAGACATCGTCACATGCTGAATGTTTATCCAAGAAACTCGAAAACAGAAGCAACCCTTCTGCCGCGTAAAGCAAACGTCCACCTTCCACGTTTTGGACGTGGCTTTTCGAAATCGTACGGAGCACATGGCACGGAGTAAACACGAAAAACGAACACGGGAGACAACGTGCGCGTCCCCCCTTTCTCCAGCTCCTCGCCCTACCGTTGCCCGTTGGTCCGCGTAAAGCTGGCGTTCACGGGAGAAGAAAGGGGCAAATAAATTATTGAGAAGGAAACCGGGGGCGGTTTTATGGCATCCTGTAACGAGTGTGTGCTCAGCGGGATTTTTGGAATTTCGAACCCTATATCGGCCGCCTTTTTATCGGTTTGTGTAAGAAGATAACGGTGAGAGAGTCTGTTAGGGTATTTATCAGAATCACGAATCCTCTACGAGCCTCTCGGCTACCTTCGCCTCACCTCGGATAAGAACATTTCTTTCCAGATTATGAAATCCCTTCGACTTTTACTGTCGTCTGTGACGTTGGAGAATGAAACGGTAAATGTCTGGAGCATTGTCGGTAAGTATTATCAAAGAACATTGAAAAAGAAAATCTAGTGGACACTGATGTCTGATAGGTGTTTGAATCAATAAATTCATTTGTATAAAATTTCTGTTGTTCATTTTACTTTTTGCGTAAATGGGTAATAAAAGAGCTACTGCAACAAGATTGAGACTAATTACTTGGAACCTGTTACAGAATTGTAACATTTTGATGGTAGCACATTTTATAGAATTTATGTCTGCGAGTTAGATATCTTTTATATTTAAATAGAAAATTCTTGTAAAATTTGGAATAATTGCTTTCTGTTACTTATTTATAACTTGTAATTATTATGTAACAGAGTAAACAATAAGAAAGTGAGAAAATCAGGAATACGTGACACTTGCCATCAAAATGTTAAGTAAAGTATCAGAGTTATTAACAAGTTAATTAATACGTAAATTAATTAAATTTAATTTTCAGCTCATATTTAATAAATAATTAATGGTTTTGTAAGTAACATAAAACAAAGCATAGAATTTCTGTAAAATCCATTAACTCTACAAAATATACATCCATCAAAGTATGTATTACGAAAGGAAGAACAAACCATTGAAGAACGCAGAAGCGGGGACGTGTTTAAATTTCAGATAATTATACCCGCATTGGCGAAAAAAGGGATCTAAATTTTGGCATACACCGAATACAATTTAACAGGGCCAACCGCTACCGTCGACTACGTGATATTTTTCGAACGTATCAGGTTTTCGTTGCACCAAACCAGTTTCCGCTGTATTATATTTTCGACACCCGTTACGTGGAAGGGTATTCACATGCCGGGGACGCGACGGTATCCACCTGCTAGTTCTGAGCCAGTAACCCTATTCCTCTGGTATCTGGAATCTAGAAGCCTCTCTAGACAGGCGAACACTCTCCAATTTCGGGGCCCGGCCCCTAGAGAAGAAGAGGCCCCCATAAAACGAATTTCGTGCATTCTAACCGGCCACGAAAAGCTAAGCCTCTTAAATCTCCGGCCACGTCTGTCTACGTTCCAGCTTCTTTCATCTGCCTACCAAAGATCTCCTTCGAGATTGGAAGTGTTCCTCCTTTTCTCTTTTACTTCTTCTTTTTTTTTTTTCTTTTTTTTGGAGAATCACCGAAGCCAACTAGAATAAAGAACAAATCTTGCATCGGGAAACGCGGTCAATTTTTCATCCGGAGAAAATTATTACGCGCTTTAACACTGATTAGAGCATCCGGCTAATTCCAAATTGAACATAAACTAGTAAAATAGTTCCTTCGTTTCGACAAAATTGATTGCACATCAATGTTTTACCAGTTTCTTTAATTTAGAATAAATGTGCTTAGGCTTCTCGTGAATACGAATAATTATTTTAATTTATTTATTATTATGATATGTATTTCCTTTCGTAATATCCTTTCGGATTATTAAAAAAAAAATTAATTATACAACACTGTAGAACCAATTTTTCTAAAAGAATTAAAAATAACAAAAACAATTCGCGCACAAATAATCCAAGTACTTGTAAATGAAAACTACAAATTAGAAATGAAAACATTCACGCTCAATTTTATTCTAGCATTTATAAATTATAATTCATTAAAAAGAAAATTTCTGAATGCGTAACGAAAACAATGATTTCATAAAAGATGAAAACCGACCCCCTTAAAAAAGGAAAGAAGCGAAGGAACATGGAACTTTGCTTTCACAATCGAGGGAGGAGATTTCAGCAATTAAGGTGACAACTTTTCGGAGAAAAGGAGGGGGAAAAAAGGAGCGATCGAGACCGATAAGATTTCGAATCGTTTTCCGGTCGTTGGAGAGTTCTTCCGCCACGCTGAAACCGTCGATCCTCCGCCAAGCACCGCTGTTAACCGAACTTTTACGATCGGAACCGCTAGCTGGGGAAGCTGAAAAAGGTACAGCGCGAGACATTGAAACAGCAGATGGAAGAAAAAAGGAAAAAACGGGAGAGACGTAGAGTCGTACGTAAGGGGACATTTCCGTGGCGTTGTTTGTATGCCGTTCGCGATAACAAGCTCGTACACGGCAACGAGACTCGTGTTTCCGGTATGCACCTCAACATCGTCCCGTTTCAAATGGAGCTATTCCATCAGACCGTATACCTTATTGAATCGATTTCATGCAAAAATCTGACAATTCTCGTGTGTTCGACGTTTCTCAACATTGGGCCACGTTCAATTTTTAATGGATTTAATTAATAAGATTAGAAATCGTCTCGTCGTAAGTTTAGAATAATGTTAAGTAATTCTGTTAAAGTAAGAGTTACTCGATTATTTTAAGGCATTATGTTTTTTTAATAATTTGTTCATAATTTGAACGACGGCATTATTGCGAACAAATGTTTCAGATATTTTAATTATAATTTGCTATCTGATGAGAAATTGAAATTCGTTTACCAATTACCATTCACTTTTCATCGAGTTCTCTTTGCGCGAAGATGATCCAACAGAGTTTCATCGAAACGTGTCAAAGTTTTCCTACCTCTGCATGTTACATTACGAGCAATCGTGCAATTAACCACATAATTATTGCAGATTCAAATTAATTGAATAATAAAATGTAATCTTCAATATTTATTTCTTTTAAGTTCTTTTCTTCAATATTTATTTGATTCTGGAAAACAAGCATTGACCAATCATTTCTATGCATTTTTTGTACCTCAAAAAGAAACATCGACATAATTAAAAGATTCTTGTCGTGCCTGAGAAATTAAAATAACCCCGATGAAACACGGCTGTACATTCCAGTATTCGAGAAAAATTCAATGAAGTTCCTGCGATTGTGTGAATCTTTGAAGTTCCGTTGATAATTTTATTTTATTCGGTTCCCGTGACAAGAATGTCTATTTCACTAGGAAAATTAGTGAAAATGGCTAAGAATTTCGACGGGAGAGTCTTTATTCGACAGCGGGGTGTCCCTCCTCCCGGAATTAATTGAAATTGAATATTCAAATAGAGAAAAGATTCAATTAGTAGAATGAGGGTTGCTGACCGTGAATGAACTTTGCGGACAGCGAGTTAAATTAATTAAAATATGTCAACATTCTTGGGAAATTTCAATATTTACTTTACATAGATTGATATTATTTCAAATAATTGCTACCGTTGAAAAATTATATAAGATGCGGTGTTTTCAAGATTTTAACAATTTGCTTTCTAGAAACAAGCATTTGAATCCAGGTTGTTCAATTAATATACAAACGCAATTAAAAGTACTTGTGCGTACGCGTTGATTTTTATAACATTAAAAATCGTTTCGTACACTATTTAACGCTATCGGGTTCCCTCTCCTCGCGCTCCCCTTCCCCTCCCCACATCGGATTCTCTATCTATCGGCCTATAATGCACCGTATTATTATATACGCCGAGAAGTCGACTTCGAGGAGCTTTGTCCGGACAAGATAAGTTTTCAAGGGCCAATTTCGTTCGAGTAGCCCCGCTGGTGCGAGCAGAGACGGGAGAGCAGAGTACTAGAAAGAAGGTTCTTTCCTTCAGCCGGGTAGGCGTGGATCTATGTAGAATGTGAGTGTAGAGAAGAAAAAAGCACTAGGAACCGTGTGGCCACAGGGTGCAGGTCAGTTTTGCGTCAGCTGCGTTACGTTGTTGGTGGCGGTGCACTCGTGATCCTTGCGGTGCAACGATGTTGTTCGTGTTGGACGAGGGAGCTGAATGCAAGGTGGTGCAAAACGTTCGAAAGTAGGTAACGAGTTTATTTTGTAAATCTTTACTTCGAGACGATGGAGCACTGAAACTTTAACTTGATTTTAATCTATTTGTCTTCTTCTTTTAATATTTAAATAGATAAAATTAGATTTAAAATATAAATGGTCTTCTGACACTAAAAATCATATGTTTATTAATTCATTACTAGGAGCTATTTGTCGATAGCTAGCTAAAACATTTCATTTATTTCATTGGTATTTCAATACCATTACTTTGTATGAAAGAAATAAGATGGTATCAGATTCACGGCTGTATATTTAATAGTAGGTTAATTCGTACGTATAACCGGTATACCTGTTTACCCTTACAGATAATAATATTTCGATTTTCTTCGCTTGTTTTAACATCGTGGCAATAAATATCTGGTCTGACGCACCCATTGGATAAATCATAGGTTAAGGGGTTAAATTATATAATAAAAAAATGTATACACATTTTATCGAGACACTTTGTAGTTTAAAACCATAGTAGCCCGTGTTAATATCTCAATATCTACTTTAGAAATTTCACTTTTAGTAAGTATTATTAACTTCTGATGATTTATAAGATAAATATCAATGAACTAACGATGTGTTGTGGATTAATAATAACTGTTACCAAAAAAATGAAATGAAACACGTTATCAAGTACGTGACAAGTGATAAACCCAAGATGGTATCGATACGTAGGTACGTCTCCAGCCGAAGAATCCAAAATTTATGCATAGGAACGCTGTCTGAAAACAATTAACAAGCGTTTCGCGTGCGTAGATGATAGCTTGAGATAAGAAGAAGCCGACAGTGTTATTATTCAACGCTTTAATGGTATTATCTGTATAAAAGTAGCTGGGAAACGCTGATGATTAATCCGCGGCTGCGAGATGAACAGATAGATACACTGTATTTCTCACAGCGAATACAATTAAAGCCTCTGTTAGAGCAAAACTGCACGTTTCTGTTGGGCTCTGATGTAATTCGTGGAGTAATCATTTCTATTCTTAACCAATAACCGTGGTAATTAGCTAGGATGCCTACTTATATCTGGCGGGTAAGAGACAAATGTACATTCATTGCACACTTTATGGCCCCTTGTGCTTCTAAGTAACTAATAGCAGAGAGAAAAATATTAAGTGAAATACTTTGCAGTAAATATTTCTTGGTAATAATAAATTACTTACGGTTAATTGAATAAGTAATGTTAGAATGCAGTCGCAGAGCCTAACCGTGACCTTTTCTTTAAACAGCGGGGAGCAATCCTGAATCAATGTTTATTTAACAAATTAAAATTCTTATTTTAATTTACAAGATTTCTTAAACGTACTTTTGTCCAAAGGTATATTGATCTTTCTTATGATAAAGAATTATATAATAATTCAATAGATAACGAGACTAATTGATGTAGCTGAAAAATTGTTTATTCAATTAATATACTATTTTATCCAACACTTATATTATTATTTTCTTATAGCCCTAGTGCACCATTCTTTCGGTTGCAGTTGTCCACTTCGCTGCGCATCATCGACACTTTCGCGGCCATTTTTAAATTGTTTTACCCGGTTGTAAACGTTCGAACGGTTTAAACACTTATTTCCGTACACGTTTAACATCCTTGCATGGGTCTCACTACCATTAACACCTTTCCCGACTGAAAATCTAATCACAGCACGTTGTTCTTTCACGGTGCAATTCTCAATCGGAGTTGACATTTTGAACCGACTGAATTATAAGTTAGGTTTGCAAAATCCTGTCAAACTGCTGATCAGAAGTCGTTACAAGGATGTTAACTTGAAATATAGAAAGTTTCGTATTAGTTGATGAAACCGTTTAGAAGTTTGTCTCATTACTTGTTGAATGGCCCTCCTATATTGAGCATCGGTGGTTCTAGCATTAAAATATAATAGTCCAGGTGTGAAGTGCGTAATACTTCGCTATATTAGTTATGGTATATACACTACCGCTCATAAATGTTTAGGCACTCCTCTTTTCGTGTATTATTGATACAGAATTATATTTACTAAAAAACATAATGAAATACTTATCTAAAACGCAATTCTAAAACACACCCATTCAATTAGACACCCATTATATCGGATTAATTTTACTACCCTTTACCTGAACTTGGCCGGATTGTCGCTTTGTTGCCTAAACACTTATGAGCGGTAGTGTATATATTTTTTATACCGAATTTTACGTCTCATCGACCTTTAGGTCATCAGCGACTAGATCCTGTTTTCTTCGTTTCTTTTTATATTCTGTGGTAGATATTAATGTCCTTTAGGCACTTTATGGTGTTTTTTACGTGTTTCTGTGATGTTAAGGCTTTTGTCGACTTTATTCCACACTTTTATCTCTCGATGCAATACTTATTGCATAGAAATGGTAGCTAGTGGGTCAAGATATTCTTCCTGCAGACAGTGCACATTGGTGATTCTGCTTTTTTTACGAGGTACTAGTGTGTGAGTTTGCAGTGACCGGTTCTGAGCCTGGCTATGATTATCCTGTATTTTTATTTTCTTACGGGTACTCCATATTTACAACACTTTCCATTAGACTGAAATTGTCGGGTACTTGAGAACCAATCCCTTCTCACCGACTCGAAGCGAAGCGATTTTCGTATCAGTCCGTGAAACGCTAGCCCATCTCGACCACTTCTCGAAATTACCCCATAAACGGAATCGTTAGAAGCACAATAGGCTGAGGGCAAACTACTGATTCGAGTTCCCGAAGAAGCGGGTCGAGGGACAGGTTCTAGGTAGACCGTCGAGGGTCCAGGTAAAACGGTCCCCAACGCCAGCTTGCGGGGAGATCCCCGTGAACCGGGTCAGAATACAGGTGCACGAATCGAACGGCGAAGAAAAAAAAGTACTCGAAATCCCCTAATCCGGGAGAAAGCCAACCTTTCTCCCTGGTGGCACAAAAAAATGCTGCAAGGCGTGACTGATCCTTTCAGCAGGTTGATTTTTCGAATTAAGGACTGGTTAGGGATACCCCTGGAAAAAAAAGGCGAACGATTGTCCGGATAGGTTGAAACGATACGCTGCAACTTCGCTTTTCATGACTTCTGTTTGAACAAGAATTTCTTTTTTTATTTCTTTATCGCGTTAAGTGCCACGTCACCCACGTATGGGTGACGCTTGAATTTCTTCATATTTGAAATTATAATTAATAAAAATAACAAAATAATGTGGAAATAGAATATAAAATTCGTCAGAAATAAAATTACTATCAAATGGAATTATTACTATTAAAACAAATAAAGAAAATTGTAATATTATATATAATTTACATTTAACAATAGCGTACCATACCAATTGTAGTTGGAATTACACTTAAGATCAAATTGTGTAGAATAAAAGTCAACTTTGTAATATTTGAAGCGTAAGGACTCGTCAAAGTATGGCAAGGGGTAGTTGACTTAATTATTTTAATTATCCCTGTTATTTGTGAAGATATGGAAAAAATTACACAAAAATTGCATAACATTCAGAAGCTATAACAGAGCAATGATAATTTCTTTTAAATGAGAGATAATTCTGTCTTTTTTCACACAGATTAATTGTTGCAATAAAGTATTAACATGTAATATCAGAAACATCGACAGTCCGTGAAAAAGTTTTAATTTAAAGTTGAGATATTTCATACAAAAACTAACACCGTTTTGTATAAAATATTCTGAACAAACAATTGCATTTAAAAAACTAAAGACGAGTTTCGAATTTCAATAAAATGAACTCGAATAATTTCGTATAAATTTTTACCTCGATTAAAGAGAACCTAGAAATAATTCCAACAGACAATTCATCCAAAATTTCCACTCATAAATATTGAAACATATGCCAGTGTGATACGCAGATTATGCACTCTCATTAAAAAACTACTCGCGGTTGCGCATCAAAGAAGCATTCGAGCCGAAATGTATCGCGGTTTTAGACGCAAGCTTATAAATCTAGAAACGTTCGATTACGTCGTCAGCTGCATTTTACGAACTTCCCGAAATAATCGGCAATCGACTGTGTCGACAAGCCCATAAAGCGCCGCTGTTCTTCCCGCGACGATGCGTGTATTTGTTTCACGGTTTACATCTGCCAACTGACCTCTCACCGTTCAATTGCGCGCTGTGAACACAAGGGTGGAACAACCGTGCGCAAACACGAACACGGCTGCCGGACAAGTAATCATGCGTTGGATTATTTATCGTTTTGAACGATCGTAAACACCGTTTCGTTGCTGAACGTCCGGTATATAAAGTGGCGGTTCGTTGGATGTATCGTCGCGATCCTTGCGTAACTTTCGATCCTTAATAGGCTAACTGTAATGGAAACAATATATTTTAACCTTTTTACCGCTAGTATATTACTCATCAGTCATGTACAGGTATCCGAACACTGTTCGCGTAATGTTATGTTTGTAAGTGTCTTCCTTCCGTAAACGCTGTTTTGAGAAATTCTAAGATAATGGAATGGCGAATAGTAAAACACTCGCGCAATAGCTGTTCTGATACAGGAGATTCTACTGAGTGATTTTGTCATAAATCATGAATGATTTTAAGAAGTAAAATCCTATGTATGGTGTCCAAAAGAAAAGAAAGCTTCATACTGAGTCTACTGTAAACTTATTGTTGGAAAATCTGTACTCTCTTTTGTTTATTGTATAACTGTTAAACAATTAGAAAATGCTTAATCTGTAAACTTAATTGTGTGACGAATAAGTTTTTCTAGAACCTGAAAATGTATTTATATAGATATAAAAAGATAAGCTTTCAAGACTGCTGTTTTATTGAAAATAAACTTCCGTCAACGCATCTTTCACTTTTAAGAAAATGCACATGATGCCAAATTTGTTGAATAGATGAGAGAGAGGGGTATCGATGCACGAATTGTAAGATGTATTCATCAACTAGGAACTATTTGTGGAAATGTGGCATGGACTTGTGCATTATCATGATATATTCTTCTTCCATAAATTCGACGTTTCCTTTCTCATTCATTCGCTAAACTTGGCCAAAGAAATGAATATTTCTCGGCATCAATCTTCTCGAACGATTTGATTGATTTTCAATGTTCTTTAATAGCTTAGACGTTCATCATCTTCAACTTCATAAATTTTTGTGTCAACATTAAAGAATGCAAATTAGTAAGACATTAAGGCAAATGACAATGTCTTTTATCAGTACTTACTGGAATTTGATAACACATTTACCGTAACAGATACAATAAATAAAAGTCAACGAAATAATTCTTCAACGTAGAGAGATAATACCAAGGTTTTTAAATTTCTACCTTCTGTATTTTAGAGGCAACAACCAGTTATAGTAATTATGCACCTCAACACCGCCAATAAATTCTTGCATTCTTGACTCATGGACAATCACATTGTTAGGGGAGTTGTCATATCTACCGTTTCGCAAATATTTACTTAGCTATCCATCAAAATGTACATTCTTTCATCTGCCTCTCTTTCTTTTTTCCACCTTTAACCCTACGAAATAATTACAACCAGTTTTGGAACTACCAACCAGTTCAAACTGACTTCTTCCAGATATTTTATTTTGCATTACAAAATTTACCAAGACGCTTTTGTCGAAAAGTATGTTAAGTTTTATTAACATAAAGCATCGTTCTACATTCCAACTCATATTTCATCTCTTATTTATTTAATTTTAAGTCGGTAGTCCTCTTCTATCTTTTCACAAATATTCGATCAGCAAATTCATTCGATATCCTTCAAGTTTCCCTGCTTCCTGTTCTCGAATCTCAACTTCATCTCGACCGAGAAGAACGGTGGTGTTCGTGTCTAATGCGAGCCAGATAATCGGTTTAAATGACGCCTATTCGGGGGATGATGATGACTAGCTAGAAAAAAGGAGTCGGTCGACTTTTAGCGAACGGTGACGCAGCCTTTCGAGCAGACCAAGCATATCACGCCTTCTAGTCGTTTAAACGAAATCAATTAAGGCCGGCGACAGGACAAGCCTGCCGGCGTAATCCGTCGGTTGTTACACGGCCGATTCCATGCGACGTCGCCCCAACGGGGTGTCTGGCGTCCAATGGGCTTCCAGGTATTGCGAAACGCCGTGGGCATCCAATCAGGCCGGAGGGATCGTATCTTTAAGCCCTTGTCATTATGTCGAATTAGTCTTCTGGGCTTTCATGGTCCGCGGCCCGATCCTTGGTTATCCGTAATCCGACGTGTGTACATCGAACGGCAACGTCATCGTTCGATATTATGATAGCGCTCACCGGGGAAACGTTAAAAGCCGTCGAACATAGAAACGCTAAGCTCGCCCTGTGATTGGGATTAAATGGTTTGCGTCTAACTGAACCCTTAAGCTCTGCTCGCAGCGGACGATCGAATTCGTTTCATTCGAATATCGTTGAAAACACCGAGGTATCGCGATACACATCTGGTAGTGATTTTAGTTTTCACAAATTTTATATTCTATTTCGAATATCTAATTGGGATATGTTTAACCAAATGAATGAAGGATGCGATAACGTAAACCCAAGGAAAGTTATTAAGATATTATTAAGGAATGTAAGATGTTAATATAAAAAAGTAAATATTATTAGTAATAACGAATCTTGTTACAGTACTATATCAAATTAAGAGCTTCATTTAGGAATCTGATATTAATTCAATAAATTTTCCAAATTAGTTCCTCGTGTAATTCAATATTCACTATTTAACCCTCTGCACTCCAAAAGAAATCTTAAAGAAACAGTTTTTAAAAGTATATTCACGTTTTTTTTTAAATGAAAAACAAGATTTTCAATATTCCATTTAATATGGTTTTATTATGATTAAGTTTGACAACTGTTATCTATGAAGTCGCAAACAGTATAAGAACGCACTAAAATGCACTCTTATTACAAAAATAAATAATAATTGATACCTAATCAAGTAATAAAACAATTAATTGTATATTCATTTCCGTATCATATTTCCACGGTGATTCGAAGTATCAGAAGGATAAAAACTACCGCCAATTATTCAAATGCGAACACATACCACGCTCTAACTGATCGAATCTTTGTTAATTGTTCAGACCTTCCAACAACTTCGATTATACTAAAAAAAGAAATGGAATGTTGAACAGCGAAAATGCAAACGAAGATCACATAATTCCTTGAAACGCTAAATTGCCACTAATTTCACGCTCGGAAGCGAGGAGTGGTGTAAAAAAAGTGTCTCGTTGCATGGTAATCGAGTTGCCCAACTCGTTGGAAAGCATGCTCGCTTATCAAGATATAAACATGAGCAGTTGGCATAGTTTTCACTTCTTAAAAATGTTTTATAGCAGTGATGAACAACTCTTGTCATGAAAGAAGTCATATGTCGTCTATTATAAATATTTCGAATTGCCAACCATACTATGATATAAGATATTTCACCATTTTTGCCTGGTGTTACTATTAGAGAAATATATTTCATATGCTTTAAATAACATTCCAGAAATTTAACTTAATAAAATTAACCCTTTTTAAATTAAACCTAAATACGTTCTCCAGTAAAGCTTCCAAAATTCAGAACCCTTATTTAAGAAAAACAGAATTACAAATAATTGTGATCTATTCACTTTTGCATTTTTCAAAATATAAAATATATGGGATCTGATGTATTTCCCCGTTTAAATAAAAATAGAGTGTAATTGTATTTAGAAGGAATACAGAAATAATTCAATAATGATTAATAAAACAAAAAGAAGTGAAAGTATAAATAACATTTGAAAATTTTAATTTGAAAATAAATCGATCGTATAAATAATTTTATTACAAATATCCATGTTTTCTTCGGGAAGAGAGTTCATTTAATTTCCTTAACTTCCGTTTGGTAAAAATATGTTCGAGCGTAAAGGGTGAAATCAATGAACATTTGTCCTCAGGTTACCGGTACCCGATGGAATAACAAAAGACAAAACTCGTCTGCCGCAAGAAGGGGCAGTTTTAATCAACAAACAGGTTAATGACAATTCCCACAGTCGTTCAAGCCAAAAGAGACCGGTTCGAAATTCTATGTCACTCGATGAGCGATTCTTTTGTCGAGTCGGTTCGTCGCGGTGGCATTCTTCGGCCACCGGAAACGTGTCTCCGTGGCCCCCTTTTCCTTTTTCTTCCGAGAAAGAGAAAGAGCTTTAATGGCCGCCGCGGTCCCACACACATAATTATCCCCGGCAAACCAGAAGATACTTATCGACCGCAGCGTCATAATTATCGCCGGTGCCGGTGGTCACTTACGCGTTACACGGCCGCGCGCATACCGCGCATTGCTTCGCTCGAATTCCGTGGCCGATTGCCATTGACAGATGCGCGTAACTTGTAAAGCCGTCGCTGAGAAAAAGCGAAACGAAGAACGACATACTTTCGCCGGCTTGTCGCGCGATCACGATCGATACCGTACGGACAAAAATTGTCCGCGGCATTTCGGTTCCGCGATAAACAGCGCAGCGACCGCTCTCGGTGTCTGACCATAATCGTCTTAATCTACTTGACGCGTTCTCCTTCGCCCGCTCGCTGCTTCAACGCATGACTGCTTCAAAGGGTTAGACCACCTAGATCGGTTCGAAACGTATCGTATTTTTGGAAATTTTCTTTCCAAAGCAATCAAAAAATTTTTTCTTTTCAAAGCCTCGTAGTTTGAAAATTCTTTAATTGGCTCGCGGTAAGCTGGATGATAATTTTATCAATTATTTCATTGTAAATGTGTTACTATACTTATAGATGGAAATGTGATAGTGCACCCATATGTGTACATATTTTAGCAAGATTAAAACTAACATTTCCTGATTTATAACATTGTTGAATTAACGAAAAGAATTTCCGTGGACTGTTATCTTGAAAACAAAGCCACATATTTATTAAGCAAATAGAAACAAGACACCTATTTTTTTTATAGCTGTTCAATTGCAATTTCAACATTTTTCTTATCATTGTTGATTACTGGTAGAACAACTTTCGGTCTATAAATGTTAGAAATGCAAATATTCTTACATCTTTTAACCCTTTCCACTCGATTGTCCCTTCTGAAGGGACATGTAAAGAATGTGGATGAATTTTAAAGGAAATAAAACTAATTTATTTTTATTTTTCTAAGTTTCCTTTCAAATGTAATTGACGCAGGATAATTACTCCTAACATTATATTATCTTATCTACGATGAGATGTTGCTTATTACTTTGTAATTAAGTACTTTGGAAAAAAATATCTATAGTTTGATTAAAGATAAAAGTTCAAATAAAAGAATATATATTCTTGTTAGAAAAATTACGCAAAGAATCTATATTTCTTTATTAAATTACTGTATCCATAATACCTCATCTTATGAGTTTATACAAATACTCTAATGTAAGAAATCATCAATTTCACATCCCCTTTTAAATTATTTTTTATTTATTTTTAAAGATTAAATCATACAACAAAGTTTTTGTCTCAACCAGTAATGAGTCAGCCATTGCGTTTAAAATCCACTTATATTAATGTTTTTCAAATTTGTATACAAATTATAACCACGTGCGCCATCAGGGGGCTCGTTTACATCAAATTGCAAGTGAATCGACTGAAAATTACGCCGCAACGTCACCTGCCTTACCGACATAGCGAAAAAATAGGGGTAGCTGTACCGACCATCATCATTATTTGATAAAATCAGTTTAACTTTATTTGCCTAATTTAAAATTTCGTTATAAACAAAATTTTCACAAAATAATTGAGTATATAGAAAAAGAAAATACTTTTGTCTTGTTAAATACGAATTTACAGAAAATTCATAATTGTAAAATGATACAAAATGTTTTGAAATTTGTATACTTACATTTGCTTCACGTATTGCATTAGTTTTATAATAACGAAAGCATTATGTTACAAATTATTATAACATATAAAACAAGCAACGAAGTACATGTTTGTAAGGGGTAGTTTTAATCCCGTTCATTTCACCGACAGATGTCACTAACGTTCAGTCTAGTGACTTCATAAAATGCGATCAATAATTGGGAAAGAGGGAGGATTCTTCGTTACCCACATAAGGGATGGTAGGAAACGCAAATATAATATTGTTCTTAAAATGTTGACAATATATCTATAGCTACCATATAATATTAAACAAAACTACTAAATTTTCAATTTATTATAAACTATTAAAAATTCATTACTTCGATCCTTGCAGAATTCTGAAATATGATTTTAAAACATTCGAAATCAATAATAATTTTTATTTATATAGATAACTAGTTGTTGTACAATGTTTCGAAAAATATATATTTTAAAAAAGCAACGTCTGCAAAATGCGGCAGAGAACATTGTAGCGACATCTGTTTCGCGAGTAACGCGCCGCTAGATGTCAGCGCGATGTCCTAAAAAGCAACGTCTGGTGGCAGTTGGTACGATCGTCTCCCGCCACTCGTGAACCGAGGAGAGCCATATTCCCCGGAAAATCTGTTGTGTGGTGGAAAAGTGGCGATAGAAGTCGTGGAAAGAGGGCGGGGTCTCGGTGTGCAGCGTGTTTGCACCGGTAGAAGAAGTGGGAAAAAGTCGAGTGATTCGCGCCTGCTCAACTTTTTTTCTCTCTGTCGCTCCCTCTCGCTTCGATCCACCGTTAAGGCGGAGTTTAAAAAAGGTTTCGCGCTCCGTGAGGGGGGAGGTGGAGCCACGACCGCGCGGAATTCCGAAATTCCGCGAACTGCGGCGGGGGATGAAGACGATAGACAGTATCGCGACGATTTGGAAGGGATGAAGGGGAAAATACATAGATTCTCCGTGCGAGTTTCGGAAAGATCACCGCGAGAGGAGGGAGAAGGTTTCGTGCAAGGAAAGTGGCGAAGGGGAAATTCGCCTGCACCGGGCAGACCGATCGAGCTCGACAACAGCTAGTTCAACGCGTGCCAACCCTCTCTCGAGATGCTGAGTCTTCTTGTGTGTCGAGTAAACGCGGGTATCCTGTTACTTTTGTTGATAACGTTAAGCATCGGTGATTTTTTTTACAATATCATCCAACCGGAAGAAAAAGTGTGCTATCGTGACATTCGAAGTGCGCGACGTCAGTGCCGGTTGTTTAGACCGTTTTAAGATCGAGATGATCGTATCGTTTCGCGATCGGACGACGGGGAAGCTGTCGGAGGAAGAGTTTAGCGCGGAGACGTTTGGATGGCTCGTTACCACTCAAGATCGTTCAAAGTTCCTTGGTTCGTATAATTATATCTGTCATGTACTTTGAAAGTGGTCTGTGAAAAAATATACGGGCAGAGACAGTTGAAACGAGTAGCGAGATTAGGTTTATTTGGAACGTACTTGGGATCACGTGGCCGAGTGACGGGAATAGTGGTCAGCTAACGATTTGCGAACTTTGATGTTAGGACGTTATGATAAACGCACGGCTGTAAATGTTTATCAAGAGTCGGTATCGTTGACATAGAATCTATTTCCATGCTCCGGTATCGCTTTTAGAATATACAGTTTGCTCAAGTTTACGGTGCTACACGCGAAGATATATATGCAGCGGCTTTCAAAAAAGGAGTAAAGCGAAATTGCGGTGCCGATTGGACGTCCAATGAATTCGTGAAACGGTTTACGGGTGTAAATAGTCTTGTCCCTTTGAAAAACCAGTCTACTTTCATCAGTATGAAACTAACCGCGTTATCGTGGCACCGTTGAAAGTGGCCGTGTGTATCTTGCCAGTCCGTAGTGATAACCGGGTTATTAGCTATAAATAAACCGTGTAACAAACACATCTATCCACGACGATAGCATGATACGATAAGAATGTTTCCCGGCGATGATGCACCAGTTAGGATCTATGCGTCGAACGTCTCCAGTTTTCACGATAACATGGATAAGCTGGATCATAAAATCGGTCGATAACAGTAGACGCAACGAAAATCATTGATTCCAACTGTAAACCATCGTTACTCTCTATACGTCGTTTCAGTTCACTACGAGTGTTATCACTGATAAAAGTGAATCGACGTTCGTTTAAAAATAGTAAAAGACCGATCGAGTTGAACACGATTTCGAACCACGTATGTGACAGACACCGTCGATCTTCCGGAAAATTATGAAGCTTTTCTCCGCGTTATTAACATAGTCGCAGCGTGGAGAGCGCGTGACGCGTGCTGGTTACATTACAAAGTCCTTCTGCTCCCCACCACATGATATTTCTCGTGCATCCCCGCCACAGCTTTGCCGCCCCCTACCACAAAGTCTGGCGCACAGCAAACGAGGATAAAGAGGAAGCGATTCGCGCCGGCACGAGACCGAGTGAAACAGAACGTGTGCCGTAGCGGTGGGGGTGGAGGAGGAGCGATGAAAGCTGGAGGGGAAACGGGTGGCAGTACGACGAGAGGGGAAGTCAACGACTCACCCCCGTAGTTACCACTCCCCTTCCACCAACCAGTGGAGCGCGTTTTCTCCCACGTAACGGCACTAACCGACGGGACCTTTGTTGCCCGCCACGCTTGAACGGTGTCCCGCTCAAGAGTTTGGACGCTGGTGCCGCCCAGCGGTGATCGCAGGAACTTCTCAATCGCGGTGGTGGGGGTCGAACGAGAGTAGTGGGGGAAGAAGAGGGCTGATGGAGGGGATGGAGTGAAAAGGAACTGGTGGGGACGAATGCAGAGAACGGAGCGAGTACGAGGACGGGGGCATGCTGGACTCAGGACGCGCAGAACGTCAGAGTGGGTCGAAAAGGACGGGTGTCTCTCGCTCTCTTTCTCTTTTTCTTCATTTCTTTCGATCATTTATCTCTCTTGCTCACTCCTCGTGGAAAAGCAGAGAAAGAGAGGCCGATGGCGGGGTGAGAGCCGGCTTACTACGCGGCGAAACGCTACCACAGCGTTCAGTCGTCAGCGATCAGACCGCCGGGCAGTGTGAACCTTCCTGGGCAGTCTCTTCATCTACTAACTCTTCCACTGCTGCTGTCCCTTCCTGGACGCGACGCAATAATCAGCATCTGGGAAAGCCGGGGAATTCCTTCCGAGATGGATTTGCCTAATTGCTCGGATGACCATGGAACATCTCGATCCGAGGGAACACGCAAGAAGCATTTAAACGAGAAATCCCTGGCAACAGATATTCGAGCCAAAGTGTCGAGACTCCGAACTTGAAGAATATACTGGTCGATCGACTTGGACGTTCCGTTGGCTAAAATTTGTCATCGAAGTTCGTCAGGTACCGATGACGAGCCACGTCTTCGAGATAATCCAACAGTCATCGGATCTAACCAGATCCAACACGGAGCTAACAGATGTTCGGAAAGATCTTGCGGAGCGAACGATGCTCGCGGTTGAAATCTCTGGAGGCGATCGCCGCGGCGGCATTTTAGGTCGCAAAGAACTCCAGGAAGGATCGGATATCCAGAAGTTCCTTTAACGGCCGAAGACGATACCAAAGACGCTTCGCGACAGATTTGCGAATCAGATCGCGGATCGCAGTCCATCGGTTTGAGAAAGTTCCGTTTGCCGATCGGTATTGGATCAGTGAAATCGCACGTCACAGTGAGATCGTAAAGAAGACGTCGAGCTCCAAGGCAATGGTTTGTGCGACATCGCGTCGAACCACGTGGTGCACCGAATTGCGTGAACGATCCGTATTCTCGATCCTCGCACGTACGTTCATTTTGCAAAACCGTGAACCGAAAGCATAGTTTTTCAACCGCCACTCGCACAGCCATCGCTGTACGGTAATGATAAACGGTGAGGCCGCTCGAAAGTCGATTTTTCTCTTCGAGTACGTGGTGCCCGTTACGTAACGACACGACGAATAACGAAGTTGAAGACTGTTCGCGGCCGAACGAACCGGAGTCGCTGCTGCGTGTGCGGGATAGTGTGAACAGAAATCGAAGTACCGTATTGGGTAAAATAGAAGAAAACGAAAATGTGTGCTTAATAGTGGGGGGAAAAACTGCACGGTATCGAGAAAATCGTCGAACCGAAGAACATGTTACGTTTTACGGACAGCTGTGTCGCTATGAGATCTTTGCGAATCATCAAGGAAGATTTGAGGTAAGAGACATACGAAGCTTCAATAAAGCCGATGAGAATGTCCGAAGATGTCACGACATTCCGACTAGTGCCCCCGTGTCTCCTCTTCGAATTCCCGAACCATCCTCGAACTTGTACTTTCGCGAAAAACTACGAATTTCAGAAGAGTCTAGAACCTGAAAAATCATTTAAAACCAGAGTCACAGAATTTTTTCTGCTTCCACCTCGAAGCACGATTTCAAGTTCTCGAAGGAAGCCGCTTTAATCATTGCTAGGGACCAACGCTCGACAAGCCTGTTCGATTCGCAAGGCCAGTTCTCGAAGTTGTCGAAGTATTTACCGTTGAAAATGGTGCAACACCCGAACTCGGACGTCTCAGTTTTCCGAAGTATCCTGTATCGATTGTTCGTCCCGATTTTCCGTCCCAGTATAAATTCGGCGACCGGCGTACTGGGTAAATTTGTTCGTACGAACGCGGACCGGTTCGAGCTCCCCGGAGGACTCGGCGTCACTTCGAAGGTGGACAAACAGTTTCCCCGGCGATCGTTGGCAGGAATAGATCCACCTGTTAGTCAAACAGTCTGACCGCAAATCTCCGTGCAGCTCGTGAAGAGTCCACCTGTAGAGCGGGTCGAGATGTCTCGCGTGTCGAGGCTCGAAAAATTTCCTCATGTTCGAGTCGGAAAGAGGAGCACGTGTTCAGGTAAACCCCCGGGGTCGCATTGTGCCCGTCGAAATAGCGACGACCAGCCGGTAGATGCGCTCCTCACCGCTTCCTAATCCCGTGTTCCACAGAATCCTCGAATCAAGTGTTCCCATTCAGCTTCCGACAGGCTGAGGGAAAATCTTGAGCGTTTCGAGACGTGTGCGGCTACCTGTTCGGTAATCTTCGAAAGATTGTGTTTCGTCGGGGATCGCTTTCCGATTTTCGCAGAGTATTCGCTGGTTTTCCTCGCTTCGAATTCTCTGCCGAAGTGCACAAGTGCAATGATCAAGTTGTGTGTGGTTGAAGAATTTCGAAGGCAAGATTGCAACGGTGATGGCTCGATTCTTCTGAAACTACTGTATTCGACGTAGTATAGCAAGTGTGGTACTTAGATCTTAGTTGTTCTTCATACGTCTGCACGACTCCGATAATTTCAGGGGCGGAGAGTTTAGTGCTCTTTGAAAAATAGTGTATTTCCCATGTCCCATCTGTTTCTTGTAAAAAAAAAATCCAAATCAATTCGCCGGCAACATCGTGACACAAACAACTACTATAACTTATAATAAAACCCTTCTCATACAATCTCCTCTTCTCCTAAACCCAACCTCTACCCATACTCTATACTCTACCTCTATTTCTTATCCCACTCTATTTAACAATAATTTTTATTATAAAAACACCCCTCTCACCACTACTAAATCTCCTTCACACTTCCTCTCTCAAAAACCTACTATTACTCCTACATACACTCTCCACACATCAATAACTAACTCATTACATTTAATCACCAAAAAAAAAAATCCTTACACCATCCATCTCACAAAAACCACTCTAACTTATATCTCTAAATCCACACCAACTCACCACTAAAAATCCTATATCTCCACACCTCCAACTCTCTCCTCTCCCTTCCTCACTACCCTCTATTCTTTCACACCTACTTCCTACTTACTCAATACTCCCTCCCAATCCCTTCCCCACTCATAATAAACCCAACACTAACTTACATATACAAAACCCCCTAAATACTCATACCCCCATCCCATCAAATACCAAAAAAAAACCCCCCCCCCCCCCCCCCCCCCCCCCACCCCCCCCCCCCCCAAAAAACCTAATAAAAAAAAAAAAAATATATTTTTTTTTTAAAACCCCCCCCCCCCCCCCCCCCCCCCCCCCCCCCCCCCCCCCCCCCCCAACCTTTTTTTAAATAATATATATTTTTTTTTTTTTAATTTTTCCCCCCTTTTTTTTTTTTGTCGAGAAATATATCGAGGTGATTGATATTTTGCGGAATAAACCTCTCGGTTATGGCAGGATATAATATATTAGTGGCAGGAGATGCACGTTTCGTTATCGAAAATACTACAAAACCTAATTTTTAAGTGTATCTATACTCGTTTTCTTCTTCGTTTCCTCTCGGCCCTTCCGGGGAGCCACATTAACCCTTTCGCTACGGGCGGTTTCTCGAAAATTGTGCACGGTGCGCGAGAAAGATCGTCAGCTCACTGCAACCCGAGCTCCTGTGACGGTGTTTTTTCGAAGGAAAAATCTTTCCCCAAAACACGCCCACTTTTAATTACAATACCTGGTGTGCAATACGCGACAAGTTACGCAGAGTGACTATAGTCACCCGTAGTAACGAAAGGGTGGTCTGAAAAACGTAGTGTCCTCAAAAAAGTTGAGTTCGATAATCGGGTTGGTGAAGTTCAAATAAATAGCTACTAACATTGTGATAATCAGAAAGTGTGATGATTGATATGATAGAACATCTGATTTTCCCGTTTCAGATTAATCGTTTAGGTACATTTCCTTGGAAAGATTAGTAGGCTTGTGATTTTTTCTTGAAAAGTGTCGAGCGGTAAAGTAGACGAAAATAAGGAACGTTTGATTGTCGTTCGCGTCGAAATTTTTCGTGAACGTGACTTTAAATTTGATTAATTGTCGATACAATTGTTCTCAGAAAACAAACAATAAAAAAGAAGTGAATATTGAAGAATGTAAAAGTCGTGAAGTTTAAAGGCGATGCAAATACGTCGTATGTAGGAAATTCTAATCGAAATTTGAAAAACAATAGTGTTAAACTCGTGTGTATAATAAAGTGAGCAGATCAGAAACAGTACTCTTATTCGCGATTTCGAAGTTTTTGACAGGCGAGCCTCTTCGCGAGTGTTAACAGTGGATGGATATCGATCCCTTCGATCTAAATTTAGCGTCGATTCCGTACGTGTATTTGTTTCATTTACAAAGGCAAAAGCAACACGCGAACCTTTCGAACGTGCAAATAAAAAGAAAGAAAGAAAAGAGTCGTCAGCTCGCGTTCATTTGTAGGCTGAACGGGATCGGGCAGAGAGGCCGTTGGCGCATGGTGGGCCGATTTAAAAGTCTCGGGATTTAAGCACTCAATTCAGAGTCAGCGGGAGTATCAGATAGCGTCGTGAATGAAATCGACGCGAACGATTCGCTACGCGGTTCTCTGAGTAATGCGTTCCGAGAAGCGGGACAATGTGTCTCGGATGAAAATAAAGGCTTAGAGGGGGCCCAGGGAAGACAATAATCGCGCAAGGAACTGTGTTGCGCGAAGAGAACGACACGACGCGCGTTCCCCCGTGCACACAAGCCTTGCGGTTCGGTAGATACCCCCGGAGGTTCCTACCTCCTTCGGGGCCTTATAGGGGCCATTATCCGATCGTGGAATTTGAGATCTGGCCCTTTCAGCCGCGCGTCAAATTATCCCCGAGCACAATGTGCCCGTTGATTGATATCTTCAGTCGTAGCTGCTGTAACGCGGTCTGACCGCGTTCGTTCGCCTCCTTTCGCCCTCTCTCCCTTCTTCTCTCTCCATTTCCCGTTGCCTCGCTCACCGTCCTTCTCCGGCCGGGGCCTCCACGGCTTCTTCTTCTTTTTCCCTTTTGGGACCGTCCCGTGCAGCGGCCTCTCACAAAGCGAGCGCCGAATATTTCTAGTCCTGGACCCACGCAGCCTTTCTACTTGATTTATTCTAAAGCTCTCTGGCTTTCTTTGGCCTCGCCTCTCTCCCATCGCCGTTCAAGGAGAAGAGGAAGAAAAATAAGAATCGTCTTACGAAACTTTTCGATTACGCCGGCCCGTGCCGCGTACGCTCCTTTCCATTTTCAAGCTGGTCGCCTCGTTTCTGGCATTCGACCACCGAGCGAAGTTCCTTCTTTCCGGTGATAGATTTTCGTCAGATCGTGGGCGCTGGCTGGAGGAATCTCAACGATGCTTGTTTCGGAATTTCGATCCCGTTACAACGGATAAATCAACGTGTGCTCTGTGGAAGATCGTTTTTACAGAATTTCGTCTTAATTACGCGCCGTCGCTGAAAGCAGAGTTGCTATTAGCGATGCAGATGATGACAGTTTTAAGAAAGCTGCAGTTTCGTTCAGTTGACATTGAATCCTGGTTATCGGTTCGATATGTGGTGTTAGGATCATTCGAGATTTGTAAAAATCAAGTATGAAGTATCTTCTAAATCACAACACGGTATTTATCGTAACGCAATGGTGTTTAGTGAAAAAGTGAGGAAAGAAAGTTTGAAATTTACGACAACTTAATACATGTTTCTTCGAATACTACACGAGTGTACGGAAGATTAAAAATGAGACAACTAATGAGGTAATGTACACATATATATTTCTGTAACGAAAGCTTCTAAAATGAAATGTAATAAAAAGATGAGTTTAGAAAGGCAACTATCACCGAGTATAAACATTGCTTTTAGCAAGGAAATCAATGAACGAGAAGCATCGTAGCTGGAACTGAGCGTCACTGTGCGAAGTACAGCTCGTTAAACCCAAGAATCTAAACTTCGTCCTCCAAATTCTAAACTTTGTTGAACAAAGCCATTCAAGTTGTTTCCGCGAAGTTGTCCGATAGCGCCAAGTACACCGAGCGTTCTCTTATGCATTCAAAAATAAGCTGGTATACCTAGAATATAAAGGATCTTCTTCTTTGAGATTGAACAAAATAAAAAGACGATTCGGCGTTGGCGATCTCGCGATTTACGAGTTGGACATCTGCGACGGGATTCGGTATCCGTATCACCTGCAGCTGTTCAAGTAACGTCTCGAAAGCGACACTCTAATCGTCGGTAATTACCCATGGTCGAATTAGGTAATTACCGCTCGTTATTTAACCCATTTTAGCTGAAATTGGTGTAATTAGAGACAGTCAAAGTATACAGAGTCGGTTCCCCGTAGAAACTGACGCCCTTTCGTGGGATTCATCCCCTTTACGCTATTCTCTTTCGCCTTGGTGTCTTCGCTCTGCTACTCCATTTGACAGTTTTTTTTTTCTTCTGTTTGTTTCTTGTCTGTCTGCCTTTTGGTGACTCAGTGTCTCCTTTGAACCCTGTGACGCGACACTTTTTATCGCAATTCACACGCTTCACGCTTCATCTATGGGAAGCGATTAGACCAACAGTTTGCTTTGTTAAATACCCCCTGTCACGCAGAATTTGATTGTTTAAATCGAAAAATTGTGCTTCGATCATTTCATATTTTATCTTACTATCTACTAAGAGTTCCTTGTATTAGAAATAGATTGGTTAGCTTATAGCTTTTGAGTTTTGGAAGCTTTACTGGAAACTTAATCGTATCGAAAGATACTGATTGTGAGTGCAAAGAGTTAACTCCTTAGATTCTTGAAAATCAGAAGTTCTGGTTTGAAAAGAAAAAAACATAAACGTTTATTTTATTTCTGTTGTTAATTTATTTTAACTTATTATAATTTCGTGTGTTGTAATATCTGAAGAAATACATACACCAGATCTTGATTGTTAAAAAGGAAATTATTGCCCAGTGACATTTTTTGGGAAGGTGTCAAAACACGATCTTTTAAAGTGTTTTAACTAAATTTAAAAAGTCATCAAAGTTATGTTTCAAGGGTTTAATGTTTAACATAAAGACTAAAAAGAATTTTAATCCACGTTTTGTTAAAAAGATAATCAAAGTGTTGTACATTTCTTCGTGGAGTTTAAAAAAGATTCGTTTTACAAACCCTCCCAAAGTATTAATGAATAACAGGTGAGGGTTCGCTTAATAAGATTTAATTTTTGATTGATTAAATGGCCAATGAGTACAGGTATTTTCAAAATGCTACAAAACAGAAATATTTTTTCTAAATAAATCGTAACGAAGCATGAACACTCGGTTATATCGAAATCGTTCAGATTGAAAACTCTAGTATTAACGAAGAGCGATGCTTCTAACAAATAAAATTATTCACGCCTGTGATAACAACCAAGGCAAACGTTCCGGGTTAAACCAATCGAAAGGATCGAATTGAATCGGGACAGGGACGTCAAACGGGCTCAATAAAAATCATTCTAAGGACTCGTTTCGCTCGTCAAACGATCGACCCGTGACGCGACGAGATTTTCCACCAGACGTATTTTCATATTTTCCGAGGGATCGCGATTCGCGTGTGCCGATTTTTCAGCCAGCCGCGTATATCAGTCGTTCGTTCGTATTTCGCACGGTCGAAGGGACATCGAACGACCGGAAGAGAGTTTTCCGCGCCGTCGCCGCCGGCAGCGTCGTCGTCGCAGCCCGGCATCGAGTGGATTTTTCTCGCTTTTCCACTGGCTGCCGGCGTAACGAGGTTACGCCTTAAGTATTTGCTCGTCGATTTCGCCACGGCGGAGACCCTTTTTCCCTCTTCACCTTCTTCTGACTCTCTCGCGAGAGAAGCTTCGAGGGCTCCGAAAAATTCACCACTCGGGGGGGGAGAGAAGTTCGTGACTTTTCCTCCGCGATCGCCCGCCTCTTCGTTGCCTCGCTTCTTTTCGTCTCCACGAATTCAGGGGCTAACTTTCCACGCTCTCGCCCACCCCTTCTTCTTCTTCTTCTTCTCCTCGATAAGAGGAGCAGGAATATTTCGGCCGAACGGGGAGAGAGAACGGAACAGGGATAATCGTTCGACGGGACGTTTCGTTCCGTGCCACAAGCATAAAGGCTGAAACATTGTTGTGCATGACCGATGACGGGTATTGGACGAGAGTAACGGCGCTGCACTTTATTGGATAACTTAGTGGCGATCTGGAGAACAATTTGGGGGGCTAATGGGATCGTTATTGCGCGGGTGAACAGACTGAAAATTGATTTTTTCTTCTTTTTCCTTATAAAGCGAACGAAGAGACGAACGACAGAAGAACTGCATTCGATTTCGATTAATGGCCGAACGATGTCTGACTAATATGACCAATTGCCCTTTTTACTCCGATTTAAAGAGGAAAAATCACGTTCGCTTGCGAATATCGGTTAGCCCTTCGAAGATAATTAATGAAAATCATTTCTCGCATGAAAATTTCAGGAAATTTGTATATAATTTATTTTTTGTTTGTGAGTAGTTGCAATACTAATTAATTTTTCATTACAAAGGAATGCAATTTTGTTTACAGGAATATGTGATCGAAACTACGATAATCGTTTTGTTTTCAAATTAAGTGGTCGATTTTATCTAATAAAGAACTCATTTGCACTTAAGAATTCGTGGTATAAAATATTTTTCGCGATAAGATAAAAGCAACTGTCGATTTATACGAGATACGATAAAAGGATTTATAAAACATACACAGAGAATTCACTGATATTTTTCTAAACGTATTAAATATTTATTTTTAACAATCGTACAGATAAACTATTCAGTTGTCGAGGTATCAATTTTAAGTCCACTATTGTGTACAAAATGTCAAAATTTACATACAGTCGGACGATCTTTGAAACAGAATACGGTCGAGCCAATATTACAGAATCGACTATCCTCGAATGGAAATGGCATAGGTGAAAGGACCAGATCGATTACAGGTGTGTCGTGGTAGCATCCTCTATTATCCGTTTTCACCCCTTTCGAGGCGTCCTAGGTCGATACCCGAAAGTTTCACGAGGGCTGTACGCTAACGTTTCATGTCATGCGTGGCGTATAAATATTGTGCATAAATAAGGACGAACCGAACCCATTATATTTATTGGAATTTTATGAAAATTTTCGGGGTAAACGGTTGAACACCAGAAGAGGGTAAACTTTGAAGACCGTTAGCTATCGCATATGATTCCTAGACGATTTCGTACTTGTTACATTCAAATTATCTTATCAATTTGTTACACAAAAATAAATAGTGAAATAATTCATAAAACAGTGTTGTTTATACTAAAAACTAGACAAAATTCTGTACCAGGTTAGGTTTAGGGAGTATTATTAACACCTTATCGGCGTTAGATAAGTGTTTTTGAAAATATTAATCTTTATCTTTCTTCCCGTCTTGGTGCTAAGAAATCAAGATAAGATGTTAATTTGAAGTTCTCAAAATAACAGCCTCGCAATAGATAATTCCTGATATAAAAGGCCCCCCGTATGTTTTCTGATTAACAGTCCCTATCGCTGATAGACAATCGATATCAATGTAGTACTTACAGCAGGTATCGTTAAAACGAGACTTGATAAAAATACGAAGAAATACGTCGAAGTAGAAAATGAAATTCATTTATCGAAAGTGTGTAAACGGGCGCAGGATTCGTGAGAAACGAAAGGATCATCGCCTTATGCTAATAGGCGAAGCAAAAACACCCTTAGGGAGCTTTCTCACGGGATCTTGCAGTCTAAGGAATATTAATAGGCAGCCGGGGCCCATCGTTCTTCGACACGCGTACGTTGAAATCTCTGCGTCGAAGGGTTAAAGGGCGACTCCGGGCCATCTGTGTACCTTCAGACTGCTGTTTCTCGGCGCTGACGAACCTTCCCGCTTTCGTATTCCATTAGTATACCCGCGCCATTATAATATAATCGCAGTCGATCCGTCCGTGGTAATATTTATTCTAAGGGGACCGGGCAAAGGGTTGATGCGGCGAAAATTTAGAAAAGCTGCCTTCGGTTTTCGAGCAAACACTCGGCTGACTCGTTTCGTTATTTAATATTTATTACTCGCGAATTAGACTGGCGTGAACCCGTGTTTACGGTATAATTTATTGCAGCGACGTCGATACTGTTATAGATCATTTTGAATAATTCTTTGTAAATTGTCTAATCAAGTTCTGAATAATGGATATTATTCTTCGAAATAATAAATTTGAACATTTTATTATATTAACCCATTAACCACCGCTGTTCATAAATACAAAAAGAAATTAAATTAACCGTGTAATGATATTCATATTAACCAACTGGAACTATTTTTGCCATAATTGTTATTGCTTTTGTATTAACTTTAACTTGACGTTTACAATGATTTCAAACAACATAGTGGGAATTTTGAATACTTTCATGGAGCACGTGATGTGATCTCATTATTTTAACAGCTGTATTTAAAAAAAAAATTTGAAAATGTGTCCCAAAAATGGTACAATGTGTTAATTTTAGTTTGGGAAACAAAATTTCCGCAGAATTAGTACATGCAACTGAAACATCGTGTTTATCGCCAGACGTGCGCACAAACAAAGTTTTAAAAGAGAATGACGCGCATCAGGATCCGAAGAAATCGTATACGGCGCGTGTGAATCGGCAAGAACGCAGAAATTCTCGGGGCAGTTTGAAATTAACCGGGTCGTTGCACGTCATAGAACAAAATTACATCGAAGAAACGGTGGTCAGTGCCTTTTTCCCTCGGTTTGGTCCCGCAATCCTTCCCCGTCGACATCATCCTCCGCGTCCTGATGCGATTATAATGAACGCTCGGCTTACCGTGGGGCCTGATAACCCAACTCCGACGAAGAACACCGGTACGAAAACGAATAAGAATACGTGGAGAGGAGGCGAGGAAGAAGCTGGTACCGGGGAATTAAAAAAAAGGGGTGGAAGTAGAAAAACAAGAAAGAAGAAAAAAACAGAAAGAGTTGAGCAATAATATGAGAAGGCGGGGCAAGCCGGAATACGTAATGCGCTAAGAGCGAAGCCGAGGCCTGTCCAGAGCGGAGCATGAAATTGCGTTTTCGGTCAAGATCGATTTGCAACAAAGAAACTGTTGCTCGTTGCCCGTTGCCGCGATGCGAAACATAAAATTATGCCCGAAGGACTTCGACGGTATTGCTAATTTGAATTCATTTAGAGCCTCCGGTGTATCGGCCGTCCCGATCGTACCAGGAATATTATCCTCGTGATTTTTCGGCTGATTCAGGGTTGACATGCGGGACGAATCTCGCCTCCGATGCCGAGAGGAACGCGAACGGACCTCGTGCTATCCTTCGGTATCGTTGTACGGCTTTTTAAATTAATCCGGAGAAATTTCGATCGAATTAAAGGAATTTCGAGGAGTTAAATTTGTCAATTATATAAATAATATGGGCATAACAAGGCTAACGGTGTTATCAAATTCAGTACTTAAAAAGTTAAATTAATTTAATTTAAAAAAAACAACAAAGTTAGTTTCAGTACTTAAAGAATACTTAAAAAGTTTGTCATTTTTATACGAGTCGATCGAGTACTCTCGCCGTAAATTAAAATTACTCGGCCAATTGCTTCGTGTTACAAAAATGACACATACATATTTCAAACATTTATTACGTTTCCCGTTTTCAAGTACGACTCGATTTCCTGATAACGGAGGGAAAGAAACGCGAGCGTGTAATTTCTCCGATTATTGTCGTCCGCCGATGTTCATTAACGTCCATCAGCTCGGAACACGGTTGGCGAACGCTTTAAATTCGCCGCGTTTTCACTTGCGGAGCGCACGTCGTGTCCTCGTGATTCGCGAAGTCAAGTCACGAAATCCGTATGATTGATGCCCCGGCTCGAAATAATAATGATAATTATTATTAAGCGGGAGCGGATGGTGAAACCGCACTCTCATTTCCTGTGTCTCGAAACGAGGGTTCGAATTATCGGGGCCCGATACGGGGCAAACAACGAGGTACAAAAATTTCATGGGAAGTCCGGCAAAAAAAAGGAGAGAAACGAGAGAGAGAGAGAAAAATCCGTATCGAGCCGTTTCGTCGTCGATCGAGCAATTTTTCGCGTATTTGCTAACTGCTTTCTTCTCGTTGTCCTATTTTTTTCGTGCACGGTATCGAGTACGCCTGTAACCCGAGAAACTCGTTCGAATGCAGTTTTACGGGAGAATTGAGAACCTGTAACGCGCTCTGCTTTTTTCTTCGCTCATTTTTCACGAGAAATGTACACGATCTGTTTCAAAAGTAATGAAACTGAGAAAAGTAATCGACTTCAAAGTTGTTACTTTGGAAAATTGTGTACTGATATGGGACGTTTTTGGGGATGACTTAAAAATGACAGAAAAATTAGGATTTAGAAATAATAAGCATTAAAATAAATATCCCCTAAACGTCTTTATTCTGTTTAAGAAAAATTTTACCACCTCTACTAATTTCTATTCTTGCAGTGTGTCGACTATTAATTTTTTAATCAATTCTATACTATCTTAATTTACAACTAATAATTTCTAATTAATAACGACACTTTAAATTAGTCTTCCCGTTTTTTTGACTAATTATTTAATAATGGCAATAGCAACCGATGTATGAATAAGATTCATTTAAATGCAGTTTACCATTTTTTCGAATAAGTCACATATCTTTTACGCGGTATAACAAAGCGATAATCATACTAATCGAACATTTTCCTGTCTGTTTCAGGTGTTACACTGGATAGCAAGTGTGCATGTTGCTTAGTGGCGATTTCGGTAAGAATCATCGCGAAATCGGCGAGAAATCGTTCGGGAGTGTCGTGCTTGTTCGGTGCATGATCGAATACGTCCAAAATCGGTAATGAAATTTTTGAAAGTATCCTCACAGCTCCAGTGAAGTGATCCCGATGCACAATTCTATTAAAGGTCATAAAAAGTTCTGAATTAATCTGAAACCTTGACTAAATACCACACACACACACACAGCTTCAACACCACTCCTTAATTTTGAAATTAGTCCAAAATATCGACTACCCTTACGAATACCTTGTTAATTGGAAATTCCAATATAAAATGCTATCTTCCATACCGATTTAGCTTTTCAAAGCAACTACAAATATACGTTACCAATCAAATACCCTTAGTTCGGCATTTTCTAAATACCATCGCACAGAAACATCCCTCAGCGATAACGCTGTCTGTACAAGTAGCCGAAGACATCTCTAAGACATTTGCCGCAATCACAAGTGTAGTAAGAAAAAAAAGGGGGGGAGGAAAGGTAGAAACGCGAGGGTTTTCGGGTTGGGTGAGGCGGTATTGCGTCATCATGTGGATCGAGGCAGCGAAGAATCCAGCAAGACGATACAGCCCTACCCTCGCTGGGTAGATAGGGTATAATCATGGCGAGTTTCGTATCTCGAAGGGGCACACAGGAAGATGGTCCAACATCTGCCGCTGCAGGGAATCTCTGCCCACATGCTGGCCGACGTACACGTACGTACGCACGCACACCGGCAAAAAGTGACATAGCTACACGCCGGGACGTCATGTAAATTCATTCGAAACACATGGCAGGCCCGAGCGGCATTCTTCTCGTGTGAGCTAAAGGGTTCTTCGACGGAGGAATCCGTTCGAGCTACGCGGACGCTAGGCTTAATATAAAAAACGATCATTTTGGATCTTGGACCACGACCCGTCCTTCTCTTGCCTCGGACACGGCCGTTTTCAAGAACGAGTAATTGTTCCGGTTTGTCGCTTCTTCTTCCTTTCAGAAATTCCAAGAATTTCGAAACCTAGCCCCTTTCGTCGACGAATTCCTTCCGTTCAACGAAACCTATTTATATCTTGCTAGTTTTCATTCGGCTTATGAAAGTAATTGGCGGCGCGTTAGAGTTTAATAATATGTTAATTGTTCGGAAACAACCACCCCTTGAGAAGCATCTTAATGGTTCGTGCAGTTACCATTCTTCGTTGAACACATTGAAATCAGTTTCGTTAATCGTGTGAAACATCGTGCGGCATACAATGTAGATTAATTTAGATGAATATCTCTTAAACATTATTGCATAATAACTCAGCTGTAACGATCGATTTACCATATCGTTGCATTTTCATTCGGCTAACAGTAGTTGTGCTTAATTTAACGAAAGGTGATCTTGTCTGACAGACACGTTTCAATCTTCGATCGAATGCTCGCTAATACGTGATATTTAGGCACGTGTGATTACCGAATCAACGATAATAATCGATCAACAACGATTACCCGATCTCGTGTTAACGCTCGAAAACTAAATTGGTTCGGGAACATCGACTGTGAAATGAAAAGAAGAAGAAGAAAAACACAAACTAACGGACCAACAGAAGATTCCCATTAATAAGTCGTCGATCTTCTTACGCGATTAGGAAGAAATAAAGGTGGCAGTAAAAAAAGCAGCGCGTCGAAATAACAGAGGGCGTTCGAGGGTAACGAGTACGAGCGCCTTAACGAGGGTTCCGAAGAAATCGTTAACGGGGTAATTCTTGCGTTCCGCGGGTAATTACGGCGTCGAAACCATAGAATTTCCTTGCTCTTCATTCATTATGCTGACACGCCAGGCAATAATGGATAGCCTTTTGTTTTCGATTCGTCAAATCCAGGCTGGATTCTAATCTCGGGACCCGATAGCCGGTCGTTTATAAAACGTTAACCGCGCGCGGCCAGCAAAACGAGCAAGGGGTGGTAGGAAGAAGAGAGAGAGAAAAAAAAAACAGATACAGGGAGAGAGAGAGAGAGAGGGACGGGTAAAATAGGAGGACGCTCGCCGTGCGGAATTGCAGAACTGCCTTTAATTAAAGCCATCAAGCTAGTTGAACAATTATCATTAATTATGGACGTTGCTTGGCCGTTCACATGAGCCATCGTCGTGGCGAGCTCTGCCTAGAGAACTTCGTTCGCGTGTACGGCGTCAATTTAAAAAGGAAAATGAGGAAACAAAGAGGCAGGATAGAAAATGAACAAGAAGGAAACGTATTCACGGTGTGTTTATCCATCGGAGATCTGTTGTTCGTTCCCCTTGCCCAGTTCCGAGACCGGTTCAGTTTGAAATCTTAAACGAAACGATTTTTACCGCTAATTAAAAGCGCGTTAATTAAAAAAGTACAGCCTCTGATTTCATGCTCGAATCATCCCCTGATCGCTTATAAATCGTTGCGGTGTTAACTCGGTTGTTCGCCGGCGATAACAAGCTTTGTGGCCTGTGACGATAACAGAATATTATAAATACGAAGAAAGTTCCTTTGATTTCTTTTTTTTTTTTTTTTTTTTCTGAAGATTATCGAGTATTCGTCGAGTCGACGATTATTTAAGGAGCGTTCAAAATTCTCGTGGCTAAGGTCAAAGAACCGGTGACGACAGTCTCGTTCTCTTTCTTTTTTTCACGAAGACAATTTGAACGGCACCGGCGAACGGGAAGAAAATCGTGTCACAATAAAGATGACGATTTACGCTCGATGTCATCGTCATAAAACCGGGGCCAATGACTCGATGAGCCGACCTCGCGTTTCACTACCATGAGTTACGTTCTCCGGTTAATTCCTCCCTGGACCCCGAAGCGATGGAAGCATGATCCAAGAATGCGTCAATAACATTCCTGACCGTGTTTATTTTCCGCGTCTTCTGCCTCAATCGAGAGATAAAGGGTGTCCTATTTCTGATGCCACCCCTTTTATCCTTCGTATACTCCGCTGCACACTTTTAAACGGCTCGTTGCAGACAGAGATTAACTTTATCTTGGATAATTATTCTCTGAAGTCCTTCGCGTTTGTAAATTGCTCCGAAGCAACTAATAATTCCTCGTTTGTTTTATTATTAATGACTGTTTCAGAATTTGAACACCTTCGGTCGTAAGCCTTGAGAGACGGTTGAATTTGTCGACAATTTTTAGATATTTTAAGTTCAGATATTCCATTACGTTTGTCATTGTGGCTATTTTTAACGCAACTTTCAAAATTGCAATAACTTTCTGCGGACGCGTACAATTCCACGGCATCGTATCTAGTTTCTGTCTTTGACTTACAACTCGAGTAGAAATCGCACGCGGCCGCAACAAAAATGAAATTTATTTTATCGGTTATGCGTTTCTTTTAAAATATATCACGGTCCATTAACCATCATCCCTCGAGACAACAAACGAAACGAGAGAGTAGTTCCTAAAAGCGGACTTCGTCACTGTCCACCGGTAATCTCCTCGCGGCCGATATAATTAATTACGCGTGATTTGGATCGTTGCCCGATTACGGCGTGTCTTAACGGGACAATAGCGAGCGGGGACGCCCGATAATGGGGCCCGATAGCGTGTCCTTATTAGGAAAAATTTAAGATACGACCGCGTGTTTACGAGCGAGCGCGCGCGGACCGCACACCAGAACGAGCCATATTTCTTCGTGAAATTTAACGAACCTCCGCGCAATGGGACACCATTAAAAAATTCCTGAGCGTCATGTGGCACGGGCACACGCAACGTCGATAAACGCCGCCACTCCGCGCGCCGGCTTGAATAAGCGCGCGAACGCGCGCCAACCGGGACAACGAGGAACGATAATATTACGAGACGTTTCATGCGGACCCGCGCAAAAGTGTCATCGACGCGAAACGATCGACTGATTTATTAGCTAGGCGGATAATTATTTTCGATTTACGAGGTGCAACAACATTCTAACACGAGTTTTCTCGATAAACAACATCGCTTTCTTTCCTTTCGCTTTTATTTGCCACCGTCTCCTGTTTACCGAAGGCTAATTATTATTATGCTTACGCATTCGAAACACGAATGCGGTTGGCTCGGATAAATAGCCGACGAAGAGGAAAGGGGTTGATTTTTAATCAGATCGGTGCAAGATCGGTACCGTTATTTTTTAACACGTTCCGTTAAAAAATTATACGAATATTTGACTCTGTAATAAATTTTTAAAGAATTCCAAGAGGCCCGCGTTAATAACAATTGTCTTTCAAATTACTTTGTTAATGCGAATAATTTATCCGCGTAAAATACGCGTTAGTCACTTAATGTGGAACGACCAATTATTCTTCTTTATTTTAAACAACGAGGGAGATGAATGCGTAGCCGTAACGCGATCGAACGGACGTTTCAATTATTTAAGCCGACAAGAAAGGCGAGTCTGCCGGCGAAAAAGTTTAGCGCCGATGGAAACTCGAAAGTGCATTTCATGCATGTAACGAACTTAAATAGGCGGATCGTGCGCGCCGGTTGGCCCGCGACTATTATCAGATCAATAATTGCAAGGAAGGGTCGAACTTGCCGAACTTCGGCCCGCGTTTCAGGCTAATTTTCTGCCTATCAGACTCGTGTCTGTCTCTCGTAGCTTCTTTGGAAGGGGACGGGGGGGAAAAAAAAGGAAGAAGTTTCCCTGCACACTGCCAAGGAAGTGCAGTAACTGGCAAGACGATTGTCTGAACCGCGTCGAAGTTAAAATCACGAGAAACAAATGGAACGTTGTAACGCACTTTCGACATGCAGAAGATCCCGTAAATAATACTATCACGAATGAACGATCATTTTTCAAGATCTTTATAAAACGCGATTTCGTTGAATAAAAGGAAATATGTCGTTTTTACGTTATTCGAATTAACAACAGAGTTAGAATAACTTGGCGCTGAAACTTTGTATATAACTTTCGTGAAGAAAGTTAGATAAATATAAAATGATTACAATGTATTAAAACATTGCTGAGCCTAATGGAGGTAAAAAGTCAGAAAAATGACCGTTTGCAATTCGTCCGAGGGCTATTTTCTCGACGAGGTATCTCGCATAATTAAGCAGTTCTTGCGAGCGTATTTTAACCCCCCTGCCGCGGTGACGTCTCTATCCGAACGGGTCGGCCTCATATCACGGCGTTTACTCGGATTTACATCGCCCATACATATGTATGGAAGAAACTACGATTTGTATCGTCACGTTGGCCAACTAAGGGGCCGGGGTCGTTAACGAACAGAATAATTAGAAAGCGCGGCCAAAGAACCACCGGCGACTCTTCGTACATCCACTTTTTCAGCCCCTTTTTTAGTTTGCTCGGGAAGAACCGATGCACCCTTCCCTCGCCGGAGCGGATTATTAAGTCTCGAAATTATTGATTATAGAAACGCTACTTTTTCAGGCGGGATTGTTTCGTTTAGAATATTCCTGATAATTTATACGATTTTTAACAACTTTTTGTTTAAATCTCATTTTTAATGATACGTCCAGCGGGCGTATTTGCATTTAAAATGTCCGGACGAGAGAACGGATGTCAGAGGACGGGTGTGATATGCTTTCGAAACGGGCAATTAAAAGGGGGTAATTGGATAGATTTCTTTTTACAGAACCGCTTAATGCGTTGTCCGGTGACTCGTTCGTTTCATATCCAATTGCGTGTTTCAGTTTCGAATATTGCCGGGAACGTTTCTCGGGCCTTGTTTTACGCTTATTGCGAGTCACATAGCGAATGCAAAGAATTTTAGGGCACTGATTAGTATAACGAAGGCAGAGAACTGGTTATTTCGGTATTACGACTTTCACGATTTGTTCCTTCCTTTATTTAGAATCGAAAGTTGTAATTTGACTCGCGTCGTATCGTTCCAATCCCGTATTTGTTAATGAGACCGATTACGGTTAATTGTGCACCCATTCGAATGTATTCATTCTTATCTGTTCATTGTTGTTGGCACGCGAGAAATTCAAACGCTGCTTTAAAACGAAAGAAGTTTATGCATATTGACGTTTCACTCGAGATAAAGCATGATTCTTATGTTAATTTGTTTTCTGTCCTTCGATTGTTTATTTCTTTAATTCGTTCACGGTTTGCAAGTAGATTTGTACATCTGTTTAAAACAAATAGTTAGAATCTGCTCGAAACCCATCAAATATTGTTGAAATATTGATTTGGAGTGTCAAGAACGTCTATTTTTGAAATGTAAAAGTATTTCATAGCACTAAACTAAAAAGCTTCTTGAAACTATTGCGCTTGATCGTTTCGAATAACAATCGTGCAGAAAATTATTTGACACGTATTCGAAGTTGCGCAAACGCGATCGGATCGAGACTGATAAATCATGCTGACAGGGCGATACTCGTGATCGCGGCGAGATCGATTGGTAATCAATTATAACACGAATCGACGCCCTTATCACAGATCGCGGAAAATTACCTGCCATTAATTCTCACCTTGGACCCCCCTCGTGGCACGCGGAATAAAACCGCAAAATTATTCTCGGTTCCGAGGTGCACGCTACGGCGATCGGTATAAACGGCGAAACAAAATCGTTCGTCGGCCGCGAATTTGCGCGATCCGTTGGTGAATTCGCGAGGTCCGACCATCGGATTTGTTGTTTTCGCAGATTTTTTCCCCCCTCCTCCCCATTCCGGAGACACGCGTACACGAATTAATGGGCGGGTGGATGACGAGCCAAGCGAGGGGAAAAAATTTGATAAACCTCCACGGTGGCCTTTTTCCTCTCTGGCTCGAACGAGCGGCCGGTTGTTGATATTTGCCGCGGAAAATCGTTTTGCTTGTCGGCAAACAGAACTCGCGCGCGAAAATATATTCGAAATTTCGCGCGGTAAAGAGTGACGGAACGAAACAAAAAAAAAAAAAGGAAAAAAAGAGAGAAAAAAAGAAGCCAGAGGGGAAAAAAATGCGAACACCGACACGATTTTCGGAGGCTGTAAAAAACACGTGTTTGCACGGGGAGCCACGGTTGGGTCCGATCAGATGGCTGCAGGGCTGATTTGCATGCGACCTTTGCCTCCAGGTGTTCCAGAATTTGCATACGAAAGGGTGGCGCTCACAGATCTCCTCCTCTCCACCCTTCGGGACCCCTTCCCCCGCCGTTCATTTCGTTTCCCTTTGGTCCTCTGTCTCCCTCTTTCACTCTCGCCGAGGCTTTCGTTCAAATCCCCGGTGTACCCATTTATAGGTTACTGGTTCAGCATGTCGGGTTGTTAACCACCGTTAAATTTTCGTTAACGTCGTTCTCTAACTGGCCAAACCTCGCCGCTTGAATCACTATTAATCCTGCATCGTACGTACCGTGTCACCTTATTATTATTTTCGATACACTGGCAACAAGAAAACGCTTTTTCTTCGTAAAATGTATGTTGGTCATCTAAGTCTTTATCTCCCAATACATAGCTTAATTATTTACGTGATCCGTTCTGACTTATGGAATAAGAGAGCTGGAATACTTACTATGCTAGAATTTTCTTTGAAGCTAGAATTTCGTTTGCAGATATTATAGTATGATGGAAAACGTTTTCATTTATCTGTTATTTATTGAATATTTTAATAAAGCCACAGATTATAGTAGCTTATTTATTTATTTATTTATTTTTCAAGGCTATCGATTAGTATCTTATTACTTTTGGATCAAATCACATGTATCATGATTAATTTTATCATATTTTATACTAGAAAAAAGTTACTAAAATTGATCTTAGAAAATTCCAATCTTCCTGAGATTGAATAAATTCAACTTCTGAATACAGAATCCTTCAAAATTCAACTAGATATTTAAATACGTATATTTCGAAGAATTTCATGAATCGATATTTTGCTCAGAAATGAAAGCTAGTCTTTTCATTATTGCAATAATTAAATTCATCTGCGAAAATGTTAAAAATTCCCACACTCGATTAAATACTCGCGATTCAAAGGAGAAAGAGCGAATAAAAGGACGCGAAAAATGTTGCTATTCGCTGAATCAAAGGCTATTATAAATTCAATCACGTGCGAGCTGGACCGGAAACGAGCCTACCGAAAAGAGTAGCGTGCAATTACTTTTGATTACGGATCGATAACGAATCTGCTGTGAATATTATTATCATAACGAGAATGTTGCATATCGCGAGCATTTGTCAGATAGGATTATTTATTTATCACCCTGAGTATATCTAAATAGATAAACAACTACGTTGAGAAGGTCTTAAAATTGAAGAACCTGATGAGTGATAATTTATACCGAATAATTTGAAAATTGTCGTCATAGCGTTACATAAAAAATACTATCATGTTTAATGTAGTATTTATTGCAACGCTCACACCATTTGTTATCTCGAATAATCAAAGTAAAGTCAATCAAGTAGCTTTGAGGTAGCACATTTTAAATTTCCTTCATCGCCATTTGCGTTATGTACCATCGTAATTTGCATACATAATAAATAAATGATGGCATAATGGAAGAGAAATGATATGCTAGAATCTGGTGGTACAAAAATACAGGTGCCTTTTCGAACACGAAAAGAAATTGGAATTATAAGGGGTTAAGAAATAATATTCCGAGTACGAGTCAAGTATTTGTCATTAAAGCCGTAACGACGGAGGTAGTTTTGGTTCGCTTTGCGTTCCAGCTGGTTGCTCCTTGATCGGAACCCTCGTTTCTCGGAATATTGAATTGTGATTTTTTCCCGACGTTCGTCAAGTCCGATTGCATACTGCCGGCAATAATGATAGCCTTGTCACGAAGCGACTAGTTACTTTTTCTTAAGATTATCGTTCATTCTGATTGAAATAGTACTGTTCTCCGGGACGGATATCATTCGCGTACCCCTTTTATCGCTCCAGTTATTTATTTTTTACCGCTGCTTTTTTTATCTCTCCTTTCCGTACAAATGATTATTTAAGTCGTGGCAAATTATCGGCTAAACATAGATCCAAGCTGTTTCAACGAAAGTTTCATTAAACTAATCGCGTAATGCATTGTTAAATAGGTGAGATACGACAGTTTAATTTAACTCTGAACTATAATTATTTTTCCAATTGAATTTGTCCTTGTCGAAATACCTTAGTTTTTATTAGCAACAAATTTCGTTAAAACGTATTAAAACAAATAGACGTATAATTTTTAAATTTCCATTTGTGTTTCAACATACTTTACATATTTTTACGTTAAGTTGTTCTATGTCCCCGCGTAGTTTTTCCCGGTTGTCATTTAAAAAAAAAGATTGTGTATTGAATGATTTCAAATGATCCGAGTAACTGCAGTAAATCACCGCGAAGGAATCACATTTAAAAATAAAGATTTGAGATGTACTCGAGCGAAGTCTGAGTCATGGCTTACTTCAACTACTTCCGCGCCGGAAGTTGCGGACGTATCTACTTGACGTGGTAACTTTTCACAATTACTTCGAAGCGACTGCTAAATCAAGGATAAAAGAGTAATGAGAATTCATTAATTTGTTCCAGAATAATCCACAGATTAAGAAAACAACATTTTATTTCAGCGTCTATGAAAAGATCATAGCTTTCATTAGTTTGAATGTTGTAAACAGAACTGCAGCCAGCGCTGCAATAAATTTAATTCAGCGGTTTTTATCCAAATTATCGAACGTATATTAGTCTCGAGTCTTATTAATACGATCTTAACGATAATTACTATTTTTCTCGCAACATAAAGTTTGTACGATCCGTATACGCGGACGATTCGAAGCTCGCGTATCTTCATTAGCAGAGAAATGTATAGAAATAAACTTCATTCCATGAAAATTAATGATCCTCGAACTACACGTCACCACAGTTGCGTTCCGCGGAGTATTTCATAATGACCGAGCATAACTTTACTGATAAATTTGATTTACTACTTTTAATTAAGTTTCTAACAGGCTCGAAACTTTCGAGCGTTTTCATTTACCAACAATATCATGACTCCGAGCGGAATTAGTTATGTTAGTTACAATAAGAGTTCGCGAAATAGAAATAGAATTTCTTTGGCGTGAAATGTTCCGGTGAATGAATATTCATGTTATGCGTGCCATACGGAAACGGGAATTAATAACAGAACGAAGAGTATCTCAGAAACCAATAAAAATCTACTACGAAGGAATATATTTATTAAAAATATTAATAATGCACCCCAACTTTTTGTCTTCGTTGCCGATGAGCAAGTTCTTCTCTCTCGCATAATTCTATCCGCTATTTACTAATATCTTCTATCATCAATTTCTTAATTAGTAAAATATCAAATAAATTTTTACTGCCATGATGGCCACCGGTGTATTTACTCCTATTTCTTTCATCAATTTGCTACGTTCTAATATAAACAACTCTTCAATTTTACATTTACAAATACTCTAACTAATTACCCCAGTATGTCGCTCCAGAAGCGCCACTCGAGTGCAAAGGGTTAATCAAAGAAAAAATAAAATACACTGTGGATATTGCCAGTATTATATTAATAGCGCAAAGTAGCACTTTGAAAATTATTCGGTAGAACCCTCAATAATTCGAACTTAAGTGTTTCTCGCAGCATACGTCAGTTTCCACTGTGGCAGTCAACGAACATGTTTTAAACGCAAACAATTAGAGTTTCGTTTTAAAGCGAAAGGGTGTTGTGCACGGTTTTCCTTAATTTTCCAATCGAGTCGAAGCAACGCAGACAGGTAGAGGAGGTCGCGGCAAGATATCCATCCTTATGATTTTTTCCCCCGTTCTCTCCCACTTGGTTCCCGGCTAATCACTTAATCAGCCCCGGAACCTCCCCGGTGTCATTGCGCTGCGTGCGCGGGTACGCGCGCGTGGGACCGCATGCGTGTATACGTGTGTGTTCCACGATGATGAAGGAGAGGGCCGACCGGCAGCCATCTTGGCTGACGTCAGCTCATGCCGAGCACGCAACCGCGAAACGCCGACTTCCTCGTTGCGATAACGCCTTACTTTTTTATTGCTCCCTCTTTGTTCGCCGCGCTTCCCTCGCGCTAGTTCTCGCTTGTCCCTTCGCCCTCCCCCGTTGCACACACTGTGCGTGCACGTTTAGGTTGCGAAACGAACCGAGACACCCCTCCCGTGATATCTAAAATGGCGGAATTTAATGGACAAACGCTCGGATATTATTCGCTACTGGTAATGAACATTAAGGTAGGCGGTGGCGGTGATTTCTATCGCGGAAACGCGGTTGTTCGCGTCTCGAGGAGATCCCCGCGGAAGGAGTTGTCGAAAACGATCTTTCGCCGGAGCCAATCTGCCTGGCTTCTCGATTCTAGCTGCCGAGGGTGTTTATTACCGCGGAGGATTAGCTAACGAGAATCTATGTTTGCTTCTGCTGCAGATGCATTTAAAGCAGGGATGAATATCAAGACAACGAGGCAATGTCTTACACTGCAACCTAATCGAATGAGGACGGTGCTGAAACAGATCGTATTAAACCCCCTTTGATTGCCCCGTTGCTCATTCTGTCTCTAAACTGCATGGAGCTTCTTTTATTTCTACGCTTTAGTTAATTACGAACGGTAGATTTGACAAAGTCTTTTATTCGCTGTTTAAACATCAACGGAAGAGCAGATTGTCTATTTTGGAAAGCAACTTGTTTAAAATCTTGTATAAACGCAGAGTTACCAATGAAACATTTCCAGCGGAAGCTAAACTTTACAGAAGGTACTGTTAGACTCACCCGCGTATTTTACATTAGTAGATTTTACTATTTCTGTCACTTACTAAACACTTTTTATCCTCGCAAAGAGAGCAAAATAGTTTAGAGCGCCATCCACTTCTTAACAACCCCGAAATTTCGTAGAAGAACGACAACAATATTCATTTTTAATTAATCTTAATTTATTAAAAGTATCAATAACGAAAATTCTCTTGAAAACAATAGAAACCTTTGCATTCCTGTGCTACTGTAAGTCCGCGGAGGTCTGACTTGTCCGTGGAACAGAGTATCATCCACTTACAATGTTGTACATGCGATCGTAACACAGTGTGTGTTCTCGTTGGTAGAACAGTATCGTTACAAAATTGAACGCTGTTGAAATCAATCCTGTTGTTTACGGTTTCAATAAAATACGCGGGATCCGACGATTCCTTCTGACTTATATCGAGAAGAAGAACCAGTTTCGAGGTAATGGACGATTGAGGGCGCAAAGGGAGGGGGGAGACGAGGGTACGGCAAAAACGATGAAGCACGGACGCTGTCGTCCGTTTCGATAGAAAATACTTTTTTCCTTTTCTTTTTTCGCGGAAACATTACGATTTATTATGGCGCCTGATGCTCGTCACCGATCGAATCGGTTCGCTTGAAAACCTGCTCTCGCAAAAACCGAGTGAAAAACGAGATCAATGGCCGGCCACGACGTTAATCTAGAGCGGGACCCCGTGTGTTGTTTTACTTTTTCCGACCGATCACGTTGCCGAGTGATCGGAACGAGTAAATTCTCCTGAACAACTCTAAACGCCACTGAAGCGAATATTAATTTTTTTTCTACCCGGCCATTAGCTTCGATTCAGGAGTTGCGATAAACAACGAAATAATCCCGCAGATTCGTTTCTTACCGGCTACCAAGCATTCTTTGTAACATTTTGTGTATTCCCGTTTCTTTGCATCGAGGTGTAAGTTTTGAATTTCAAATTGTTTCAGGTTGAATTGATACAGTTGAACAAAGAAAGAAACTTCTGTTTTTCGCCTTATCCCAATATCGAACTGCAGCTTCGCGCGAACGTGTGTTTTCTGCTTTGAAATTGAACTTTCTTTTCCCGAAGAGTGTTAATGGAAATTAATTTGATAGAATTGTAAAGTCGGAGCTTTTCAAGCTTGATTCTTACTTCGATTATTATTGTAAACGTTAGGAGATGTTTACCGGAGCTTAAGGCTTTTAATAGGAGGTAAATTGATGATTTGTTCGAATTACTATTATCGCTCTGTCATGCCCTGCCAAAGGGATTACAGACTGACAGTTACTTGTCTACTTTATTGCCTACTGCGCCACCGTGCTGCCACTATAATATGCTAATAGAGGGATGCTAGCCTCCCTCTGTCACGATGGCTCGTCGCATCCTATTTACGAGTACTCACCCCTGACTTCTCCCCTTCTTGTTCACAAGAACATTACGAGGATCTTAGGAAGAGTCGTATGAGAAATGGCCGGTGTGCTCGTGTAATTGCAGGAAACATCGATTACAAGGGGCGAAGCCGCACGTGAACGAGCAGATTTATGCAACCCTTGTAACGTCAATTTTTCGATTGCCCGTTTCAGAAAGAAATTCAAAAGAAACACTCGATCCTCGTGTAAGAAAATCGTCGTTCGATTTTCGAGAAAATAGAACGAATCCGGAACAAAGAGAGAAAAGAGAGTAAAATCAAAAGCATCGTTTGATGTTTATACGCATTCGAGTTAAACGAGGATCGTCCAGCCCGGACAGTTGACCGTGCAAACTAAGGGATGGGTTGGGGCTTGGCCACGGGCGTGGTGCACACGATAAAAATGGCGCTGCGCTAGCGAGGGTGGCCTCTTTTATCCTCGCATAAATGCCGCGTGTGTGATGCACCCCCAACAGACCGCCCCGGTTTACTCTGTCGAAAAACACCGTTCGCATCTACCCCCCCGCCAGCCCCCTCTGATCCTTCCGCGTCAGGACCCTTGCCCCGTGCCACCCTTCTCGTGATTGGAAGGCACAAGCTCCCGCTTAACCCTCAACCGGCTTATTATGCGCCAGTCGGATAGATGGATGGCACGAGAATGGTTTCGGGATTGTCAGAGGGCACGTCGACGACAGATCGAGAGATTTTTCGAGGGTTTCTCTTCTGGACGTTCGGGAGAGAATATCTTCGGTCATCGACGCGTGTTCGTTCTTCAGAATCGTATCCTCGATTAGGACTTCTTATGTAGTAGACTTTGCATGTCATTATCAACGACGTTAATAGACAAAAATAGAGTTTATGCGGACGAATTAAGTTTAGATACAATATAGATACATCTGATGTTTCACTGAAATGGAATTATATAGTTTAACCCCTTGCCGTATCATTTTTTCTACAAGTGCGTCAGACGAAGCTTAATTTATTTATTGTTGCAATGTTGAAACAGACAAGGAAAATTGTAATGTTATATATAATTTACATTTAACGATAGTTTATCGTACGAATTATAATTGTACTGACAGTGCAAGTCGGGTTTGTAACATTTGTACAGAAAGGGGTTTATATCGGTAGAAGATGTGCTATTCTTATCACAAAACGCTTTCAAAACTATCATAACAATGAGAGACGAGGGGTGAGTGGAAAGGTACAATCGGTAATTAAATAAACGACAAAGGTCGTGTTGAAGCCCGACGATTGATCCGCGGGATGAGTGTAATGGGCGTGAGTTATGGGGTTTCGATGCTCGCGTTCGTCAAGTGATCGAAAGTATTCGTTATTTTTTCATTACCATTGTTGATTACTATAGGATATAATTTGCATATTAGAAAGCTAAGTTAACGCTGCTCTGTAAAATTTGAATTTGATTTCTTGTTACCGTAGGAATAAATTAATAATAATTCGTATCGCTAATTACTCAATAATCCCATATTACTCATCGATTTACAAAATCTATTACCTCGTCGTTTTAATAAAATGCTGTAGATATTTTATTTCATCGCGCTAATGAATCGTTGCAAAGCAAAGTAATTAGAAATGCGTCAGAAGCATTTCTCTTTTATCGCTTTGAATTTATTTCCGATAACAAACGCTGTTGTTTCGATTTTTCAGCTGCTCGAATCCTCCGGCACGTTTATTTTATAAACGTTCATTCAATTCACGTCAATGTTTAAAAAACTGGAAAGAAAAATTCATTTCTGAACGAATAGCCGCCCGTCACTTTTTTTCCTGAATGTTCTTCAGCTTTAACCATCCCGTCGATGAGTTACGAGTTGCCCCAATTGCTACTACAACGTGTCATTCATCGATACTTTTTTATTTGCGTGGTCAGTTCGCGAAAAATCGAGCATAGGGGCGCAAAAAAAAAAAAAAATCGGGGTTAGCCTGTCAACGGAGGGTGTGAAACGCGCCCCTAACAATTCCATTTCCGGGCACGATAAACCGTACGATCGCGGCCGTGCAATAAACCAATCGAACCGGATGTTCCGGCGAACACAGCAACGATCTCGACCCGAATTTTTCGTTGTTTTTTATGCATCCACGATTCGCGTAAACACCGCCGCGATATTGATTATCTGTTGCGTCGATGAAACAACGATACCTTGATATTACCGAGGAAATTCACGATTTACGACTATTTATTCAGAAACATGATTTATGCAACTGTAATTGTTGCTTTGATGTTTCTTTGATAGGATTTGCATTCGTTGAAATCTTCTTGATTTTTATTTACAATCGACGGTGAAAGAATTTGCTTGAATATTAGACAGAGTTCAGAATTGGAATTTAGTGTCCTCTCTCGATACTTAAATTGTGACTCGAACGTTATTAAATCGTGGAAGTATTTTAATATGCGATCTAGGTTTCGTAGTTTCTAGGGTAATAGTGTTTGTCGAATGATGAGAAAAGTTCTGATAAACACGAGTCGAAAAATCTAATTTCAAAGTTATAAATCATTTCTTTTTGTATTTCGATTGAAACATATAACTTTCTCGCTTCGGGAATTATTGTGGAAACAATAGATTACGTTATCGTTCCTTCTTTTCCTGGTTATGGAAAATGTTCTACATACGTGTCTAAAATAGAGAGACAGATAATCCATTGTTTTCATACAACACGATAGCTCCCGAGGCGAGAAAATTGCTCGCTTCAATCGGGGCTTCGATATCTACACCAGAAGTTACCAACTCTTTTCTCTGTTTTAATAAACGTAATTCAGTACAGCTGTTTTCTTCAAATAAACTGATCGGACAAAAACAAGATTATGCCAATAGTAATCAGACAAACAGTTCGTAGATCAAGCATAATTTCTTCCTCCTATCCTTTCTGTGAGGCCATTTCCAAAAAGTCTATTTGTCATTAGATATTACAGCAACCACAAGTTCTTAAAAGTAATTTAAGACATTTTTTTTTTCACTAATTAATGTCTCCTCGTTTAGCAATGACAAAAAAAAATAGAATGACTCGATTTTGCACGTCCATGTTATTTATTTTTAATATCTCTTCCACTTCGTTCTTGAATTCTATCATACAAATCTGTGATTGAAGTTGGTTGAAAAAATACAGTAAACGTGTATTTTTATTAGGGTTAAGAGGGGCTCTTGAATTAACAACTGCATGTTAAATTTTGAGCGAAACTTGTTGCAGTAATACAATAGTATACAAATAAAAGAAATTTGAAAATAGAAGTATCGCCAGAGAATTTAATTTTGTTTGATCAGAAGAACGTGGCATTACAAATGCGAAAATCTCTTTAACATAATTGCAAATGAGAATATTGAGTAATAACTGCTTAATGCCAAGTACTATACGTGTCTTAGATATCCTTTTCAGTTTCAACACTTTCCGAACATTAGACCCAAACATATTTAGGCAAATTCGCAGCTGGAAGCCTGAAACGGTGCTAAGTGTAAAAACACATAAGAAATTGTAAATTATTTGCAAATAGCATCAGCTGCTCCGCGATTCTCATAAAAGGAACACGGTTTAACTACTGCAGAAAACTTTTATTCGCCTGGATCGTGTCCGTCGTCGAACGGTTATAAAATATGTCGCGATGTATTTATTTATCAGGGAGCATTCGCCCGCGGAATATGAAGGCAGCGAAGGAACGCGTGTTGCAATATGTAGGGAGAGACGGGCGACGATGTGTCGTAACGCCTCGACAAGAGGGTGGACCGGGAGCAAAGGGTGGGATTGCAATTGCATCGGCCACACAGTCACGTAGCCACATTTACATGGATGCTGGTAGGACACGTATAATGGCCATGTGCACATCGTCGATAGTTATTGCTTTGTTATTGGGCCGCGCAGTCGGCCGGCACCGAATGTTGGATTTCCCTTTATTGGAAATTTCCTGCGCCCCACTTCTACGATTTCCCGATTTCCCGTCCGCAAATATAACGGGCGAGCCGTCACGCGTGCGATTTCACCCTTCCGCCCGCCGCGTTTCTCCCTCATTCACCCACCTTCGCCCCTCAACCCTCGCCTCTTGGTTTTGTTTCTTTTTTATTGTTTTTTCCCCGCTGACATCGATTCTCGAATTCTCTCGGTACGCGTAGCGCAGTTCCGATGGGTTTAGGGCACTTTCGTGGCTTTTTCCTGTAGATCCGGAGGGTTTCCGATAAAATATATTGCGTTTACTTTTCAATATTTTTTACAGCTCTTTCCACGATAGAAAATAAAAAGTAGCTACCCTTACTGATATATATTACGTTTGTTCGTTAAAATTGCAGTTTCTAATTTTGCCATCGAAAAGTTTCCAATACTTCCTGTGTATATAAATTGAAAAAAATTGCAAACGCTATCTGCCTACTTTATACGGAAAGTACTGTATCAGTTGAATGGTTATTTTGAACAACTGGAACAACTTTTAGCCCTTTGAGGACTTAGCATTTTTAATCTTGGCACAGTGAACGCGCGGATTATTATATATTTCAAATAGAATAAGTGATAATTTCTTTCTTCTGTTGTTCACGTATAGTTATTCTTCGTGTCAAAACGTTATTAGTTTGGACGCATATATGCGTCGATTGTCCACAAAGAGTTAAATCTTCAAAAAAATATTTAACTTAAAAAAGTGAAAAATTTAAAAGTCAGATTAGAATATTTAGTCGATCAGAAAAATCTAAAAATAGTTGCTTCAGTTGTATTCGGTTTAACGATACGCGATATCCATAGCTCCATTTCTGTCGATAGATCGATTCGAACGATTCGATGCTGATTTCCACCATTTTGCAAGGACCTTTTGACCGATCCAGTCACCAATGCAACGAACGGGGAGGGTGGGGTTGCATGCGGCTTAATTGATTCGATTTCGAGGGGTTTTCATTCTACTTTCACCGTGAACAGCCCCTACGTTAACCATGGCTCACCCCCCCACTTCACGATGTTTCCCCCATGATTTTCCAAAAGGTCGATCCTGGGGTTCGAACGCTCGTGCTCAGGGTCGCGTGCATCGCGATGGCTCCCATTTTGTCATCTATTTTCGATGACGTTCGACTACACGGAACGATTAGGAGACTCGATGTCGTCATTGGAGACTCTGTCATTCGAGAACGATCGAGAGTCGAATTTAAGAACGCGGATATCGTTTCATCGCTGTATCATTCGCTCCGTTACGTTGGTTCTTGTTTTATCAATCTTTCATCTCTATCTTTATTTAAAAATACTTGATTCGTTAGGTTTCCTTATATTTTGCTTTAAAACAGCCCAAACTAAAAAATGATCATAAATATAACGAAAATAACCGATTTAAACTGTGCTTACTTTGAAACTTATGATTTATTGAATTTTAATAAATAATTCCGTAGGGAAAGAGGCATGAAAATCGCAAATTTAATTACCAACTTAGTAGCTACAAGATGTTAAAAAGTGCAGTAATGAAATTCAAAGTTTGCAGTAGAAAATGGCAGTGTAAACAATGAAACGTAACCAGACAACTGTAAATGTATTCAGATAAGGTGTTAGTGCTGTTAGAAGTCAGAAAAGAAGCATAAATAGTATTTTATCAGCTTTTCAATTTTGACTCGACGTTTGTTCTTCCATTACCGCCATTAGTTATCGGTTTCTGTTAACATTTCGTTGGCGTAACCCTTCGAAAGAATTGCTCAGAAACGTGCAAAGCTGAGACGATGATAAATAAAGTTCTTTTATTTAAATCGTGTTGTTGCGAATGATTTTTCTGACAATAAACCACCAATTCTTAATCGTTTTTTTTTAATATTCCATCCCAGTTACGACAAAATAAATTTTTAACTGGCAATAGGGTACTGTAAAGAATCGGGTTTACGTCTTACAAAACAGTCTGTAATAATAAAAGAAGAAAAAAAATGTTCGTTCTTCGACATCTTTCATAATCCTTCATCATTTTCTGCAAGCTTTTCATATTGTCTCACAGTTGTACTTCCCTTTCTCATTTTTGCGAAGAAACGCATTTTACCGTTTTCAGAAAGGTCTTCCTCGAACAATAACAGAGATTCTGAACAGAGAACTTCATCGCGGTTTCATTCTTCGCCGCTGTCCTCACAATTTTCCCCGCAATTCTTCATAATCCCCCGGTGTTTCCCGCAAATTTTCATAATTTCCGTCGCAATTGTTCGCGTAAAAAAAGCATGGTATCTCTTGAAAGCGAGGAATATCGAGAATCGAGAAACATAGTTCTCGCTGTTGCAACTCCGAGCAAGGTTCAGCGGAGTAATTTTCAATATCCACCTTATTACCTCGAAATAATATCCCGGGTCCCGGGAGCTTCGACTCTCCCCCGGATTACATGGTGGTTCCTCGTTTCCCGGTCGCTGGTGTCGCGGCGGTTCTAATACCACCGTCGCCACTCGAAGCGAAATCTTATCCGTATTTCGTGACTGGATTCGCGGGGGGTTACGCGCGGCAGGAAACGAAGAAGAGAGACGGATTTTCGCGAGGAAAAATGGGGACGCGAGAGCGGAAACGCGATGAATCCGCGAAGGGGAGCAGAAGCCCGGTTTCCGTCCCTTCGAACGGAGGCTCTCGTTTACGACCCACGTAGGCGTTTTTACGCGATTCCGCGGCACGAGTGCCTAACACCCGGGTATTAAAGTTCTGTTTTACGCGTTACCCCTCGTCCCGGCCGACTGGCAGACGAGTAATGACCGCGCAGACTTTCATAATTCCGGGGAAGCAAAGCCCTCGTCTCGTGGAACGGGCCCCGGTTTGCTTCTTCGACCGCTCTCGACAAGTTTGATTGCCACGACGAGCCGTGAAGCGTCGATGGATGTCGGCGTTCGATCCGCTCGTAAGAGACGAACGAGCCTGGGTCGGAAAGTGATTCGAACACGGGGCGTTTCGTTGCTATCTCTTTCCCGTTTCGGACCGCTGGCAGATGCGGTTGTTTCCGTTGCCTTTGATAGGGTACTCGCTGCTCGAGCTGCGCGGCTGATAAATTGCCAACACTTTTTGGGATAACCAACGCGTGAAACACAGGGAAAGTGAAACTTTGCGGACAGGATTTTCGATCGTTTAAAAATGCCTGTGATTACATCACCGCCAGACGCGGGAAACACTTTGCAATCGCTGTAATTGGGGATAATGATTTTAGATAATTAGGAGATAAAGACTATCGCGTACGTATCGATTTACCGTCTTCGATCGCGTCGTTAGCTTATCGACGCGTTAATAAATTCGATTTTAATTTAATTTGAAAGGATTGAAATTTTTCTTTATTAAATCATTGATAAGCCTAAAGCTATATATTTATTGTTAACAAAGAAAATTCTAATGTTACATGTAACGATAGTGTACCATACCGATTATAGTTGTAATTAAATAAAAGCCAGGTTTGTAACATTTGAAGTGCAACGTGCTTCGCGAGTCTGACTCGTCAAAGTATGGCAAAGTTAAAAAAAATTTGAACAATTACCTTCTTCCTTGTTATTTAAAGTAAAAGCAGAGAAAATTCTCAATCACCGACAATAATCATTCAATTCAACATCCCCAAAATTCGTTAACTCATTATCCGCCAATGTCCCATTTTTGGAACACATTTTCAAATTTTTTTCTTTTAATAACTGCAACTTCTAAATAAAATACAACCATTAGAATAAGTAGATGATATCATGTGCTCCATGAAAGTATTCAAAAGTTTGAAATCGTTGCAAACTTTAGGTTGAAGCTAATACAAAACCAATAACAATGATGGCAAATATAGTTAATTTAATTTCTTTTTTAATTGCGGCGGGTAATGGGTTAAAGAAGACGAAAAATTCTAAAATGTTTATGTTACTTTTCTGGTGAACTGGATACGAACGATACCTGAAAATATAGTACACAAGCAGAGCCGTGGTACTAAAGGGGCAACAGTACCCCCAGCCGTCGATGAAATTCAGTAACAAATCAGCAGCAGTTTGAACGGCATCGAAATGAAACTGGTTATCCCATTTCGCGATACTCGCATCCCCCTCTGGATACGTTGGTCCGCGAATGAGGGACGTTCCAGCGCGAACGCCTCGCCACCAGCTCGTAACACGGAGCAATTTCGACGGGCCGAGCACCTTGCTATTCACCTTGAAACCGGTCCGGCGATGCTCTTCCTCGCGGGGCCCCGATCGAATCGAATCTTCGTGTCCGATCTCTCGTTCACCCGCAAACGAGTTCCACCTCGTGCGCGGATGCGAGAATGATTCGCGAGTACCCGTGTTTATTTGCCGAGTCATTTTCTAAATTGCAGCGTGTTACGAGCGTGTGTCGATCGTGGATCGATATTGCGGTAAAAAGACGGGAAAAACATTATTGCCCGGCAGCGGTGTTCATCGTTCAAGTAGCCGCGAGAGTTTCGCGATTCTCGCTGACGCCTGGTTTTCCCTACTCGCGCTCTTCTGTCCTACGATCGGAGTTTAATTAATACCGATTACGCGTCTACGCGAACGTGTTCGCTCGTTGAAAAATCCGCGGGGCTTCTGGACGATCGTCTTTCAAGATGTACGCGCGAGTTGTTCGGTTTATCGTTTTAACCCTTTTAGCGCTGACATGTTCGGTGATACGCGCGTATCACACGTTCCTTGATTATTATACTCTAACTCTGTTCCTTCTGCTAAAAGCATATTCCTGGTTTCTGATACACTCGTTCTAAAAGAACATTTGTGTTTATTAATAAATAAATACGTAAAGGAACAGAATTCGAATTATTGAAAATCGTTTGTGCTATCTGATATTGAAGTTTATGAATACTATAACGTTTAATATTTATTTTAGAATTATTTTAGAACCGTTCAAATTAAAATGATATTTCAGGCAACGGTTCTCGAAACGGTTCAATAAGCTTAATGTAACTTGCATTAAAATATCAAACATTTGAATTCCAAACAATTAATATCATTCGTTACGAAATATGTTTATATAATTCTTCTCTTAGGGCGTTAAAAAAATAGTAAATTTCTTCGGAATAGGAACACCCTTTGCATCTAGCGGCGCCTCTGGAGCGACGTACGCAATTAAGTAGAATATTTGAAACTGTAGAATTGACTCAGAACGTAGCAGATTAACGAAAGAAATCGAAGTAAGCATTTGTAACCCTTTTCTTCCAAAACAGGTACTCGTTACGACTAAAAATCTAATCATAGCATGTTGTTCTTCCGCGGTGCAATTCTCAATCGGACTTGACATTTTCAACTGACTGAATTATAAGTTAGGTTTGCAAAATCTTGTCGAGCAACTGATCAGAAGTTGTCACAAGGATGCTAACTTGAAATATAAAAAGTTTCGTATCGGTTGATGAAACCGTTGAGGAGCTATATCAGAATGGCCCTCGTATATCCTGATTTCCAAGTTGTTTCACGCAACAGCGTTCGGATCGCGCGATTCGCGGACAAAGATTAGAAAGGATCGCGAGCGGACAAAGTACCAGGCGAATCTTTATCGTCGATTCGTAACCGTGAGCAAATTGGACGCGCGATCGTTTAACGTGGTCGTGTGGTCGCGCCAGACCGGGTTCCCTTTCCTTCCTCTTGGGCTCGAAACGGTCCACGAGCACAGGAGGAAAGAGGGTGGCTCGAGAGAGGGAGAGATCGGCCGGCCACGATATATAATGCCGCTGGCATGACAAGGCGAGAGCAATTAGATGTCGCCGGATGCAGCTGCAGGCGATTGCGTCATCGAAGTTGCTTTGCAACCTTGATCTCTCCGGAAGGGTCTCCGTTGGCCTGTCCCTCCCGGCCCTGCTCGGCATGGTTCCTACAGCGTTTTACCACCTCCGTCTTTCTACCAGCAGTCCTCCGAGCGGACAGCTACGTGCGCGTTCGCGATTCGGTGCCGACGAGCGGAGACGTAGAATTCGTTACAGTGCGCGTAAACGTTGGGCGATGAGAGATTCGAAAACGCGGTGTAAATTTTGAGGATGGTGCACGGTGGCGGAGTATTTACACCGAATGAAACAAGGATACGTTCGCGTGCGTTCTTTCGAAAACGCTGCGCAAAAAATAGGATTATCTTGTAAATCAACCGGTTTCGCGACGTGCCCCGGAAGCGGCCAGTTGGTCCGTGTAATTTAGACGCCGATTAAGCTAAGAGTTGTTAAAGAGTTTGAAAGGAGCGTAGAGACAGGAACAGGTGCGATCCTTGGCGATATCGCGGACGAGGACGCGGGCTTCTCTCCTCCTCGTTCTTAATCCCGGCAGAGCGCGCGACAATACGAACGAGTCGCTCGTTTTTGCCTCCCGGTGATCCCGGTGTGTCGTGATCCTCGCCGCGGAATCGTGGGACTCGTTAGGCCGTGCTCGGGTTAATTATCCTCGGCCTGGTGAGAGCCTGTGTTTACTCTACCTTCGGGCTTTTCTTGCCAGCCCGCTCGAAGAAAAAAGAGGAACGTCTATTGAGGCCAGATTATCCGCATCCTCGACTATCTGGCTTCTATCAAAGACACGAACTCTGACATTTTTTCCGTGGAAGAAAACTGGACCGACTCGCGACCGCTGCTCTGTTTAGAGCTTCACCTTTAGCTGGGTGTTAAATATTGAAGTTCGAATTTCAAGCGAGGAACACGATAAGGAGACACGAATATCTTTTTCTTCATTAGCCAGAATCTTGTAACACGGGACAAGGAACTCAAAATCTGAAACCTTAACCTAACCCTGACCCTTCTTCAATCCGGAATCAGTACGCTGTGATATAATTAGTAACTATTCTAATCATAATCGGGAACCCAACATTCAGTATTGTAGGTATTCTAAAATCTATGATAGCTCTACTAGACGTGTAAAGTGATGTCACAGGTTTTCGTACAAATTTTGACAACGCAATTGTAGTTAAAAATAAAATTAACGTTTGAAATTACGGTTACCAGTGGCAAAACTTATACAGAAACCTGGAAAGTTGTTGCAATTATCAATTATTATTTTGGAACGATTGTGCAGCTTTTTAAAGAACCGAAGGTCCCTTCTACCCAACTGCCACAAGAAACGCGTAGGTGATTTTCGAATGATATCATGGAAGATTTTCGAAAAACTCGTCAACCTTTGACAGCGCAGAAATTTATTTTTAAATAGTGACGATCTTCAGAGCATCGTTGAGGAGGTCGAAATGATTTTTACTATCCCTGTTATAAAATTTCGGTAAAGAATTAAAAAATGTTCGTCGTTGCGTTAATTTCGATGGGTCGTGGAAGGAAAAAACGTGCGTGGATGCGGGCGTGCAGTAGTCTTCTTCGAAGGAAAAAAATGGTTCCCACGGACCGTGGAGAACTGCGGAAGAGGGACGTACGACAGCACGTGTAGCGTGGCTGCGACAGCTTAAAGGCGATTCACACATGGCCGGTCTATTTCGTGGTTCCTCCGTTTTCAGATGCGTGCACGTTGCTCGTGTTCCTTCGGTATGCAAGTAGGACTGTTAGACATCTGTCTGACGTGTCTGTTAGGTGAACCACAATTTTTCGTGAACAGGATTTTCGGAGACGAAAACGGCCCCTCGTTCCCCCGCCCGAGCCCAGAAATTGAAATATTTCTTAAACCACTGTTGCTTCAACGTCCGTCCTATTTCAATCCTTTCGCGCTATTAAATATTATTTTCATAAAACTTAATTTGTTTGAATAGAAATCTATTTGCTATCATCAAATCGCTAATGAAATCCCTTATTTAAAAATTATATACTCTTTACTTTAGTTGAGATATTGTTGGCTTGGTTCAATTTTGACCCAACTCCCTCGTTCGAAGGTTAAAAATATAACCATCGAAGTGAATCATTAACTTTCCATCGTTTTGAAAAGACAAACACGTACAAGGCTTCTTTTTAACGACGAAGTCCCGCGTATTAATCCTTTGTCTCTCGAAACATCCTACCTTCGTTCTATTCGACTTGATTGGTTCAGCGGGAGTCCATTGCTGCCAGCTGCTTTGAATAATTAACCGAGCACCGTTGATGCCCCGATTGGCTTCACTAGCCGAGGAAACAACGCGAGGCGGACAATTCCCTATTACACACGCCTCGATTCTCCTTTTCAGCCTATTTCTCATTTTATTCCAGACGAGATACTCCAAAAATTGCTTGTAAATTTACAACGACAACTCGTATCGTTTCTGATTTGTTTTAAAAAGAGATACGTGTAGGTGCTTCCTTTCTGTCCGCCAAATATTTTGTTGGAGTTTTCGATGAAAGGGAAACTGGGTCACTTGTATTGCAAGAAGTTCCTGTTCCTTTTTTCTTCGAATTTAAATAAAAATGAGTGCGCACAAGGTTAACCAAAACGTTTTGCAATATAAGCTTGCCTCGAGAAAATTATCTTACTAATCGTCGCAATACTTGCAATATATTTAAATACTAAATTATCAGCTCAAATTTAACCCATTATCCACCAATGTCCCATTTGCTTCATGAAAATATTCAAATATTGCAAACTTAATTGTTATATTTTAATGAAAACAATAACAATTATGGCAAAAGTAGTTCCAGTTAGTATGAATATCATTATACAGTTAATTTAATATTTTTTGTAGTTTTGAATTGCGGCGGTTAACGGGTTAAGTATCGCTGTTTCCCAAAGGAAGTCTGCGGTCGACTTACTCGGATTTTCAGTCATTTCCCCTCCAGGAAACGGAACGTTCGATTCCATCAATCTCGACGATGACACAGAGCGACTGTTTCCACCTCGCGATCAATGTCGAATTTTCAACCATCCTCGGCCGTTTGAAAACGCCACCGCGCGAACACGTGCGATTACAGCCGCGGCGTGCCTCACATGGCAATCGACGAAACTGTTTTATGTAAATTCTAATCGCGCGGCAATGATATCATTCGACTGACTCACTGGCGATGGCGGTCACGTTGATCTGGCTAATGCATTTAAGTGCGAGCAACCGACGGCTAGTGCTATTAATCGTCCGGTAATCGAATCGCTCAATTGACTCGATTTTCCTTTGAACGTTGGACTGGCTATTGTTGGTGGTCTCCTCTTCTTCGACTTTATCGAAGGTGTGCCCGTCGTATCAGCCTCGCGATTCATCTTATCACGATCGCTTCTATGTTGTTCCGTTTTGTTATTCGAATCGTGAAGCCTTTTGAATAAAGTGTGTCGGAAGGAAATGTTGAAAACTTGGTCGAGAGGGTTAGCGACTGTCGTAAGTACCTTTCATAAAGAAATTTAAAGTCGTTAGAGTTTCTTTCAAAACACCTACTGTCTGAATTGAATTACACGCTAAATAAACAATAAATGCTAGTTTCACAAATTTTCATTTTCAAGGGAACTAGTCTAGTTGTTTCAGTTTACAAGAAGCTTGCAAAAGAAATGGCTGCTGCTTTCTTTCTTCGTCGGCGGCATAATCTTATCGCAATCGTACAAAATAATACCTTCACATTTGTTTCTCGACTGTACGTAATCTGAAAAAAACAGGAAGTTTCCCGACACCTTTTCAGACGGTTATATTTGCGAAAGAATTATTCGCGTTCAGAAACACGAAAACAGGATCAGTAGTAGAAACGATCACAATTACCAACATAAACACCCCGCTTCTATCTCGAATCTCGCTTATCATTCCTCCAACCTGCCGCATCATCGGACCCGCGTCCGTCGCCTTTTTCGATGCTCGAAAGAGAAGAAAGGCTGAAAAAGAAAAAAAAAATATTCATCTTCGTCTGATTCGCAGGGCAACCTTGATCGTTCGTAATCTCGATCCTCCGAGATCCACGCCGGCGATCCTCTCCTTCCTGTCCCGTCTCCCTTTCCTCGACGTCTTCTTCGTCTTCTTCCTCCGCGGACGTCGTGTCATTCTTCACCGCCAGGGGCGTCGGTGTCGCCGGTGGACTCGAAAGAAGGAGGGGAAATCGGAGGGCCGTGTGTGTCCTCGCCGTGTGTGTTTCTAGCCGGTGCCCCTCGAGACTCTTCAGTTCTTCGCGGGCCTCCGTGCGAGCAGGTTTCACGAAATCGTTCAAAGTCCGATCAACGAGTTCTTCTCTCTCTCCCCCCCTCCTCATCCTGCCGTTCCACGAAACGAGCCTTCGGTGTTTCCGCCGCGGTAAAACGAAGCCAAATTCGTGACCGATCCGTGGTTTAATTCAAGAATCCCGTACGGGCCTTTGCCAGTCGTGATCGTCCACGCGCGATCCTTAAATAAAAATCATCGCCGACAGAAGTCTCGATCGATCGATCCCTCGCGCGGGACCGTTCTTTTTTTTTTTTTTTTTCGACTTTCCTCCGAGGATACCGCGATCGGTGTCCCGAGATCGCGGCGAATCGGAAGAGGAGAAGCAAGTGTACGAAGTGCGCGGAGCGGTAGTGAATCGTGAAACAGTGAGGAGACAGCGAGAAGAGGAGCCGAGAAGAGATAGATCTAGGGGTAAAGACGAGAGGGAATTTACGGAATAAAAAAAAGAGATTCCGAGATCAGTACGTAACGCATATATATGGTAGAGATCCAGCAGCGAGGTATAGAGTTCCTACGTAGCGTTCAGAAAGTAGGAACTTCATACCGTGCTCTTGGACTTGCCGAAAGATCGTCGATCGAATTGTAGGCAGCCCCCTCCGGACTTCTCGAAGCGAGAGAATTTAAAGAAAAGTGAAACGATGCGCGGGGGATCGATGATGGAAAAGTACCGGCGGACGCAGCCACAGGGGCCGATAAGCACAGGATTTATCAGTGATCGCTCTGCCAGACGGTCGCTTCAGGATGCCCATTTTTGTCGAAGTAAGTGCCGATGCGAACACACGATCGTCGCTCCCGAATTAACCAGCGTTTACGTTCTCTCGGCATTTTTCGACCGTTTTTTCCGGGAACGATAGTCTCTTCCGTTCGTGGCCGATCGATCGTGCGCGCGGTGTGGATCACTTTGTTGCCTCGTGATTTAGCCGTTCGCAGCCGGATTTCGGCGTAGAAAAGATTTTCGCAACATCGCCATCGTTTTTTATGTTTTCAATAGCGACTGCAAAAACAAAGTGCGATAAACTGTTCTAGGAGGAGTTGAAAATCTCGAAATTGTGAACATGCGGTAAAAAGATTCGCAAGGCACCGACAAAAGTCTCAATCGGTGAAGCTACGCTGTTTAAACGAGTACGGTGTTTTTTCAAATATCAAGAATTATGTAATTCGAAAGATTAGTGCAATGCAGTATTCCTAGTTTCTTGAAAATACTCGAGTTCGATATTTTGCTAATAATAAAACCGAAATTTTACTCGTTTAATTTGAACAATTAAATTTTTGTGAAATGTTTGACAAACTTTTCGGGACTTTAACCGAAATACCTTACGTTTTCTCCCGGTTGAGGTAAAAACGATAACTGCGAACGCGTTATTTGTGAACAATTGATTTTAAAGACCGTATGCAAATGACGGAATGAATATTATATCGGATTGAAATTTTTCCCTGATTATGATACCTCGATTTCCGAAGTTCAAGAACGGACCCCGTCACTCCACGGAAACTTTCAGCGAAAACAAAACACGTAAAACGCGGCGAGTCCTCGGAAGGAAGAAAGAAAGAAGGAACAAGCGAAACTGGAAATACGTCCAAAAATAGTAGCAATTTCTATGATTCGAGATTTTGTTACAAATGTTGCCGACCAACGGTTTCTTACAGTTTTCCAATAAAACGGAGAATATTAATCGTTCACGGTGATTCGACGACGAGTAAAAAAGGAATAAACGTAGTTATTTGTATATTTTGAAGCCCACGCACGGTTTTTCGAATGAATTTATTAGACTGCGGATGTTTACGCAAATATTCGCATTTATAAGTTATTTTCTTTCTTCGGGTGACTGAAGGTAATAACTTCATTCGCGAATTTTGCATATTTTATAGATATATAACAATTTATATCGTTTCCTTGTACATTTCAAATTATTCGCATAAATTTTGTATTCCTTTCCGTAGAATTTATACGGTTAATATAATAAAATAATTAATTACACGGTTAAGTTTATTCCTCCAAAACGATAGACGCAAGTAAAGAAATTTTAATTTTTCAAGTTTATTGATCATCTGTGAATAATTTTTTAGCAGTTCTGATATTTAAACCGTTAGAAATATCTCCTGGTACCGATAGTCTGCAACGAACTCTGACATTGTGTTTGCATTGATTTTAATAACGAAACTGAAATTTTGAACTATTGCACGGTCACGTTGCTAAGTTGTTGACAGAAAAATTCCATAGTTTGCAATAATGTGTAATCATTTCAGTAATTCTAAGTTTTTTACACACACATCTGTGTATAACTTCAAATATTGTAAATTATGAGAATTTCTGATTGTTTTTCGTAGTCTCAGCTATTTTAATTCAAATTACAGGAGGAGACGAAGAAATAGTAAATTTTTGTATTTTATTGACACTGACTGTCGTGTCATCCAAATATGGGTGGCACTTAAAGTGTTATTCGGAATTTATTCAGTCACTGAATTAGGAATATTTGTAATAAGCAGTTGAAAATATGGATAACAGAAATAATGAAATATTGTGAAGCTAGTAGACAAAATTTGATAAAAATAACATTTCTATTTAATGAAATTTTCAACAGCTTCAACGTGGCAGGCAACGTGTTGACTACTTTCAAGTTATTATTATAAAATTGCAATATTACTTAATAATTGTAATAGTGTTTAAAATATTATTTTGTGTTACAAAAGTAATAGTCGATGTAATTGTACCACCTGGGTAGTCGGAAGAGGTGCAAATATCCCGTAACAAAATTACTTAAGACATGTGTAAAATATTAAAAAATAGAGAAAATTATTCCCAGAAATAAAAGATTAATTGCAGCATAAAAAACACGAAGGATATCTCTAACAATTCATTAGTACATTTTATTAAAAAAGAAAATTCAACTTAAAAAAAGATATACACTTATTTGAAGTTAAATGGTTAATAAATGCGAAATACAATATTTTGAATTGCGATTGCAACCGATTAACGATAAAAATCGTTTCGGTCAGTTACCTTCTAAAAGTCACGCCACTAATTTACCTAAAAATAGAAAATCCTAATTTCGTGCACGGTTTCGAGACAATATATTTTCTCGGCACAGAACCGTCGCGATTAATAATTAGCCATTAATTATCGATTCGTCGCGACGCTTGACCGCGCAACACATGACCCTGCAGTTTTACGCAAACACCGCGAAATCGAAGTTATCTTATTTATCGCGATCACGATTGCTCGTTTCGAAATACCGTGTTCCGTTCGATTCGCCAGCCGATCGACTAATTCGATGTCCTGTCGAAATTCAAGTTCAGAATTCCTTCCTGATAAAAAAAAAAAACACAAATTATTGTACCGATTCGACATTTGACAATCCTTCGCCGGACGAGATAAACATTGGAAGATATTTTTGTAACATAAATTTCACGAGAGAAAAAGAGAGGATCTCGAACACGCGTGTTCAATGACTTGTCAGTCGCTTTGTATTTGAAGAAGAGACAACTTGTTCGAAGAAACATGTCTGGGAAGGTGAGTCAAGAATTACGTATGACTTCAAAAGGGGCAGTTGAAATATTTTCAGCGCTGTAATAGGAAATGCAAATATTTAAGGTGTTTCCGGTTACTTTGAGCACGAAAGAGAGACGGAATTCGAAGAAGAGGAAATGTCTTCGGACGTAAATCAATAATTTTGTGTCGGTTGATTTTGCATAATCGATAAGATCAAAAGTAACGTTATTTTAGTAACTTTAAGCTCGTGAAGGAAAACGACTCCTTATCGGTAAATATTCTCAAAATAATACTATACAATTTGTAATGGGAGACAGAAATATTTAATTTCTAGGTATTTTCTAGGTATTACAGTATCCATGAACGTTAAATTATATGTTGTCAAATTTGTTGAAAACGCGATCAAAAATATATGATATACCGATTGGAAAACTATGCACGACTTGCGATAAAAATATTTTGAAATCCATAACGGAAGGCGTAAACATTGAACGCGCTTCCAGTTAATTTTAGTTCGAGAGGGAGACGGATTTCTGTGAAAAAAAGAAACGGATCTTTATTTTGAGGAATATAATCAGAGATCAAAACAAGTTTAACGCCGAGTTTAATTGTCTTAAATGTAATCTAGACGTTGCAAGCTGTTTGCACGCTCTTGAAAGTTGCCTGTACACGGAATAAAAAGCTAATAAAAGATTCCGCTTAACCGCACAGGACTGATAATTTTCTGACTAAACTTTCCAATGTGTTTTGCAACTAAAAGTATAAAGAAAACGTTACATAAACATGTCTTGAGAAGTTCTTGAAATCCAAATACATGTAACGTTAATTAACATCGAACATGTAAATGCACAACGTACATTGAAAGGTAAATTATTTTAACGTACAATAAAGTAATAAATTCCACGATGAACTGTTCCGAAATATTTATCAACAAATATATATTTTATCATAACCTGTAAAAGTTGCAAAATTATTTATAGGATCGAAAGGTGTGAAGAAATGTAATTACCAGAATTCGTTTCTCGCCGAAGAAAAATTTAGGGAACGCAAATAAACTGTCGCAAAATCAATATTCCCGTACGAAGGTGGCGAGCAGATAATTCGCGCGTCCACGATAAGCCGATATTTTTCTCCGATTAATGATAACAGTATCGAGTTTCCCTCCCGGTACAGACTTATCACCGATCGAGTCCCAATATTGACGCACATTAGATATAGGCGACGACCGAGTGGATGCTTTCAATATTATTATACATATAGATGGACGGTTTCAATGTATACACGGTGGCAATACATTCTCATCGATTCGATACATTCGCGTAACGATTAGAATATTTAAGCTGCACCTAATTTCGCTATGCTGGTGTTTAGAACACTGACCCATTGACAGTTTATCTAGTGACAGTCACGGGCTGAGCGTCAAGTTATCACACACCCAAGGTACATATAAAACACGTTTTTTTACATTTTTTATTACGAACATAAAAAAGAACTAGACTAGTGAAAGGGTTAAATGATCAACGCGTTGATTTTTATAAACTTATTTTTTATATCATAAAAGAGAGGGCAGACAATGAAAAATATTAAAAAAACAAAGTATATATATCTAATGTCGAATTTATAACAAAATATTTCGAAGTGAGAACCAAAAAAAGTAATTTTTAAGTAATCCTCCCCTCCCCCTTTCTAAATAACGCCAAGTGACTTAGTGAGCTAGTGCTAAGAAAAAATAATGAACAAAATTTGACCCGCTTCTCAAAAAGGTTCGCGATCACTAGTTTAAAATGCTGTATATTTTTTCTAAATACATAGTTGCTAAATGTCATTTTCCAATGTATGTTACAGTTTGAAACATATTAGTAGATAAAACAGTTACATTTGGTGAAATTACAATGTGTGACCAAGTTACGTTTTACGAAAAAGGTGTATGTAATAAAATACGAACGATTTGTTTAAACTTATACTTTAGTGCAGAAAAATACTGAAGAAGATCCTCTTAATTGTGCAGTAAACTAATTGTTGATGAACAAAAATTAGAAAATTATTTATTGAGAAAATTTATAATGGCAGGTATTTATCGAAAAAGAATCATTTTACATCAATACACTAATGTTAGTTAGCGATGTTAAATCATAGTTTATAAGTTTCCTATGAGTGATGAATTTGCACCTATCTTATACAACAACCATGCCAAAAATAAAACAATATGAAAACTACGTAACGGTGAAGTATAGCTGTAATATATTCAAAATTTGTCAATTAAACTGTTAATAGCTGGAATTGCGTATACAGGTAGGTTCCAATTAGTGCAACCAAGAAATCTAAAATATTGGTGGAAAATATTGGTTCTACTATAAAGAAAATAATTTGCACCAAATTGAACACTGTATTATTTATAATATTACAAAAATATTCTTCAAATAAACGAAGACTCCTACACAAAGGGATACTTTGACGTACGATAAGCTAGCAGGACATGCGATGTACAATTATTCTCGATGTAGGAGACAGCACAGGGTTAACCCTTTACACTCGAGGCATTTTCAAAAGCTCTAATTTGAAAGAAAAGAATTACAAATGTTTATGATCTATTTACTTTTACTTCTTTCATTAATTTGCTATGTTTTAATGCTTAACCCTTTTAGTGCCGAACGACGATATATCGTTGTGTATCCGATGCATCAGTAAGCATCAGTGCTAAATAAACAATAAGTAAATATTACATATTTTTAATAGCCAGATAGCTGAATATAAATATTTATAATAATACTGAAATTTTTGTTCAGTAACGTTATACTGTTTCCTCGGCAAACAAAAGGGTTAAATTTCACATTTGAAAATATTCTGGTTAATCAGATGTGTCGCCCCAGAGGCGCTACTCGAGCTCAAAGGGTTAATACTTTGTGAACAATTGACGTACGTGTACGCCCACGGGAAACACTTTGAAACGCTTGCGTGTAATATGTGCTCAGACATTGTTTTAATTTACGTTTTTCCAAGCAAAAATAATATATCAACCCTTTGCGGTCGAGGACCAGGTTGTACCTCGGTTTAATACGATTTGGTCAATTTTACTTTAGCCAAAGCGAAAAAGGCTCTTTCAAATCAAATAAATTTTCCAAAGTTTGAACACGTATTAATTAATTTTTTACCGGAAAGTTTCCGACCGCAAAGGGTTAATTTATCGCTTTCGAATCGCTCCGTCCTGAAAGGGTAAATAAGCAGTACCGCACAATCTTTGGATACCGCGGCACCATACATTTGTTTATTTTAGATAAGTAAGGCCGGAAGGTTGTACCATGAAGTGAATTCTAAAACTTGGCGGAGATAGCGACGGTAAATTTTTCGAGACAAGATCACGGTCAACTTTGCTCACAAATTGCTGCCCTTTTCGACGCTTATTTACTCGAGGTATCGTAAACATGTAGATACTACCTGTTGACACGACGAAAAATACTATCTTGATGAGAACGTATTTTCGATCTTCGAGATGTAATTTACTAAATATCAGCGAGTCGATTAAGAAAACGGTTAGAATAAGTACCGAAGGATAATCATTTCTGCGATGTGTTTAATCGTTACGCCAATAACCAGCGAACAGGATTCCATTTGCATACTGATATTAAAGAATTCACTATGTTCCCGTTAAAGTATTTCAGAATCGACGCGGATACCTCCCTACATTTTTTACATATTTTCATGTTCGTGTCGTGTTCCGGTTAAGTGGAACGCTTGAAGGGCCCGGTAACTCTGCTTGTACGAAGCTATGGATATTTTAACCCTTTGCATTCGAAGCATTTTTGGACACGATTAAACTTAAATACGTTTTCCAGTAAAGCTTTATTTTGGAAGAACATAATTACAAATATTTATCATCTATTTACTTTTATTTCTTTCATTACTTTGCTACTTTATAATATAAATAATTTGTAAATTTTACATTTGGAAAGGTTCTAGTTAATTACGTATGTCGCCCCAGAGGCTAATTGTTTCTCTTTTCGGCAAACGTGTTTATATATATGTTCTAGATTTTTAAATACTTGTGTCAGAAAAAGAAGTATACTAATTAAATTATTCCACTCGCTCTCGCCATTCGCGCGAATTTATAAAATGTATAACACTCGTTTTGTAATTACCAATGAAAAATGTGAAATTTACATTATCGAAAATGCATTCTAATTAATTATTCTAAATAGCTTCTACATATTTTTGTTGTATATTTGAAGATTCATTGATCTACATAAAAATTTAACTTTACTTTTGAAGTAGAAGATAAGTATGGATTAGAGCAAAGTACTCAATTACTGTCATTTTAATCAGATTTGAGTTTTAAATACACCTTTCTAAAAATAAGTTGTAATTTGCACAAAATTTTCTTTGTATTACAAAATTTAATATTGATTGTTAAGATTGTTTTGAAATTACTTTCTATAACAATCAGATTTATAGAAAAATGTACGAATCTTTGGTTTTTGCCATCAAATACTGTATTAATATGCTTGTTCTGCATAGTGATTGATATTTTCCAGCTACGAATAAAAAATAAAAAAGACAAAACACAGATAGAATTTCGTTAAAATTTATTGTTGGGTAAAAATAAAAAGCAATGTCAATATCTGGAACCGTGCCAGCTATTGGATTTCTCACCCTGCATTAGATACGTGTTTCTCGAAATTTATATTTCAAATTATTTCGGCGATTCCGTGCAATATTCTGGCCAAGTTAGCAGAAAAAATTACACGTCGATGGAAACGAAAAATGACGAAACTTTGAGAATATGTTAGAGGGGTTCAAGAATTATGGCAATGTAAGTTATATCGCAACAAAAAAGAGAAAAAACTTAACATTTTTCATATAAAATTCGAATACAATATTTGCCAATAGCTCTTCAACGTATTATCAAAATTTCGCCAGTTTCTATTTTTATCGACCGTTAAATGCTAATTCGACCGGATATGATCATACATGGTATGCTCATAAGACGTTGTCATAAAAATGATTAACATTTTGACAAGTATGTCGTATTATAATAAGGCTATAAACTTTGAACTATTTACAACCTTGTTCTCTTTTGCTTATACACAACTGATTGTTGAAATTCAGTTATGACCCACTAAGAAACTATTTCAGTATCGGCAGAAATTTAACACTAAAAATGTAGTATTAGTACTGAATATTTAATTGAAAATAAGCTGTACGAATAAATAAAGAATTATAAAAGCAAAATTAATGTTGTACAATTCTGATCCATTTTAATAATTTTGACTTATATGGATGTAATATTAACATAGTAATGATAAGCAACCTAATTAGTAGAATGTCAAAATTAGTAGAAATGAGTCGAAATGAAATTTTAATTTTTGCATATAAATTATTGCACTATATTTCATACACGAAGCTAATCGTGCAATATTCGAAAAAAAGATTGATTTCATTAACGTATTTTGAGGAACAATCGCTTGGATTTTTAAACGTTTGATAAAAACATCGCGAATTAATTAAGCTTAATTAGCATTGCCAAAAGTGCTATCATATACAGTAAGTACTATACTTCGTTTTTATTCGGTACAGTATATACTGTTAAAAAAATAAAACACACAAAAGACATCAGTAAAACGACATTTTTTACTAATTTATTCTCTGCCAATATTGAAATTAATTGGCAAAAAACTTCGGCTGAAAAAACAAATAAACCTAGTTTATCTCTCATAAAAAAATGGGCTCTTCAAATATGCTAAAACGGAATTCCAGTGCGATCATTAATTAACAATGCAACATGTGCAATGAGTACACATTTTAAAAATAGAATGTCGTTATTTTAAATTTTATTGCAGCTTGATCTTGTACAACTTTCATCTGAAAAGTACTATGTTTTTTTATAGTGCTATACTTTGCACTACACTTTTTATCGCGTTCGGCTGTAAAGTGCTATACAGGGTGTCCCAGAACTCTTGTAGGAGCCGGAAATGTTATGAGAGTAATCGTACCTTAGAATAAAGGGAATGACTGAATGGCTGGATATCCGAACAGAAGGAATAAGTAAAAATTGCAGAATATTTTCAAATACATTTTCGGTAATTCCTAGAATTTCAGTGACGTCAAATTCCAGGAATTTTCGGAAACCCTTTATAACCAATTTTACTCTTTTCTGTACCTTAAATATATTTTTCGCTTTTTTTTTTACTTTTATGTTCGAAACTTCTGTGCAATGTTCCTTTACACTATTTCTCGCTTTTTAAGTGAAATTTTTTAAGGATTGGATAATGGAAGTTAGGTTTATAAATGAACAAACAATTGTTTTAGTTTCATTTGATGTTTATTGAAAATTCTTTCAATTATGTATGTTACATAATGGTTACATTCTTAATTCTAACGCACTTAATTCTAACTACTAACTGTAAAAGCTGCATTTATTCAATAAACTACATGATTTATACATTCAGCTTTACAATAGTTATTATATTATTTATAACTAACGTTTACAATTGTAACTTTGCGAGATTGCTGCGGAGGGAGTGGGAGGTCCGATCGGCGGACTAGTGTTCACTCTCTCGCACATTGGTGTTGTGCGCAGGCGCGAGTTTGGCGTAGAAGGAGTGAGAGACTAGATGCTCGGTGCTCTCACTCACACACTGAGGGAGTGAGAGGTGAGATTGGCGGACTAGTGTTCTCTCTCTCGCACATTGAGAGAGTGAGAGGTGAGATTGGCGGACTAGTGTTCACTCTCTCGCACATTGAGGGAGCGAGAGGTCCGATCGGCGGACTAGTGTTCACTCTCTCGCACATTGGTGTTGTGCGCAGGCGCGAGTTTGGCGTAGAGGGAGTGAGAGACTAGATGCTCGGTGCTCTCACTCACACATTGAGGGAGTGAGAGGTGAGATTGGCGGACGAGTGTTCTCTCCCTCTTACGCATTAGCATACTGCGTTGGCTTGGTGCGAGTGAGAGGGGTGACGCTCTCGCGGAGTCTTTCCTCTCGCTGGTTCATCGGCGTACCTGGCGCGGGCTGTGATGTATAATTTTTAATCGTTGCGTTACAATAATTAATAGTATGAGTTATTCGAGGTACAGACTATTGTAGATCGGTTTTTCGTGTTCGAAAATGTAAAATTCGATACCAGATTGTAGACGGTGTTTTTAGACATGACTTTTATCTTTATGTATCAATAATTTCTCAATAATTGTGAAAATAACATTTTTCTCATTTTGATACGAGATGGACAACAGCTGCGTCATGTTGAAAATGACAATAGTTCCGCGGTCCATTAGCTCGCAGAACTATTGCCGAAAACAGAGCCGCCATGTTGGAAATGACAATAGTTCCGCGGTCCATCAGCTCGTAGAACTATTGTCGCGGAAGGAGTGAGAGGTCCGACACGCGGAATAGTGTTCTCTCCCTCGCACATTGAGGGAGTGAGAGGTCCGACACGCGGACTAGTGTTCTCTCCCTCGCACATTGAGGGAGTGAGAGGTCCGATACGCGGACTAGTGTTCTCTCCCTCGCACATTGAGGGAGTGAGAGGTCCGACACGCGGACTAGTGTTCTCTCCCTCGCACATTGAGGGAGTGAGAGGTCCGATCGACGGACGAGTGTTCTCTCCCTCTTACGCATTAGCATACTGCGTTGGCTTGGTGCGAGTGAGAGGGGTGACGCTCTCGCGGAGTCTTTCCTCTCGCTGGTTCATCGTCGTACCTGGCGCGGGCTGTGATGTATAATTTTTAATTGTTGCGTTACAATAATTAATAGTATGAGTTATTCGAGGTTCAGACTATTGTAGATCGGTTTTTCGTGTTCGAAAATGTAAAATTTGATACCAAATTAGCCAGTGCTTCTACGTTTTCTATTATTCATTAATGGTCGGGTAGTTACGTTCATCCCTTTTGTGTGAGGTTATGACTAAGCCCCTGTAATTTTATGTACAAGCTGCCTTAGTTTAATGATACATGACTAGAGAAATACAATTTTGCAAACTCGAGATCATTGGTTTCTGAGTCTAGTTTCATGTTACCAATAAACAATGGGAAGGATTTATCTACTGAGAGTAAACATAATCCATCAAATTCAAACCTGATTGAAAATGATCAATTTTGTTATATCGTATGTAAGTATAAAGTATTATAATTTTATTCAAGTAGTTAATAATAACGTATTTTGCTGTGGTGCAGATTAGAAGATGTATTTGTTATACATTTCTACGCCACATAAGCTGCACATTAACATCATCAAATCAACAGGAAACTTTCTGGCAGTTTCTCAGATATCAGTGTTCGGTAATTTTTGAAATTGGACACTACTAAAATTTCAAGAAATGGCACGAAGAATACTTCCTGTCACATCATGTTCTCCTAATACAAATCTGCAAACTTGAGATCCTTGGTTTCTTGGTCTAATTTCATTTTACCAATAAACAATGGAAAGGATTTATCTACGGAGAGTAAACTGTTCTTCAATAGTTATACTGAATATATAAGTACATATGTAATTGTAGAATGTCTTTATTTCATAAGAATATTGTACTGCGCTTAAGCTATATGTTAAATAATTATAAAAATATGTTGTATGTAAAAATACTGATATGTAAGTTTTACAATTTGTAATTATAAGTGCGTTAAAGTTAAGAATCTAATATTTAAGTAAGTTTTACAGTTAGTAGTTATAAGTGCATTAGAATTAACAATGTAACATTTATGTAACATGTATAATTGAAAGAATTTTCAATAAACATAGAGTTAAACTAAAGCAATTGTTTATTCATTTATAAACCTAACTCCCTTATCCAGCCCTTACAAAATTTCACTTAAAAAGCAAGAAATAATGTAGAAAAACATTGCACAGAAGTTTCGAAATACAAAAGTAGAAAAAGAAACGAAAAATATCGGTTTGATACAGAGAAGAACAAAATTCGGTACAAACGGTTTCCAGGAATTCCTGGAATTCGACGTCACTAAAATTCTGGGAAGTGGCACGAAGAATACCTCCTGGCACATCATATTCTCCTGATACAAAGTTCTTATGTCAAGATTCTGATTTTAGGAGTGCGAAATTTTTGGAAACCATTTTGGAAGGTATGTTAAATAAATACATTTATATCACACTTTATTTGTTTATTTTTATCTTTCTTTCTACATTATTTTATGAAGAATGTATGTAAATTGAATGTATGTAAAAAACCTAAAAACAGCATCGTGAAATAAGAATTTTGTATCAGAATTTTCGGGAGCCCCTTTTGCGGAATCAAAATCCAGATTTTGAGAAATTGTATCAGGAGAATATGATGTGCCAGGAGGTAATCTACTGTAATAGACTATTATAGCAATATTCTAAGATATTTCGGAAGGGGTTGTAGTTATTAAAAATGTGTTCGTACAAAAGTTGCTTGGCAAAATGGGGTGCATCGTGTGGTAATAATTATTTTCTTCTGGGTGGAGCAGTAGAGGAGATCTGAAGGTCAATGTAACTTTTTTAAATGGGATGCTATAATTTTCTCTTCAGAATGTAACAGCAGGCACCGAGACGAATTCAACGATGTGCTGCATGTTGGTATTCTGATTTGGATAAAGGTGAATGTATGTAAAAAACCTAAAAACAGCATCGTGAAATAAGAATTTTGTATCAGAATTTTCGGGAGCCCCTTTTGCGGAATCAAAATCCAGATTTTGAGAAATTGTATCAGGAGAATATGATGTGCCAGGAGGTAATCTTCTATAATAAACTATTATAGCAATATTCTAAGATATTTCGGAAGGGGTTGTAGTTATTAAAAATGTGTTCGTACAAAAGTTGCTTGGCAAAATGGGGTGCATCGTGTGGTAATAAATATTTTCTTCTGGGTGGAGTAGTAGAGGAGATCTGAAGGTCAATGTAACTTTTTTAAATGGGACGCTATAATTTTCTCTTCAGAATGTAACAGCAGGCACCGAGACGAATTCAACGATGTGCTACATGTTGGTATTCTGATTTGGATAAAGGTGAATGTATGTAAAAAACCTAAAAACAGCATCGTGAAATAAGAATTTTGTATCAGAATTTTCGGGAGCCCCTTTTGCGGAATCAAAATCCAGATTTTGAGAAATTGTATCAGGAGAATATGATGTGTCAGGAGGTAATCTTCTATAATAAACTATTATAGCAATATTCTAAGATATTTCGGAAGGGGTTGTAGTTATTAAAAATGTGTTCGTACAAAAGTTGCTTGGCAAAATGGGGTGCATCGTGTGGTAATAATTATTTTCTTCTGGGTGGAGAAGTAGAGGAGATCTGAAGGTCAATGTAACTTTTTTAAATGGGATGCTATAATTTTCTCTTCAGAATGTAACAGCAGGCACCGAGACGAATTCAACGATGTGCTACATGTAGGTATTCTGATTTGGATAAATGTGAATGTATGTAAAAAACCTAAAAACAGCATCGTGAAATAAGAATTTTGTATCAGAATTTTCGGGAGCCCCTTTTGCGGAATCAAAATCCAGATTTTGAGAAATTGTATCAGGAGAATATGATGTGCCAGGAGGTAATCTTCTATAATAAACTATTATAGCAATATTCTAAGATATTTCGGAAGGGGTTGTAGTTATTAAAAATGTGTTCGTACAAAAGTTGCTTGGCAAAATGGGGTGCATCGTGTGGTAATAAATATTTTCTTCTGGGTGGAGTAGTAGAGGAGATCTGAAGGTCAATGTAACTTTTTTAAATGGGACGCTATAATTTTCTCTTCAGAATGTAACAGCAGGCACCGAGGCGAATTCAACGATGTGCTACATGTAGGTATTCTGATTTGGATAAATGTGAATGTATGTAAAAAACCTAAAAACAGCATCGTGAAATAAGAATTTTGTATCAGAATTTTCGGGAGCCCCTTTTGCGGAATCAAAATCCAGATTTTGAGAAATTGTATCAGGAGAATATGATGTGCCAGGAGGTAATCTTCTATAATAAACTATTATAGCAATATTCTAAGATATTTCGGAAGGGGTTGTAGTTATTAAAAATGTGTTCGTACAAAAGTTGCTTGGCAAAATGGGGTGCATCGTGTGGTAATAATTATTTTCTTCTGGGTGGAGTAGTAGAGGAGATCTGAAGGTCAATGTAACTTTTTTAAATGGGATGCTATAATTTTCTCTCCAGAATGTAACAGCAGGCACCGAGACGAATTCAACGATGTGCTACATGTTGGTATTCTGATTTGGATAAAGGTGAATGTATGTAAAAAACCTAAAAACAGCATCGTGAAATAAGAATTTTGTATCAGAATTTTCGGGAGCCCCTTTTGCGGAATCAAAATCCAGATTTTGAGAAATTGTATCAGGAGAATATGATGTGCCAGGAGGTAATCTTCTATAATAAACTATTATAGCAATATTCTAAGATATTTCGGAAGGGGTTGTAGTTATTAAAAATGTGTTCGTACAAAAGTTGCTTGGCAAAATGGGGTGCATCGTGTGGTAATAATTATTTTCTTCTGGGTGGAGTAGTAGAGGAGATCTGAAGGTCAATGTAACTTTTTTAAATGGGACGCTATAATTTTCTCTTCAGAATGTAACAGCAGGCACCGAGACGAATTCAACCATGTGCTACATGTTGGTATTCTGATTTGGATAAATGTGAATGTATGTAAAAAACCTAAAAACAGCATCGTGAAATAAGAATTTTGTATCAGAATTTTCGGGAGCCCCTTTTGCGGAATCAAAATCCAGATTTTGAGAAATTGTATCAGGAGAATATGATGTGCCAGGAGGTAATCTTCTATAATAAACTATTATAGCAATATTCTAAGATATTTCGGAAGGGGTTGTAGTTATTAAAAATGTGTTCGTACAAAAGTTGCTTGGCAAAATGGGGTGCATCGTGTGGTAATAATTATTTTCTTCTGGGTGGAGTAGTAGAGGAGATCTGAAGGTCAATGTAACTTTTTTAAATGGGATGCTATAATTTTCTCTTCAGAATGTAACAGCAGGCACCGAGACGAATTCAACGATGTGCTACATGTTGGTATTCTGATTTGGATAAATGTGAATGTATGTAAAAAACCTAAAAACAGCATCGTGAAATAAGAATTTTGTATCAGAATTTTCGGGAGCCCCTTTTGCGGAATCAAAATCCAGATTTTGAGAAATTGTATCAGGAGAATATGATGTGCCAGGAGGTAATCTTCTATAATAAACTATTATAGCAATATTCTAAGATATTTCGGAAGGGGTTGTAGTTATTAAAAATGTGTTCGTACAAAAGTTGCTTGGCAAAATGGGGTGCATCGTGTGGTAATAATTATTTTCTTCTGGGTGGAGTAGTAGAGGAGATCTGAAGGTCAATGTAACTTTTTTAAATGGGATGCTATAATTTTCTCTTCAGAATGTAACAGCAGGCACCGAGACGAATTCAACGATGTGCTACATGTTGGTATTCTGATTTGGATAAAGGTGAATGTATGTAAAAAACCTAAAAACAGCATCGTGAAATAAGAATTTTGTATCAGAATTTTCGGGAGCCCCTTTTGCGGAATCAAAATCCAGATTTTGAGAAATTGTATCAGGAGAATATGATGTGCCAGGAGGTAATCTTCTATAATAAACTATTATAGCAATATTCTAAGATATTTCGGAAGGGGTTGTAGTTATTAAAAATGTGTTCGTACAAAAGTTGCTTGGCAAAATGGGGTGCATCGTGTGGTAATAATTATTTTCTTCTGGGTGGAGTAGTAGAGGAGATCTGAAGGTCAATGTAACTTTTTTAAATGGGATGCTATAATTTTCTCTTCAGAATGTAACAGCAGGCACCGAGACGAATTCAACCATGTGCTACATGTTGGTATTCTGATTTGGATAAATGTGAATGTATGTAAAAAACCTAAAAACAGCATCGTGAAATAAGAATTTTGTATCAGAATTTTCGGGAGCCCCTTTTGCGGAATCAAAATCCAGATTTTGAGAAATTGTATCAGGAGAATATGATGTGCCAGGAGGTAATCTTCTATAATAAACTATTATAGCAATATTCTAAGATATTTCGGAAGGGGTTGTAGTTATTAAAAATGTGTTCGTACAAAAGTTGCTTGGCAAAATGGGGTGCATCGTGTGGTAATAATTATTTTCTTCTGGGTGGAGTAGTAGAGGAGATCTGAAGGTCAATGTAACTTTTTTAAATGGGACGCTATAATTTTCTCTTCAGAATGTAACAGCAGGCACCGAGACGAATTCAACGATGTGCTACATGTAGGTATTCTGATTTGGATAAATGTGAATGTATGTAAAAAACCTAAAAACAGCATCGTGAAATAAGAATTTTGTATCAGAATTTTCGGGAGCCCCTTTTGCGGAATCAAAATCCAGATTTTGAGAAATTGTATCAGGAGAATATGATGTGCCAGGAGGTAATCTTCTATAATAAACTATTATAGCAATATTCTAAGATATTTCGGAAGGGGTTGTAGTTATTAAAAATGTGTTCGTACAAAAGTTGCTTGGCAAAATGGGGTGCATCGTGTGGTAATAATTATTTTCTTCTGGGTGGAGTAGTAGAGGAGATCTGAAGGTCAATGTAACTTTTTTAAATGGGACGCTATAATTTTCTCTTCAGAATGTAACAGCAGGCACCGAGACGAATTCAACGATGTGCTACATGTTGGTATTCTGATTTGGATAAAGGTGAATGTATGTAAAAAACCTAAAAACAGCATCGTGAAATAAGAATTTTGTATCAGAATTTTCGGGAGCCCCTTTTGCGGAATCAAAATCCAGATTTTGAGAAATTGTATCAGGAGAATATGATGTGCCAGGAGGTAATCTTCTATAATAAACTATTATAGCAATATTCTAAGATATTTCGGAAGGGGTTGTAGTTATTAAAAATGTGTTCGTACAAAAGTTGCTTGGCAAAATGGGGTGCATCGTGTGGTAATAATTATTTTCTTCTGGGTGGAGTAGTAGAGGAGATCTGAAGGTCAATGTAACTTTTTTAAATGGGACGCTATAATTTTCTCTTCAGAATGTAACAGCAGGCACCGAGACGAATTCAACCATGTGCTACATGTTGGTATTCTGATTTGGATAAATGTGAATGTATGTAAAAAACCTAAAAACAGCATCGTGAAATAAGAATTTTGTATCAGAATTTTCGGGAGCCCCTTTTGCGGAATCAAAATCCAGATTTTGAGAAATTGTATCAGGAGAATATGATGTGCCAGGAGGTAATCTTCTATAATAAACTATTATAGCAATATTCTAAGATATTTCGGAAGGGGTTGTAGTTATTAAAAATGTGTTCGTACAAAAGTTGCTTGGCAAAATGGGGTGCATCGTGTGGTAATAATTATTTTCTTCTGGGTGGAGTAGTAGAGGAGATCTGAAGGTCAATGTAACTTTTTTAAATGGGACGCTATAATTTTCTCTTCAGAATGTAACAGCAGGCACCGAGACGAATTCAACGATGTGCTACATGTAGGTATTCTGATTTGGATAAATGTGAATGTATGTAAAAAACCTAAAAACAGCATCGTGAAATAAGAATTTTGTATCAGAATTTTCGGGAGCCCCTTTTGCGGAATCAAAATCCAGATTTTGAGAAATTGTATCAGGAGAATATGATGTGCCAGGAGGTAATCTTCTATAATAAACTATTATAGCAATATTCTAAGATATTTCGGAAGGGGTTGTAGTTATTAAAAATGTGTTCGTACAAAAGTTGCTTGGCAAAATGGGGTGCATCGTGTGGTAATAATTATTTTCTTCTGGGTGGAGTAGTAGAGGAGATCTGAAGGTCAATGTAACTTTTTTAAATGGGACGCTATAATTTTCTCTTCAGAATGTAACAGCAGGCACCGAGACGAATTCAACGATGTGCTACATGTTGGTATTCTGATTTGGATAAAGGTGAATGTATGTAAAAAACCTAAAAACAGCATCGTGAAATAAGAATTTTGTATCAGAATTTTCGGGAGCCCCTTTTGCGGAATCAAAATCCAGATTTTGAGAAATTGTATCAGGAGAATATGATGTGCCAGGAGGTAATCTTCTATAATAAACTATTATAGCAATATTCTAAGATATTTCGGAAGGGGTTGTAGTTATTAAAAATGTGTTCGTACAAAAGTTGCTTGGCACAATGGGGTGCATCGTGTGGTAATAATTATTTTCTTCTGGGTGGAGTAGTAGAGGAGATCTGAAGGTCAATGTAACTTTTTTAAATGGGACGCTATAATTTTCTCTTCAGAATGTAACAGCAGGCACCGAGACGAATTCAACCATGTGCTACATGTTGGTATTCTGATTTGGATAAATGTGAATGTATGTAAAAAACCTAAAAACAGCATCGTGAAATAAGAATTTTGTATCAGAATTTTCGGGAGCCCCTTTTGCGGAATCAAAATCCAGATTTTGAGAAATTGTATCAGGAGAATATGATGTGCCAGGAGGTAATCTTCTATAATAAACTATTATAGCAATATTCTAAGATATTTCGGAAGGGGTTGTAGTTATTAAAAATGTGTTCGTACAAAAGTTGCTTGGCAAAATGGGGTGCATCGTGTGGTAATAATTATTTTCTTCTGGGTGGAGTAGTAGAGGAGATCTGAAGGTCAATGTAACTTTTTTAAATGGGACGCTATAATTTTCTCTTCAGAATGTAACAGCAGGCACCGAGACGAATTCAACGATGTGCTACATGTAGGTATTCTGATTTGGATAAATGTGAATGTATGTAAAAAACCTAAAAACAGCATCGTGAAATAAGAATTTTGTATCAGAATTTTCGGGAGCCCCTTTTGCGGAATCAAAATCCAGATTTTGAGAAATTGTATCAGGAGAATATGATGTGCCAGGAGGTAATCTTCTATAATAAACTATTATAGCAATATTCTAAGATATTTCGGAAGGGGTTGTAGTTATTAAAAATGTGTTCGTACAAAAGTTGCTTGGCAAAATGGGGTGCATCGTGTGGTAATAATTATTTTCTTCTGGGTGGAGTAGTAGAGGAGATCTGAAGGTCAATGTAACTTGTTTAAATGGGATGCTATAATTTCCTCTTCAGAATGTAACAGCAGGCACCGAGACGAATTCAACCATGTGCTACATGTTGGTATTCTGATTTGGATAAAGGTGAATGTATGTAAAAAACCTAAAAACAGCATCGTGAAATAAGAATTTTGTATCAGAATTTTCGGGAGCCCCTTTTGCGGAATCAAAATCCAGATTTTGAGAAATTGTATCAGGAGAATATGATGTGCCAGGAGGTAATCTTCTATAATAAACTATTATAGCAATATTCTAAGATATTTCGGAAGGGGTTGTAGTTATTAAAAATGTGTTCGTACAAAAGTTGCTTGGCACAATGGGGTGCATCGTGTGGTAATAACTATTTTCTTCTGGGTGGAGCAGTAGAGGAGATCTGAAGGTCAATGTAACTTTTTTAAATGGGACGCTATAATTTTCTCTTCAGAATGTAACAGCAGGCACCGAGACGAATTCAACCATGTGCTACATGTTGGTATTCTGATTTGGATAAATGTGAATGTATGTAAAAAACCTAAAAACAGCATCGTGAAATAAGAATTTTGTATCAGAATTTTCGGGAGCCCCTTTTGCGGAATCAAAATCCAGATTTTGAGAAATTGTATCAGGAGAATATGATGTGCCAGGAGGTAATCTTCTATAATAAACTATTATAGCAATATTCTAAGATATTTCGGAAGGGGTTGTAGTTATTAAAAATGTGTTCGTACAAAAGTTGCTTGGCAAAATGGGGTGCATCGTGTGGTAATAATTATTTTCTTCTGGGTGGAGTAGTAGAGGAGATCTGAAGGTCAATGTAACTTTTTTAAATGGGATGCTATAATTTTCTCTTCAGAATGTAACAGCAGGCACCGAGACGAATTCAACGATGTGCTACATGTTGGTATTCTGATTTGGATAAAGGTGAATGTATGTAAAAAACCTAAAAACAGCATCGTGAAATAAGAATTTTGTATCAGAATTTTCGGGAGCCCCTTTTGCGGAATCGAAATCCAGATTTTGAGAAATTGTATCAGGAGAATATGATGTGCCAGGAGGTAATCTTCTATAATAAACTATTATAGCAATATTCTGAGATATTTCGGAAGGGGTTGTAGTTATTAAAAATGTGTTCGTACAAAAGTTGCTTGGCAAAATGGGGTGCATCGTGTGGTAATAATTATTTTCTTCTGGGTGGAGTAGTAGAGGAGATCTGAAGGTCAATGTAACTTTTTTAAATGGGACGCTATAATTTTCTCTTCAGAATGTAACAGCAGGCACCGAGACGAATTCAACCATGTGCTACATGTTGGTTTTCTGATTTGGATAAAGGTGAATGTATGTAAAAAACCTAAAAACAGCATCGTGAAATAAGAATTTTGTATCAGAATTTTCGGGAGCCCCTTTTGCGGAATCGAAATCCAGATTTTGAGAAATTGTATCAGGAGAATATGATGTGCCAGGAGGTAATCTTCTATAATAAACTATTATAGCAATATTCTGAGATATTTCGGAAGGGGTTGTAGTTATTAAAAATGTGTTCGTACAAAAGTTGCTTGGCAAAATGGGGTGCATCGTGTGGTAATAATTATTTTCTTCTGGGTGGAGAAGTAGAGGAGATCTGAAGGTCAATGTAACTTTTTTAAATGGGACGGTATAATTTTCTCTCCAGAATGTAACAGCAGGCACCGAGACGAATTCAACGATGTGCTACATGTTGGTATTCTGATTTGGATAAAGGTGAATGTATGTAAAAAACCTAAAAACAGCATCGTGAAATAAGAATTTTGTATCAGAATTTTCGGGAGCCCCTTTTGCGGAATCAAAATCCAGATTTTGAGAAATTGTATCAGGAGAATATGATGTGCCAGGAGGTAATCTTCTATAATAAACTATTATAGCAATATTCTAAGATATTTCGGAAGGGGTTGTAGTTATTAAAAATGTGTTCGTACAAAAGTTGCTTGGCAAAATGGGGTGCATCGTGTGGTAATAATTATTTTCTTCTGGGTGGAGTAGTAGAGGAGATCTGAAGGTCAATGTAACTTTTTTAAATGGGACGCTATAATTTTCTCTTCAGAATGTAACAGCAGGCACCGAGACGAATTCAACCATGTGCTACATGTTGGTATTCTGATTTGGATAAATGTGAATGTATGTAAAAAACCTAAAAACAGCATCGTGAAATAAGAATTTTGTATCAGAATTTTCGGGAGCCCCTTTTGCGGAATCAAAATCTAGATTTTGAGAAATTGTATCAGGAGAATATGATGTGCCAGGAGGTAATCTTCTATAATAAACTATTATAGCAATATTCTAAGATATTTCGGAAGGGGTTGTAGTTATTAAAAATGTGTTCGTACAAAAGTTGCTTGGCAAAATGGGGTGCATCGTGTGGTAATAATTATTTTCTTCTGGGTGGAGTAGTAGAGGAGATCTGAAGGTCAATGTAACTTTTTTAAATGGGACGCTATAATTTTCTCTTCAGAATGTAACAGCAGGCACCGAGACGAATTCAACGATGTGCTACATGTTGGTATTCTGGTTTGGATAAAGGTGAATGTATGTAAAAAACCTAAAAATTTAGTCCTTAGTCAGTGTCTGTAAAGATAGTACGTATTTTGTAAATAGTATAAATTATTCAAATTATATATTAAGTATTAAAATAATGTAGAAAGAAAGATAAAAATAAACAAATAAAATGTGATATAAATGTATTTATTTAACATACCTTCCAAAATGGTTTCCAAAAATTTCGCACTCCTAAAATCCGAATCTTGACATAAGAACTTTGTATCAGGAGAATATGATGTGCCAGGAGGTATTCTTCGTGCCACTTCCCAGAATTTTAGTGACGTCGAATTCCAGGAATTTCCGGGAACTTGGACTCAGAAACCAAGGATTTAATTAATAATCGGAACTTAGATACCTGTTGTATCGATTCTATAACAAATCCGATTATAAATTAAAGTTGTATACATAGTGCGCAAAATTACAATTATAAACGTTAGTTGTAAATAATTTAATAACTATTCTAAAGCTCAATGTATAATAAATCATTTAGTTTATTGAATAAATGCAGATTTTCAAAAATAACCCAGAACTCGTTTATTTATTTAAATAAACCTCTCTTGATATCCTTATCCCATAAATAATTTCAGAAAATAATGAAAATTAACAATAGCAAATCGAAGACTATAAAATTTAAATTCACAGAATTTCGCATCCCGAAATTGTATCAGGAGAATATGATGTGCCAGGAGGTATTCTTCGTGCCACTTCCCAGAATTTTAGTGACGTCGAATTCCAGGAATTCCTGGAAACCGTTTGTACCGAATTTTGTTCTTCTCTGTATCAAACCGATATTTTTCGTTTCTTTTTCTACTTTTGTATTTCGAAGCTTCTGTGCAATGTTTTTCTACATTATTTCTTGCTTTTTAAGTGAAATTTTGTAAGGGCTGGATAAGGGAGTTAGGTTTATAAATGAATAAACAATTGCTTTAGTTTAACTCTATGTTTATTGAAAATTCTTTCAATTATACATGTTACATAAATGTTACATTGTTAATTCTAATGCACTTATAACTACTAACTGTAAAACTTACTTAAATATTAGATTCTTAACTTTAACGCACTTATGATTACAAATTGTAAAACTTACATATCAGTATTTTTACATACAACCATTTTTACATATTTTTATAATTATTTAACATATAGCTTAAGCGCAGTACAATATTCTTATGAAATAAAGACATTCTACAATTACATATGTACTTATATATTCAGTATAACTATTGAAGAACAGTTTACTCTCCGTAGATAAATCCTTTCCATTGTTTATTGGTAAAATGAAATTAGACTCAGAATCCAAGGATCTCAAGTTTGCAGATTTGTATTAGGAGAACATGATGTGACAGGAAGTATTCTTCGTGCCATTTCTTGTAATTTTAGTAGTGTCCAATTCCAAAAATTACAGAACACTGATATCTGAGAAACTGCCAGAAAGTTTCCTGTTGATTTGATGATGTTAATGTGCAGCTTATGTGGCGTAGAAATGTATAACAAATACATCTTCTAATCTGCACCACAGCAAAATACGTTATTATTAACTACTTGAATAAAATTATAATACTTTATACTTACATACGATATAACAAAATTGATCATTTTCAATCAGGTTTGAATTTGATGGATTATGTTTACTCTCAGTAGATAAATCCTTCCCATTGTTTATTGGTAACATGAAACTAGACTCAGAAACCAATGATCTCGAGTTTGCAAAATTGTATTTCTCTAGTCATGTATCATTAAACTAAGGCAGCTTGTACATAAAATTACAGGGGCTTAGTCATAACCTCACACAAAAGGGATGAACGTAACTACCCGACCATTAATGAATAATAGAAAACGTAGAAGCACTGGCTAATTTGGTATCAAATTTTACATTTTCGAACACGAAAAACCGAACTACAATAGTCTGAACCTCGAATAACTCATACTATTAATTATTGTAACGCAACAATTAAAAATTATACATCACAGCCCGCGCCAGGTACGCCGATGCACCAGCGAGAGGAAAGACTCCGCGAGAGCGTCACCTCTCTCACTCGCACCAAGCCTACGCAGTACGCTAATGCGTAAGAGGGAGAGAACACTCGTCCGCCGATCGGACCTTTCACTCTCTCAATGTGCGAGAGAGTGAACACTAGTCCGCCAATCTCACCTCTCACTCCCTCAATGTGTGAGTGAGAGCACCGAGCATCTAGTCTCTCACTCCCTCTACGCCAAACTCGCGCCTGCGCACAACACCAATGTGCGAGAGAGTGAACACTAGTCCGCCGGTCGGACCTCTCACTCCCTCAATGTGCGAGAGAGTGAACACTAGTCCGACAATCGGACCTCTCACTCCCTCAATGTGCGAGAGAGAGAACACTAGTCCGCCATTCAGACCTCTCACTCCCACAATGTGCGAGAGAGTGAACACTAGTCCGACAATCGGATCTTTCACTCTCTCAATGTGCGAGAGAGAGAACACTAGTCCGCCAATCTCACCTCTCACTCCCTCAATGTGCGAGTGAGAGCACCGAGCATCTAGTCTCTCACTTCCTCTACGCCAAACTCGCGTCTGCGCACAACACCAATGTGCGAGAGAGTGAACACTAGTCCGCCGATCGGACCTCCCACTCCCTCCGCAGCAATCTCGCAAAGTTACAATTGTAAACGTTAGTTATAAATAATATAATAACTATTGTAAAGCTGAATGTATAAATCATGTAGTTTATTGAATAAATGCAGCTTTTACAGTTAGTAGTTAGAATTAAGTGCGTTAGAATTAAGAATGTAACCTTTATGTAACATACATAATTGAAAGAATTTTCAATAAACATCAAATGAAACTAAAACAATTGTTTGTTCATTTATAAACCTAACTTCCATTATCCAATCCTTAAAAAATTTCACTTAAAAAGCGAGATATAGTGTAAAGGAACATTGCACAGAAGTTTCGAACATAAAAGTAAAAAAAAAAGCGAAAAATATATTTAAGGTACAGAAAAGAGTAAAATTGGTTATAAAGGGTTTCCGAAAATTCCTGGAATTTGACGTCACTGAAATTCTAGGAATTACCGAAAATGTATTTGAAAATATTCTGCAATTTTTACTTATTCCTTCTGTTCGGATATCCAGCCATTCAGTCATTCCCTTTATTCTAAGGTACGATTACTCTCATAACATTCTACCATTTGTTTTTTACTTTTATGTTCAATATTACTTGTGTTTAACGCTTCCTGTTCTACCGAGGCGCTTGTCCCGGGGCGACTAGGCTCGACGCTACACTGACGGTACTGAGCGCGCGCCCGAGACGCGCTCTGATTGGTCAGTGTTTTTGCTTAATAATTCAAAAACGAAGCCCCATTCGATATTTTTGCAAAGGAAATTGTTGTTCAGAATAGTCTCAGCTACCCCCTATTTCCGGCTCCTACAGGAGTTCTGGTACACCCTGTATTTTGCCGAAAAAATGTTAACTTGAACCTTGATTGTATTCATTGCAGCTCGATAATAAAATTGTTGAAAAATGTTGAATGGTAATATTAATAAATATTTAGCAAATAAAGATTAGATCTTCTATCTTTCCATTTTTATAAATATTAAAATAATACAGTTAATTAAATTGAAAAGTGAAAAATACGGATTTTATCAACGAGTTTACCATATTAATTAGTAACTGACAATGACATACATATTAATGATAAGGAACCTAATTAGTAGATTACATAACTATTTACTTATTTGAATCATTTTCTCTCCCTTTTTTTAAAGTAATCATTTACTGGTATATCTACCCTACTACAACACCATAAATAATATGAAATTTGTCAGCAATAGCGTAAATCACAAATGTTTAACACTAGAACTACCAGTGCCTAAGCTGTACTTTCTTTTAAACTAGAAATAAAATGGAGAATGAAATAAATAAGATAATTAGCTTACACTTCGACAAAACCGTCTTGGTAAATGTTGTAATAGAAAAGAAAAAAATGTGGAACGAGTAATTTTGAGTCGTTTGTCAGTTCCAGTGTTAAATCCTTCGTTCGCGCTTCCATGAATATAGGAGAATATTTCGCTGGCGTCACAGGGGTGGTCGATGGCCCCGCGTCGATATTGGTCCCGATCGATGTTTGCATGCGGTGAAAGGATTATGTTTGACTCAACGAATCAGCGCCACGACTATTTGTCATTCCGAGATTAAATAGAGAGCCCAACTGTCTTCGAGAATCGGGGCACGGTACAAGGGTGATTATTAGGCGTCTGCGATTCGACGCCACCCCCGCTTGGCCCTACCCAGGGTGTTTTTATCTGCTAGCGTTACAACCCCCGCGGAGATAAGACATCTCTCCGGGAGGATCCTGGTCCCTGGGTCGTTGAATTAGCATGCGTCGATCGCGACGATATTTTTCACGCTGGGACACGTACGGTTTCCTCGACAAATTGTAGCCGTTTATGGGCTCCAGATGGATATTTGCATGAGGGGCGGGAGGGGCTCGAAGGTTGTTGCGTTTTCTCTGCGTGCCGTTCGGTTGGAATTACCTATGGTGGTCGGTTGGTTTGCGGGGAATCTGAATATGTATGTTTCTCTGCGACCTCTTCGAATATGTTTAATTAAATTGATGCAGAACTGAATTATTGCTTCTTGCGAGTGAATTGTATCTTTTTCTAAGGCAAATATTACTTTTTTTTTAATTATTTAACGTATTATAATTTGTGTAGTGAGAAGTAACAGTGTATGTATAATATTTAATTTTAGATTTATCGTATGGACAAAATAAAGTTAACTAAGATCATTGTGATTGTTATTTTGCTCTATTTTAATAAAAAAATACAAAACAAAAACTAATATATAGAGTTTTGTAAATATAAATGTAAAACGTTGTAACTTTTATTATAGACATTTCTAAAATGTTGTTTCACAATTGATTAAGAATTTTGATTACGTACGACTAATTATTCTCATAGATAATTAATTGTAAACAAATTCAACCAACGAATAAATCACAATAGCTGATTCGAAAATTTCGAATACTAAATTGGTTAACTTAATTTTGTGTGACATTAACGAAGAATATTAAAAATACTTAATGTTTCCAAATTTTCTAATAATACAATGTTTAGAGTTGTTAAAACCCGAGGTAGTAAAGCTACGATGACCTAGACACTTTCGAAAAATTCTAGTTCATCTTGGATCCGATAAAGAGAAGACGATAAACCCGAGATGATAAACAAACGTTACTGCATTTTTTACTTTTCTCTTATCTAAAGCGATTCCGAGTTACTAAGCAGTCCGTTCAGCTTTTCATTATGGAATAGTTGAATAAAATTTAATTGCAATTCGAAACACGATCTAGAAAATTTACTAACTCAATTAATTGAATAAATCACGTACAAAATTTTATAAAATAATAAAAAAAAAAATAAGAAGTTTTGATTTATTCGAATAGCTTATTTCGCTAAAACAAAAAATTGTAAATAACCATTTTCTTATTGAAAGAAAGAGATACAAAATCATATTTATTAATTTATGAAGTACACTTCTCTTGTATAAAATAATTTTACACAATAACATGATAAAAATACACCTCTTTAACCCCCTTTACACCAAATTTTTTGCATTTGAAGAAAGTATGATAAAAGTGGACGTTATAAAAACACTGATAAGGTAATTTCAATTTTTATAAGCGATTTGTTATCAGTACGTAATTTGTTTTCGATTAAGATACAGCATTTGTTTCATTATTGTATAATTTATTGGGTAAATCATTATGGCGCGTGCTGAACAAATTTAAGAAGCAATCAATTGAGAATAAAAATTTCAATTTATCTTAAAATTGCACAAACAGTTGGATTAAAATTTATAAGTATTTTAATACCCCTCTTAAACATATTTTCCTGGTCTTCAAACTATATTATTTTTCTTGCACAAAACAACTTATAAATAGCGCTAATTAAAATGAAAATTATAAAAGAAAAACTTACCCCAGTCACCCTAACTAATTCTCGCATTCTATTTCACCCTTTGTCTCCAACGTCATTTTTTTCCAGACTTTTTTTCGGTCACGCGTCAGCACGTGACCGAATTCTCTTTTTTTCTTTATTTTCAATTCAACGCGACATTCGAAACTGTTCGACATTTCAAAAATTTCTACGACCCAGCATCTGCACGTTTTTTCCACGCGCGGTGTACACGCACGGCCCTAACAAAAATCACGCACGCCGAAGATGGGGTGCATAAATTATGCTGAACGCCATCTTTCTCCTATGGCGTGCCGATTGGACGGACGAAAAAAAATCCATCCCTCGTCTGAAATGCTCCTACACGCACAGGCCACGCTTTTCACCCCAAATATGCGATACACCGTGGCCGCCCGCGCCATTTTCCTTGCACGATTTCAACCCCCGTTCCCGGTGGCGTGCGATTTGCAAACATCGTTATTGCGCTCGATTAACCGATCGAACGAAGACTGCAGGATAAATGCAGATCGGATACTCGGCTTGTGTGGATATTTTCGAAAAGAAACCGATGCTCGAAGGGCGAGAAGGGGCAAGTTAATCAGACTGATATTTCGTTGTAATTATTCAATTTTATATACGTATTGTTGACTTAACATTGACTTTCATGAACTTTTTTTCGTGGTTTTGTTACGTCAAAAACTTAAAATAGGGATTTAATTATTGGTTTAGTTTATTTATTGGTAATTAAGTCGTTTTATAGATTGTGTAATAATAGATATACATATACAGTGGATTATGCATAATGAATATTAAATTATTAATATTTTGGTAATAATTTATTATATGTCTATATTGCATGATAGAATTGTTTTATTCTTTAAGCAAAAATAATTCAGATACCTTTTTTTATTTTCACTTTTGTTATACAATTTTTCTATACTATAAATTCTAAGGAAACGAAATCTTATATTAATTGTTTTAAATAAGTTTTGTAAATATTCTTCTATGCGCTTAAGAGGCTACTGTACTGCACTCAAAATTATTCGTCTTTCGAAAAATAAGTTACTAAATCTACCAAAATGATTAACATTTCGATTCTGAATTTTAAACAGTTTTCAAATATTTGTTTAATTAGTCTATAATCTGTCGATCAATGTGAATAGATCGTCAATAACTTAAGAATTGTTGAAAATGTAACAACTGTAATTATTACAATTACTTCCCATTACCGTGTATAAGTTATTTTACACGAAAACGAAATTATGTGTAAGAAAAAATAATTAATTCTATAATTGTTCCTGTAAAATCATACGTTTCTGAACACGTGCACTTTTATGCGTTGTCGATCGTTAACAAGAATTCTGATCCGACTGAAACCGGTTTAAACAGTTAGATTAGTATATGATTGATGATTTATACCCATTTTTTCGTATTTTAGTCAGTCTTTTTAAACTTGTAAAACTGTCAACACGAGTGAAGAAAAAGTGCACTTAAGACACTGTACGTTGTATGAGTTCCAAAAAGGGAATACCGCGATGGAGGCAAAAAAAAAAACTTGTGTGACGTGTTTGGAGAGGACTCGGTAACAGCTCGAACATGCCAAAGATGGTTTGCGAAATTTCGTTCGGGTGATTTTTCTTTGAAAGATGAACCCAGATCAGGAAGGCCATCAGATGTCAATGACGAAGTGCTGCGCAGTATGATCAGGACAAATCCCACGTTAACTTCCACAGAAGTGGGCTTCAAGCTTGGAATTCATCAGACTACTGCTTTGGATCGCGTTAAAAGGCTTGGTTTCGTGTCCAAACTCTCTGTTTGGGTGCCACAAAACGACAGAACTTTCCCTTGCACCTGATACGTTATAAATTTTGGAACATTTTATGCAATAACAATTTTAATACCATAGTTCAGACTTCGAAGGTTCTGCAAGGAAGTTTCAACTTTGCCTAACGTTAAACCTGTTAATGAAGTAAAACTCTGATTGTCGTTTCCGTTTATCTCGTGAAAGGTCAATGCTTCTTCCGGTCGCGGCGCTAGTCCCAAGAGGGAACTTGTTCCGCGAGCGCTAGTAGATCGTCACGTTCGGGGATGCTCTCTGCAACTGTGTGCACCTGGCGCGATTGCACATTCGGCGAAAATTACACTGCATTATGCTTCATGACGTCGGGACGCAGCGGTGTGTTGCAGTAACTTTGGTCATTGAACTGTGCTAGACATGTGGCGCAAGTTTGCATGTACAAGGTGTCCGGCAATTGAGTATACCCTGAGACTGATGTTAACCCTTTCGTTGCGCTCAACGTACATTCCCCATCCATGAGTATTAAAACACCTGTTAATCTACCAGAAAATGCAATATTAATTTGCTCCAGATTACACAATGTTTACTACTTTCATGATATGACAAAATGGTTGCAATCCACTTAAACAAAATTCGTATAATAAAGCATCGTTTAAGCAACAAGCAAAAAATTGATTCTTTTCAAAATTCTAGATTCGTGTCACCCTTTAATAAAATCGTATATAAGTGGACTGATTAGGAAATATTCAATATTTTTATTTTTTATTTTATTAGTAGTCTTATGGATTACATTTACGACTACTTCGTCATACCAATACTTTTGGAACTGTGATTTAGTCCATTTTACAATTATCATAGTACAATAACAATTTTATACAGTGTTGCTATTATAATTTTAATTGTTTATTTCTAAGCAATAAGTTGCATGAAACGAATAAATTTACGGGTTCAAACAAAGTGCGGATTCAAAAAAATAAAAATTGAAAAGAATTTAAGAAAGATTGTACTCTCTCTGTTACAGTCGACCAAACGTGTCTTTCTCTAAGCGCGAGAACCGTTTCGTTCGTCAGGGTGGTCCATCGTGTGGATTATGGTGGTTTCGCGAGCGTCGTTCCGTAAAAAGGAAAAAAGAAAGAAATAGAAAGAGCGAGTGGTACACGATGTGCAGCGATATCTCGAACGCCGGAACGCGACGATAGTTATGAATCGATGGACAATGCGAGCGGGTTATCGGACCCGCGAAATTATCGCTTCGGGGACGCGAACAAATTGGCCAAGCGATATTTATAAATTACACTTCGTGCTGGCCCGGCCTTTTGTGTTTTCAGACGACCGTTGCCCGACGATTTTGTTATTTATTAACGGTGATAGCGTTGTAAATCTTCGAGTTTATCGCGGCCCCATAAATTTCGGCCCTTATTACGATCGATCGGGACGCTTTTAAATACGCGCGGAATCTGAACAACTTTAACATACAGCGGTGTGAATAATTATAGGTTCGGGGCAATTTTTGCTGAAAATAAGTTTTATGAACGGAGAACCGCTGGATAAAACAGAATATTTTTATCGTTTTAATGGGATAATTATTTACCATAAAACTATCTGACTCGGCTTCGAATAAATATAAGTTCAATATGTTTCGTTGTCGCACTTTTGTTCTGGACTTTATTTATTCCTTTTCGAGCGTACGTACAATATATTGCCACAAAACGTTGGAGAATATCTGTTACATTTAGTAAAACTTTGGAATTTTACATGGCTTTGAAAATTTGAATGATTTTTATTGTTTAGTGGTTGGTTAAAAGGGAATTTTATTTAAGGGTACACGGAAATTCTGGTATCATTTTGCAAATTTTCACTTCACCTTCATGTGATACATAAAGAACAATTAAATGACTAAAGTATCTCACCTTATTCTTTATGATTTTCTAATTATTTTTTTACTGTTCTTTTTTTTATGGAACCTTTTTCTTCATTTCAGCTGTCTGTGTATTTTATCTGTATTTTGTTCATGCGAACATAATATTAATGTGAAAATTACCAAGTTACGATCCATTTGTTGTTAAGATCCACGACAATACCCTATAATGAGTATCTATACCCGTTTGATAGAAATAAACGAATCGATCGTTTCTGTAATCCACGTTAATCATATTTAATTAATTCAAACTGAAATAACTGATGTATTAATACGAACGTATAAATTATGTATTAATATCAATATAGAACGTTTATTCATTTATCTGTTTATTTCCGCTGATATCGTAATTATCAGAAAAATGACATGTTCCCGTCTCATTATATCTGTAAATTACACATTTGTTTTGTGTGTTTCAATTAATACCAAATTTATGATGAAAATTGAACGTTTAACATCTTTTAACTTCAACCTATTACGAGGCATATTTTTTTATTACAAAAATTATACCTATTAGCTTTTCATATAAAAAGTTATCAATTTTCATCGACAAAAGATAAATGTATTTTTTGAAAATTCGAATTAGATGTTATACAAAATAAGAGTTGTGAAAGGAAAACGCCTATCAGTCCTTTTCATCCCAACCATGTCCTATCCATAGCCTTAAAAGAACAACTGCGATCCTTTGTATCAATCATTATTGCCAAAAATTAGAGAAGTGTAAAGCATCGCAACGACTAGAACGTCTACAATAAAGGAATCTAACAAATGTAGCTATGTTACGGTAAATGTGATCAATGCAAAGTATAATTGTCGGTTATTATATATATAATCACCACTAGGTTTGGTACATGTGAAGAATTCTTAAATATTTATCAAATTAACCTCCGAATTTAGTCTACTATGTCTGAATAAGTAAACTTAAAATACTGAATAATTTGTAATGGTAACAATAAACGTTATTTGGAAAAATGTTTTTTCTCTAGAATTAAAGTAAAGGGTTAAAATGACTATTAATACAAAAAGTAATTAAAAACGAAATAGTTTTCAGCATTTTGTACTTTCTTAATAACCTCGTAATCGATCAAACGAAGACTCAAATAGCCCACGTTTGTACGCGTTGGGTTAAATGCAATGGTTTCAGATTTCATTGCAATTTCAAGGAATATATTATGTATACGTACTCGGGATGTCCATCTGTACGATCTTTAGCGGGCGGACTAATTTTAATCTCAATTATCACGGACGTATTTTGGTGTAGAAACTGCGAAAGGCCAGATGTAGTTGGGTCATCCCTGAATAATCGATCGCGTCCAAAACCGAGCAGAATTTATAACCCGACGATCTCTCTTCGTCTCGATAAACTTGTATAATCGTGCAATATGGTTATATCGATTCGCCATAAAACAAACGATTGTTCTGTCCCGGCGAAATATCGTGAAAATAACTTGCTACGTTTCGTTTAACTCTCCGCAGATCGCCGCGATAAAATCGCTTATAAAATTCAACTACCTGTCGCGTTCACACACGGAAAAAAAAGGAGAAAGGGGAACAAAACTGAATTGCAAAAAAGGAGACGTGTACACTTTGTATTAAAACGTCGGCCGATATAGAATATTTCGCGTACAAAAGTTGTTCTCAATTAGAAAAGTAAGAATTTAAATCGTTAATTTAAATGACTATTTGGTAAATACTTTTTTGTTCGTTTTAGTGCAGTTACAATATTTTTAATAATTCTTCCATGAATATAAATTATGAACATAAACTATCAAAACAGGCTTTAACCCCTTGCCCTACAGTTTAGGTGTGACCCCTTCTCGTCAAATTTTGATTACAGCTTAATTTTAAGTTTAATTGTAATTATGATTAATGCTGTCAAAGCTTATCAAGTGCGAAGCATAATTAATACTTTGGCCCTCTTCATTTGTTTTAATATCGAGGCAATAAATATTTAGCTTTAACTGACGCACCCATTGGAGAAATCATAGGATAAGGGGTTAAGTATGAAATTCAAGTGTCACCCATATGTAGGTGACATGGCAATTAGAGTGTTAATATGAAAAAAAGGTACTTCGTATATTGCAACCAGTCGAACGGAACTACGCGCTTGTTATTGTCCCGAAATCAGCTTTCAGCAAGGATGACAAAAGAAATGAGGAGAAAAAGTAGCATCGGCAGTGTCTTCAGTTTCGTCATTTTCGACTTTGGATGCGTGTAATTGGATTCGTGGCTTCGAACAGCGCTAATGTTTGGTCGGTCGATGTTGTTTTCGCGCTGCAAACAGTTCGTCGACTCCGCGGTTTCGCGTCGACTTGGCTAAACGTTTCGTCATCCGACGCGTCGCATTTCCGGGAGAGGATGCTATCTGTCGCGTATACGCTTGCCCATTTCGTCAGTACCGTGCCACCACCTTTTCCTTGTCTCCTCTTTTTTTCTCTGTCTCCTGCCCCCCTCTGCCTCCCCCTCCCCCTCCTTCCTCAGTCTTTCACACATTCTCCCATTTGCTTTTTTCGTACAGCGACGATAACGCGGTTCGTCGCTCGATAAATCTATCGTCGTTGACGCCCTCCGGACTCGCTGCTTCCCGCGAATAGAGATTCGATACCGGACGATGACCATGAAACTGGGATGCTTGGTCATTTTAGTGACAAAGAGTACGATTGCTTTTACGTACAGTGTTATTCAAATATTCAAGAGTCGCCATTTATTTCACAGAAATCGTCTGCCCGGCGTTAATTAGCTTTCAACCCTTTGCACTCGAAACATCATTGGATACGAATTAGTCTAGATTTCGTTTTCAGCGAAGCTTCCATTTGAAAGAAAATTTGCTTCCTGTTTTGGAAGCAGAATTACAAATGCTTGTAAATGTAACGTTTTAAAATATTCTAGTCGATTGCAAACGTCGCCCCAGAAGCGCCACTCGAGTGCAAAGGGTTAACACTGAAACTATCGACGTCCGATCTACGTTCTTTTATTTTAAAATAAATAAAGGATAAAACGTTCACTGACATATACAATAATTCTTCATCTTTAGAAAGACTAGCATGCATTTGGATAAAAGTGTGTTTAGGAAATTTTTTAATGCAAAACAAGAAATCCGTAGCAAGTCATTTTGACTTGCTCGGTAATTCTACCGTAAATGGGATTTCATAGTTATCAAAATGTAAGAAACAAGTAAATTCTAACTCTGTTTCAAATCAATTTGAACGAAACTCAGCCGATTCTAAATAAAAATTTACGGAAATGATCGGAGGAAGAAAGTATAACGTTAATATTGTGCTGGAATATAAGTTGTTTAATGAACATTTTAATAACACTGTTGCGACGACCTGGAGCTGCCTCCAAAATCGAGCGGAAACAAGTGTTCGATTCGTCGGTTGCTATCGATGCGAGCGGCAAATTCAAAAATAGAATGAGTCTTGTCGGACCCTTCAGCAAGGACGGATGTTTGATTGATCACGAATTGTAAATACGTGAAACAAAGTTGTACATTTGTGAATAATAAATAAGTTTGAAGAAAATTACAATGACTACACCTTACTTAGTAAGTTTTAGAACCATGTGCCTACGAGTATTTTTACTAACAATAAGACACTTTTTGTCCATTTACTTATTTATTACCTAATAATTTTAGTCGAAGCACAGCTGTATATATTTTGAAGGTTTGATTCAGATGAAAGTTTATAAAACAACAAAAAATACAGTCAACTAAACAGAAGAAGTAATGAGATATAATGTCGCAATAAGAACAAATAGAAATGTAGCTCTGGAAAGTAGAAAATCGAGCTAGTTGTCCTGATCAACGAAAGACCGTTCCTTCCTGCGGTTTAACGCGTCCGCCCGTTCATGAATCCTTGGAACTCCCGCGGGAACACTGAAGATCCGGCTTTTGAGCGGTTTGGACGGACCGTGTGCAGGAAAGTAATTATCTCGTGATTATTCGAGCGGACGTCGCCGGGTTCCGACGTGGTTAGCGGCATCGGCAGTTCATTTATCATGCCGCAGATTTTAACGAGAAGAAACTCGGTAGCATACCGTAGCAATGGAGGCAGACGGCGAACCGAGCCGAGCGAGATCGACGCGTATACGGTCCTCCCAAAAATAAACGCGGACTCGTATCATTATTTACGCGGATGGTCCCATCAAAATGTATACTCATTTTCTAACTTGTGATTTATTCAAATTTGCTTATTTAAATAGCGGACGAAACAAAACTGAGAAAGTTGAGAAAAGGAAATTTATTCTAAAGCGATTTCGTTTTGAAGAAATGTTCCTAAACGAATTAATTGTAATTTCATTGCTCCATGATATGAACAATGTGTATATTTTAATTTTTATTAAAAAATTCCAATATATATATATATGTATCAATAAGCATTGTGTGCGTACATTTTTTAGAACGCTGGAACATTGTTTATTTAATTTTAATAAAAGTACTGCCATTGATAATTCAATGTATTTACCCTTTGTTGTATTTCGTTGCGAACATGCAAAATAATTCCTTATTTTAATTTCTTTTTGTTATAACCAACATTTGAGGTAATGTGATCGCTTTATCGTAGAGAGTATATTTCCTGCTTTCAAAAAATACATACCCAAAGGTTTCAAAGCATAATGGTGGAAAAGTTGCTAACCAAAGATCGTTTTCTTTCATTTTTTTCTAATTAAAATTAATTGTGATATTAATTTATGCATGAAATTTTATTCAAGTTAATGGATTTATATTGAAATTACAGGTTATTAAATGTAATGACAATATCCACGGCAATGTAACTTTCACTGTGTACCCTGTGTGACACTACGTTGCAAATGTCATCGATCAAAATGATTTGATTTCGTGACATTAAAATCACGACGGAAAATCTAATGTCACGACAATGCAATTTTTACTTCTCATAACTATATCAAAGTAATGACATTTCGTGTCATGAGGGTAAAAGTCATGATTTAATGCTATGAGAAAATATACCTTCAATGATATTATTATATTTACCGTATACAGGTAACTCTCCTATAACACGGTACATAGGTTCCTAGAAACCGTGATATATGAGACCCAGAGCCAGTACAAAAAGGGGGTAATGTTCCGAAAACATATTAGAAACAAACATTTTTTAAAATTTTTATAAGTAACTAAGACGAAAAGAAAAAACAAAAAATACTACTTTTATTTAATGCAAGAAAATCATGTTAGCCAGTGCTGTACACTGTGGCACAAAGGTTTTCGCAATTTTCTCATCGTGTTAGAACGAAACAGTGTAATAGGATACCGTGTTGTAGCAGGGCTACCAGTATTATGAATACATCAAGGTAAACATTTCTTCCTTTATTTATTGTTATTGTTTTACCTTACTTAACACAATGTTCTTACGTATAATAACGTTCTCGAAGCATTATACTCTCCAAAGACGTAAAGAAAAGTAATTTACGAGCGGTGGTATTAAATAAAGACAGCATAATTGAATGGAGTATTTTAATTCGATCATCCGAATGAAAAGGTGAGCCAGAATATTAGTACCGGTATCATTAATATTACGGTTTAACGTTACATCTCCTACATCCCCCTAATGATCACTTACAATCCTGATGGATCATTATTAATATTGGATCCCTGATTCCAAATTTGATTCGCCTTCGAGACTACAAGGCGAATATAACTGTTAGAGAAAGGATTGGTAGGAGATAAAGATCTTCGACCATAGATCGCAAGAAAGAACCGTCCCCTTTGATATCTACGTTCGATGATCGACGGCCACACAGAGAGACAGATTACAGCGGAAACAAACGAGTAGCCAGAGGCATCGATCAAATCGTTGATACATCGACGAAAAATTCTACGTGGAGTCTTTGAAAAAGGGCTGAAAAGGTTACATCCGATAAAAAATAAATGCACGTTTAACCTTTTGTAGAACTTTGTTTCCCGGCAAACGTCTACGTAAGAGCGTGATTTATTTTGCGGGCTATTTAAGCGAACCATTCGTAAAACAGGTAACGAGATATCTAATGTGTTGCAAATTTTACATATCTAAAGCACTCCAAATTTTAAAGAAATGTTATCAATAATTAAGAATTTTAGAAAATTGTCATTCTTATCATAAAATACTGAAAGACATCTCTTGAATTTTTTACATTATTTTAATAAAAAATAGAATATTTATATTTATACTAATAAGGGAACATATCTCATTGAAGGACTGATAATAGCTCTCAAAGTTAAGGGCTGGAAATGTATTTTTGGATAATAGGAAGCTTTTTTTTCAAATTGTGGGTCTTTAAACAGGGATTTTTTCTGTGTAAGAAAATTATAATGAACATTATTTATTTAAATAATGTATTGAAAATTGATAGTTTTTGCCTTATTTTTGCAAGATGTCCTATCATGATATTTAAAATGATTAAAACTTTCAGGACGCGCAATTATCATTCAGACGCGGCTGAAAAACGCGCATAAAATTGGAGTTCGCTAATTAAGCGATTTAAGAGAAATTTTATTCGGCCGTGGAAATTTTCATAATAATACCGGCTCATTTGCAGCCGATCGAAGTAAATATCGCCATGGGAACGATTTACGTGCTGCAAAAATGCCATTACAGAAATTTTGTTTGCATGCCACGGAAGATGTTTAATTGAATTTATTAAAACCCTCGCTATTGAGTCGGAATAAATATTCGTTCGTTTCGGACGTTTCGTACGAACGCGTCGATTGCAATTAATTCGTTTTTTCTTTTTATAATTTCGCCATTTCGATTTTAATAAAACGCATTCAAGCAGATTTGTCAGATTTAATTGCTACAAAGCTTTTATGCATGAAAATTTAATATTTTTCAATACGGAGGTAAATTATAGACGGTATAATTATGAATTTTATTTGGATAATTATTAAAATGTTGATTCCATTTTGTACATTGGTAAATGAACGAATTTGTTTATTATCGATTCATCGTGGAATTTCTTTTCCGTATCGTGAACGTTGATGATTTTCATCATTTCAAATATTTTTAACGTATTGTTTAGCTGCGATAATTGAAATCTTTTCTCGAGATTCGAATTCCAATGATAGAGAGGGCAATATTTTAACAAAAATCGAATGTTTCTCGAAATATCAAAAGTAACCGTACGCGTACGCATAGTTTCGTTAAAAGTAAACATAAAAATTCCCGTTTTTATGCTAATCGCGTGCGACATTCGCGTCAAAGCCGGTGGCTTGCAATTTATTCCTTAGACACCTGAAGAAGCTAATTGCTATGCTGGCGAAACGTGGGAACACAATTCTACAAAGACAGAGCCTACACCTGGAAGCCTCGAACAATCTTGCATTAGTTAGTGTTAATAGTAACAGTGCTAAGTGTAAAATATTTATGTAGGTTCCAGCGACATCAAACGTGCTAATAAGTCGTACTATAGCCTGGCTTATTAATACACGTCAAGTTACACGAGTGTTAAGGATACGTATGGTGTAGGAATAAGAATAAATAATAGTAGTGGAGGCTTATAAACTCCGCCCTCCCCAAAAAAATAATTATAATAAGATTAAAAAATTTCGTGTCAGTCCAGTTTCTTTTTTTCTTCAATTTTTATTACACTTTGGCTGTCTCAATAATTATGTAAAAAATGAAAATGATCGCATTGAGGTAATCGAAGAGATCTTCGAATGTTCGGAAAAATCGAATCGGGAGATTGATGATTCATCGAATTTCCAAGGTTACTGGCATTCGAATAGTTTGTACGTTCGCCTTGGAAGAAATTCGTCATGCGAGGCAAACAGCGGCGATTTACTCTGCGCCAAATCGAAACGATTACGATTCAATCGCACGTACCACCGTGAGTTCTCCCACACGTTCCATTGAACCCGAGCCCAATTCGTATTCGGTCACAGCCGCATCTGACGTTTCTTGATTACGCGATCGTGGGGTGCAGGTGCAGCAGCGAGCAGCGAGCAGCGCGACGGTGCACCGCGGCCGACGGTCATCGCCAGAAAGAGGTTCCAAGACGGTCTTGAAAGCGAGCGGAGCAAGGTTCCGTCGATCCAGCCATCCATGAAGCCCATGGACACGAGAAGCGTTGTAAATCTCCGTCATGCCCCATAAATCCCACCCTCGATATTGCTGTCTTCGGATACATGTGCCTGCACATACGCGTACGGATCCTTTTCCGTTGTTACAATCGCTTAGGCTCCCTTACCGTGCCGAGGAAAAGGAAACAGCGAACACTAGGTGTGGGCAGATCGAAAGACCTTCGATCTACTGATCGATACGCTCTATAAATTCTCTCATCTACAGGGGGTGAAGATTGCGTAATGAGTATGCAGACACGTATCTTTCAGCTGCCTCTTCAACGGGCCTATGGTTCCTTCGTTTTTTCTTAGCCAACCGCGCGCGTCATAGCGAAATAATATTCACCGCTTGAAAAATAAGAAAGTCTGAAAATGATTTAAATGGTCAATTATATTTTGCGATAATGATTTCACATATTGTTTATACAACACATGGAATTAAAAGTATATAACAATTATTTACTTTGAAGTGGGGAAATCTCCCGTTAACATGACGAAAGATTGGTAATTGTTCGGTACGACTTTCTGTAGTTTGTGTTTATAGCTGTATAATGAGCGGCAGAAACATTCGAAGCCTTTTAAATAACCTAATTGTATTTTCGTCATTAGTGTATTACGTTACGGTTGAATAAATCCAGTTTGTATTAATAACAACCGGCGTTTTTGCTTGAATAGTATTAATAATAGCCGGTTATTATTAACACATTGCAGGCGGGTGACTGTGATCACAGTCCAAAAAAGAACAAACCTTGAAAGCGGGAGACTGTAATTTCATTTGCGTGGTAGAACATTCGATAATTAAATACTAATTATCTGTAAAATAGATATTATTTTCAAAAAAGTCATTAATGAAATTATATGTAATTAGTCAATCTTTTATTTACAGTGTTAAGATCCTTATTATTCGTACATCATCAAATTAAACTAGCATGCAAAAAAACTGGATTTTTTCAATGAAACTTTGAAAATTTAAAAACCTTATTTTGGGAGAAAACACAACACTTACAAATACTTGTGATCTGTTTATTTTTATTTCTTTCGTTAATTTGCTATGTTATAATATAAGTAAGACTTAAATTTTACATTTGAAGATATTCCAGTTAATTGCATATGGCGCCCCGGAGGCGCCACTTGAGTTCAAAGGGTTAATGCATGATGATATAATATACTAGTTTCGTAATATATTGGAGATTTAATTCTTATGAATAAGGTCTTTTATTTGAATATTTGATAGGATTATTTGCTATTAAAAATAACTTTGATTTTCAGAGTAGACTACAGGTGTTCATACGAAAACATGTTTAACATTTCTCCTCTGAACTGATTAAAAGTATAATGTTGTTTTGCATATTTTACACTTTTTGCATATTCTAAATGTGCTATATTAATTAAGTTTATCTATGTTTTGCATATTTTCATATCCCATAAATGAATAAATATCTGCAGTTAAATTTTATCTTCGAAAAATTCTAATGTCAATTCCATTAAATATCAATAATATCCAATACTGTATACAGACAGTATAAGTGTGAATATTTTTGCAATGCTAATTTGTGAAAACTGACTTAAATTAAATTTTTCTTGATACTAAATCGAGTTTCCTAACCCTAACCTGCCTCTCGCTTTCTTAGAATGTTTATGACTTCCGGACATGCACATTTAAGTCTGAAGATAATGACTTTGGTACTTGGAACAGTGTTCTCAAACGCAATATAAAATACGGTATAAAATTTAAGTATTGGATTGTAACAAAAGTTCGCAATGTTGTTTTTTCCGAAATAAAATATTTTACTATACAATTCTATTTACGTTAAATGCCATTCTTTTTGCCGCGGTACTGGAATATTTGAAATTAAACTGATGGATTTTCTAGCTAAGAAAAACGGAGAACTAAGTTTTCCGTTCACTAGAAATATGTACAGTGCCAAGCACGTTAACCTGTCCTAGGAAAATGACGATGTAGAGAAAGGAAACTCCATTATTTGTTTTACACTAACAAATTACTGGATTTATTATTCGTTACTTACAAGTAGTTAATAAATTATCAATTACCAACCACCAATTACACAATAGGTAAATAATGTGTATCGCTATTATTTTGCAATAGTAATTACTAAAATACCAATTTAATAATTAGGTACTCATTACTAAATTAACCAACTCGCTTTGAGATCATTACTAAACGCGCCATTTTCCCTAGGGAAGCCTATCGTGCCCGGCACTGTACATATGTTACAACGCAATACTCGTTTCTACAATGATTACTTTAATAACACGATAGCACATGAAAATTTTGTAATTACTCAATGTTTTTTATTTCTGTGATAAAAAAATTTGGCACTTTTGATACCGAAGCCGTCAAAATAATTTGGCCGTTGAATGATTAAGGGGCGTGCGTAAATCGATCTCTGTTGGCCAGAAATTCAGCCTAAAAGTTTTTGTTGTTGCCAATCAATAACTGATTACGCGTTTTCTCGCGACAAATGGAATCGATCGATGTATAGATTAAAATTATTTTGACGTCTCGCCGCGTTTTTCGAGCATAACAAACGGAAATAATAAATCGTCCCCATTCAGAGCCGGCTTGTTCAAACAAAAACCGCGTGCCGCGTCGCGACTGGACATATTTGGTTCGTTAATACGAACGCATTGTATAATCACGCGATTTTTTTGCTTCTCTATCTCATGGATTTTCACCATCCATCCCCCTAGCTGTTTTCTTTTGAACGCGAATGAATCGTCGATAATTAAACGATCCTGTATTCGCTGCGATCGGAGGGAGCAGCGCGGTTGTTTAAGCGAATTTATTTCTGATAATAAGAATATGACTTTCGATACGAACGATATTAATTTTGCATTTTTATTCGTTTCTTTGATACAAATATTCTGAGGAAGTGGAGCACGTATAGTTTAGTTTTAATTAACTTCGTGATTTTCTTGAATAAACCATGAGACGATTTAAAAAAACACATTCATAATTACTTGTGGAATTCCGATTTGCAATACCTAGTTGCAATTCATTAATTTTTTTTATAACTAATGGTCAATTAATTAGTTCGAGCATTTCATGAGGGTACAAACAACTGAATAAATTGAACTGTTAGTGTAAAAAAATTAAGTTTATCGTGAAATGCATCCATTAACAAGTAACAGAATGAAAAATAGAGATTTAATAGTTTCTTTTGAAACATTCAAGATCTTAAGTTTATACTTCTTGAATTATTTACTATCTGTTTATCTGTTTACGCTACATAATTAATTCTGGTACTTAAATATCTTGAATTTAAATCAAAGCTAATTTCGAAACGTCCATTATCAATTGCCTTAAATTATTCGTAATCATGGAAAATTTGTAATTTCCCCACTTTCAATGTTTATTATTTACTTAATATATTTAAATTCATTAAATAATTTATTAATACAATTAATTTATTGAAATAGTATTATAATTTTACCTAAACATAAAAATTTGTTGTTTTTAAATTAATTATTTGTGGAATTTTTTTAGAAACATTTCTTTATTTATCACTCAGGCACTGGTACGTTAAAAAAAATATGTAAATCAAAATTGTTATGTACAGTGAATTTAGTTATTGACTTAAATTTCTGCCGATTGATAAAGTAAAATTGAATAAACTGAATCAATAAAACGAAAGCTGCCTTAACATTCTAACCTACAACAAATAATAGCAAATCACAGTAGTAGCAAAATAAATAGAATGACAGCCGTAAATAATCTGAAAAACAAAGTTACAAGTATGTAGGTGAAGTATAAATCAATCTTATCGGTTAGGCTGAGATTTAGTCTTAGAAATATCAAATAAACGTGATCGTTAGTGAAGTGTACAGATAATAGTAGAAACTTTCCATTAAATAAAAGAATAAATAAACAAAACAATACTAATTAACATTAAAAATATATAAATAGGAAAATAATTAAAATATCTCTGTTTACATTAGAAAACATGTAATACAAAAAATTATTCTAATGTTCTGTAGCATAAAAGTAAATTAGAGCAATTTTGGAACGAGTTTCCACATTTTCACTTGAAAATACTCATTGCTCGAAAGAACGTTGTATTAAAGGTAAGGAAAGAACTTTTCAGAAATATGGAAATTGGAAAATCGGATTTCGATCGTGGTCACGGATCGACGCATCGCATATTTTAATTAATTTCAACAACGTATGCGCGATTGACGATCATTTAGAAATTTGTTATTCCATGTTCGCGAGTTACCGCCGCTATAACACGAAAATATTCAGAACGCCGGATGGAATTGCACGTAACAAACCCGGCTAACTCAATAGTACCACTGAGTATTTGAAGAATGCAATCTCTTCGTTGAACGAGGTTGTCCCATAAATCAAGCGGCAAGCATTTCACGATTCGTTGTCCCATCGCCGCAGAGTCTGTTTCGCAAAACCGTCCAATCCAGATTTCCTGGTATTGCAAACGTTCGTTCGCGTGACACGGCCACAATTCCTGTTCACACAATCCGTCATACACCGCGAAGAATCCGTTCCTAATTGTAGTCTTTTTAATTACTCCCTGTCAATCGGCCATGCGTGCTATCAATTGTCCGTTTTGCCAAATGATTGACAGTCGCACGTGTGTTGAACTATTAATCTATTTTTCTTCTTCTGTTTTCCTCTCCGCTATGAATTAAACCTTTAAAGTCGTATCACCCTGTAGGTTACTGAACTACTACTTAACATATTATATGCGGACTATGTTGGATGGACAGGTAGCCCTTCTATAAAACGGCATCCTATTACACGGTTTCGCTATAACACGATAGGAAAATTGCGAAATCCTTTGTACAACACTGTACCTCTACAGTACTGGATAAATTATCTTAAAAGATAACTTTACATGAAAATATAGAAATAAATTATAACTTTATTCCAATAGCAATTTCAGAAGAAATTTAGCAAATTTAACTTGTACCTAACTTGTAGTAATTTTCTTTGTACCTAACCTTACACCTTGTATGGTTTTTACTTTAAAAATCCCGAAAATCACCTTTTTCTCTGATCTTCAGAGTGGCGTTATCCTTTGAGTGAACGAGTAAACATTACTAATAAAATTATTCATTTTATAAAATGTGATAAGTCGGAATGATCTGGAATGATCTTGAACGCTAAGTCGTCCAGTTTCTAGACACAAATGGGATTTATATGGGAAAATTCTTGAAATCAGTATCGAAAGGGTTAATTCTGAATGTAGAGAAAACTTCAAATTCAAGAGGCCTCTTTATTTTTATTTGAATTTTATCGTAGAGATCGTTCGAGAAGCTGCGATCGAGAGGCAAGGTCGATCGATTCGAAAGTGGAGGCGCGTGTGCGGAGGCAACGCCTCGCGCGTATCTACTCGCGAGGACGGGTTAGACGCGTACCCGTCGATCCAGTATGTAGATTTGTGCAGGTGTCGTAGCGTTTACTCGGCGTAGTTTTTAATTTTAATCAACCAAACGAGGGAAAAGAGAGAACTGCCCGGATAGTACGAAGCGAGCGCGTGCGCGTACAATCCGCCTCGAAACCTGCCAACGTCGCTCCTCCTTTGTCTCACAGAAGAACTGGTCGTCCATCCAGTGATATCTGTTCATGTTCATGTCCATGAACGCTGGCATGTATAGCGTTGATTTATGTATCCTTCGTCCTGATCGTGATTAATTTATATTAACGGTCAAATAATTGAAATAGTACCTCGAGATCCGTTCTCAAGAAAATCTTATTCGATTTTCTTCTTCTACAAAAAGTTAAAAAAGGAAGGAGGCTATTTGTTCAAAGATCAGATTAACGCAGAAATAAAAACTACAAACGGTTTTACTGATATACGACGATCTGTATCGTTTTATTACGGGGTAAGAACTTATAATAAAGGAAAACGATTGGACCCTAGCAATCCTATTTCAAATAAGACCGCGGGGGCGCCAGTCAGTTTTAGTTAGCGTTTTCAGATTTTGGGTATTCCGTTGTGATTATACGAATTTCAATGCGAGTAGGAAAAACAGCCTTTTACGTTAATATATTAGAGAATAAAGAGTAGCATATAAGAAAAGAGAACAGTGTGATTTTATTTTTCCATCTGTGCAAATGTGAAAAAGAAAAACTCAGTAGAAACTAACAGTTAACCATAAGTAAAATTACTGCAATAGGTACATTAAATTAATTACTTCAATCCTAATGTGCAAATGCGTTTCAATAAAAATTGGTTATAATTATATGGGATAATCGAAATAAAAATTGAGCAATGGTGGGATTCGTTTTTGCGCCTTTCACTACTAATAAGTAATTGCAAATGATGGTAACATTCATTATGAAACGACATCTGGATATTAATCGCGACTATGGTCGCCCACAGTTTCGGGATGCTATAAACTATAAATAATTTCTCTTTCATTAATTCAGTAAATCGAATAACGCAACGTTAGAATGTTTTGTTTCTAACTTATAAATCATACGTGTCTCGTAATCAATGTAGGTCGTAATAAAAGAATTTACTTCTAGATGTCATCTAAAATCGATTGTTGATTGTCAAAACTTGAAAAAGTCTGATAACTGTTCTGCAATCTTTACACAAACGGTATTATTGCGAAAGGGTTAAAGCTGCGAAATGTGTTCTTCTCTAATTTCAAGTGTGTATGTTTAATACTTACTTTTAATGTAAATTACATTTATTTATCGGATCTAATAGTAAATGGTGAAGCGAACTATAATTTTTCAGAGGACGTTGTGTACAATATTTTAATACTTTAATGTTTTATTATTAAAATATTATTCGATATTTAAAATTTTAAGTTTTCAGTAATATTTGAAAACTCCAAAACCTTAAGTAGAACCGCATTTGTAAAGTAATAAAAATGTCATGATTGGATGTTCTTTTACTGTAACTTTGATCGAATTATTTAAAAAATTGATATCAAGGGTATATATTACAAGATATAACTAATAATTAATTAATAATTCTATTAGTGGACACATAAGATAGAACGTATATAAGATAAAACATATTTGTGCTAATTATTATTGATACGTTGTAACAATACATGTACTTCGAGTTTAACATACAAACAACTTATTCGTTACACGTAGTCGAAGTGGCAATTACAAATTTCTTTGTACACCTGCGAACACGTTTATTAATAAACGTTACTTCATGCTATGCATAAATTACTTTTAGCATGACCACTACTGCACTCATTTATCACCTCTTCGAGCCTCGTTTGAAGTTACTTCAAAATAATTTGAAATAATTTTCTTCCGATTAATACTTTTAATTGGCGAGTTTGATTTTACCCCTTTTCGTATTATTTCATAGAAAGTAAAAAAAAGAACTTTATATACTAAAAATTTGAAAACTGAAATATTACATTTTCCGAAACCTAGAAGCTTAGAAGTATATTTTTAAATTGTAAATACAAATTTTTACACACTGCTGGAAGTGAAAAGGTTAAGGCAATGCGTAGTTTATACTTTTCTACGAGAAACAATATGAAATTAGAAATAAAAACAAAGTTTTGTTAAAATCCTTGTATTGTAAACAATATAGATATCGTCGTTAAAACTACGAGTGATTTTACGAAAATATCTTCTTTCCCAAAAAATGATGCAAATGTAATTGTTTCTTAGTTCTTTAACAGGTAAATGGTTTCTTGATTATTTCATAAACGTTCATTTTTTCTTGATTTTACAATTATTTCAAGTCGTGTGACTCGCTCAAGTACAAACTTTTATTTTCTGAATTCAAATAAATTGACTAATCTGATTGAAGTCCCAAGACAATCAATAATTGTATGAATCATTGAAATACCGTGCAATTTTAAACGCTTAAGAATACAAACAACTCGATTTGATACAAATCGATTTGATCTGCCTCGTTAAATCATTACTTTGCAACAATATTTACTCAACGAACCGAATGAGTCGTTTGATTCATTGGAAATCATTTGGCCACGTCTTTTACTTTGTTTACTGTGTGGGAATTACTAAGTTCCAAGGAAATCGTGGGTAGTCCTGCATATTTTATTAATATCTTCGACAATAAGCTCAATTAGTAAGAATAAATGTTATTCTCATTAAGAATAAAGGAACATCTATGGAAAATTGTTGAAAATTATGTATATCTATAATCATCCATAACTTTTTTTTTTAAATTTCTTGGAAATAAAGATTTTATTGAAATTTTTTATCAAAGAAAAGCGTTTTATTAGTTTACTTGTAACGAACCACGAAATTCTTAATTAATACTAGAACTGTGGGTTTCTTTGAATGATGAAATTTCTTAAATATACTGTTATTCAAATGTATGAATTATTGTATATGCTAGTGTAAGCTTTATCCTTTATTTATTTTATTTACTTTGCTTTTCATTTTAAAGAAAACGTAGATCAGACGTCGGTAGTCCTAGTGTTAAAAATTAATTCAAATTTATTATTTATATTTGATTGTAATTTGAGTTCGTAGCGAATATAAAAATTGACACTTCGTTCCCTTTAACCTGGAAAATCGTAAGTTTAATTTAAAATGAAACTGCTACATAACATTTAATACGAACAAAATTACCTACGTCACAACGAATTGTCTTAAAAAAGAGCTCTATGATTATGTTACATCTTAAAGTACCGTTTTTATATTTCATTTGACCGTTCAGAGCCATTTATTCTTCTCCTTCACTTTCACATTTTTTTTTTTTTACGTAAGATTCAACAATGTTTTAAATGATATAAGCAAAAGATTGATGAAGTAAGTATCATCCACAGAATTGACATAACTGAATATGGTACGATTAAGAAAGACCGTTCGCCCACACGAATGTCTATCAATAGGTTCTTTCGTCAATCGTTACAAGTTGTGAATTATGCGATTCTTTCATATGTATGGATGCGAATCATTAACACTTTGATAAATTGATTGAAAATCTTTCGAAGCGATGCTTTTAATTCCAGTATATTTCATATATTACTTTTTACACCTAATTCCTTTGTATGTTTCATCAAATTATTTGCATTTTCTATAACTAAAAATTATCTATTCTTTATTTTGCCTGTTATTAATGAATTAATAATAGCGAAAATAGTTACGGTTCAATCCGTGCACGTCATCTTTAATTCTTGAAAATTTTCGAGGAGCTTAAAATAAATTGTGACTGTGCCCGTTGTTATTAATGAATAAAATGGTTTTTTATGACATTTTTGCATGCTGTACAAGTAGTAAAGAGAAGTCTGACGTATCCCAATTGTTTTCCAGTTAAACATAAAATTTGTTCATTTTTTACCAGGAAAAGAGATTTATATTATTAATATAAATTATATACACTAAACCTTATTTTTAAGGAAAATGAATACTTCAAAATACCTGAAAATACTTCACGAATTAATCATTTTGTTAATACTGTAATTAATGCAATTTTTAGAGAAGGCCTTGAGATTCCTGAAAATCTTCTGTCTACAAAACAGATAAGAAAAGCAGTCAAATGAATTATTATTAATCTAAACTGACGCAGGAATTTTTTTTTCATTTATTTTTCGTAAATACCACGATCTCTTCGTGTATACAGATAGGACGCACATTAACACTTTAAGTGTCACATCACTAATTTGCGTACATTTATATACGGGCCTGTCGTTTATTTTAATGGTAAAAATTTTCTTTAACCAATCACAAATACTTGAAATTGTATTTTATTCTTTCGTGTACACTGATAGTCAATATGTTATGTCCAAAGACATTTAGCATTTTAATTAAAAACTGTGTAAACAACAGTATAATTTTTTAATTTAATAACAAGTAGGAAATTCATTTAGTTTTTTAGAATACATTTTACAAAACTAAATAGAGTTTTAAAAAGAGATTATTTAAAGTAATTTTGCGTTAAACAAAATAAAGTTCAATCATACGTTTGAGCTTATAATTTATTTAAAAAAGGATTCGTTTAGTTGAAGCGAAGTAAAGTTTCATTTAATCAGATTGAACGCAGCCGATCCCGATGCACATACGGCTGACATAAATACTTTCTTCAATTTGCTTTATCTATTATGACAGCTATTACTGAAGCATTCGTGGTCTCGTTTAAAAGAAGCCATTCAAGTGAAAATAACATTCAATTGTCTTACGTCCCCGACTAGTTACAATCGAGAACAAAGAAACAATACGTTATACACTACCACTTTGCGCACAGTATTTCATGCGGTATTAATTATTGTTAACCTTTCGTAACATGAATCTTTTATAAACGCAGAAATAAATGATAGAGTACTTTCAGAGTTGTTTGTATTTCTAAATCACAGCTAACGATTAAGTCATAATATTTGTTCTAGCCTATAACAATTTATTTGTTACGATACGTCTAACTCGCAAGAGTGAGAAAGAAAATTCAGAATTCGAATGGCCATCGTAATTTTTTACTGGAAATAGAACAATAACTGTTAATTACTGTAGTTATATGATTTGGCAAAATTAATACTTGATTTTGTAATAACTTTGTGAAGAATGATCTATACGTCTACGATCAACAGCGATTATTAATTAATCGTCAATTAACTATTTATTTAATTCATTTAATAATGTGAAACAGAAAGCATAAAGTCGAGAAATGAAATTTACAGATGATTTCTATTATTTTGTTAATGACTCTTCTTTGGCTATAATGTATAGTATCGGAGCGAATAAGCAATTAGTCGTCTTATGATAGCAGCGATATTGTTCCAAATAGAATTATGTATCGCGAAGCAATTAAGAAATAGAAACACCATGCGTCATTCGCAAGGACGTTCCGAAGATTAACAAATTATCACGAGAACCGATCTTGACGAGCTCATACGAGTTCCGTTCTTATTAGCCGTTAGAGCATGCGGTATTGAACATCAATCGCTTCAGATACCGATGCACGTGTTTCTATGTCAGAATTAACCTTTTGCACTCGGACATTTTTTCTGGTTACCAGCAACTCAAAAATACTCAGTTACAAAGCAGCGAGTAACGCGTCATTGTAAATAAAATTCGTCGCAATCAATTTAAATGATATGTAAAACAAAACTTGGGGAAAAAGTAAACGAATTCAATTTTCACGAAAGAATTGCCTCAGAGGAAAGGGTTAAAGTATTAAATTGTTTGAAACATTCATTAGGACAGTGTGTAGTTAAGATTAAATTAAATTTAAATTACTTAATTCTCACTTTCTAAATTTTCTGCTATTATAAAAGTATAAGACCCTTTTATTTCAAAATTCGTACATCATCTCATTTCAAATAACTATGTAATTTTCGACGGATCTATGATTCATTATTTGTTCGAACATTAATAACTCGGAAAATTCGAGCCGACGATAGAGTAAATAAAAATTTTACGATTAAACGTTAAAATTGCCGATAAATCTCTCTTTTCTACTTGTCAAATCGGTAATGTACACGGTCTGCGCGACCAATTGTTAATAACGAATATTAGCCCGTTAATCTCGTTCATTATGGAACGTAACATTTGTCATCGATAATGACCCATTGTTAAACATAACTATTCGTGATCATCGAGGAATTCTCATTATGCGGTAACTAAAGTTCCAACCACTTGCCTTGTAATCAAGTCTTTTCATAGATAGTCATCAGTCTTCCAGTCCGAGACAAACAGAACGATCTTTTCTATTCTCATCTATGACGTGATTCGACAGCCATTAGCGAGCGTTTAACGAAATGTCAAACATTCCGCATCGTTCTAATTGGTTTAATGACATAATCACGCGCGATCGTTATGAACTTTCTTGAACGGCTGCTCGAAACTCATCGATGCATCTTGAAAAGTCTTATCGATAAGCTGCAAAATTTTACTGTAAGACGTTTTTCAATAAATATGATAAATATTCTATTCTATCATCCCAGGGACATTCGTTTAACCCTTTGAGGACGGAGCACTTATTTTATTTGAAATAAATAATATAATAATTCCCTTCTTCGAAGCACACGTTATAAATCCCTCCTACTATACACGCTTATAGCTATTGTTAAACATTTACACGATTTTGTAAGCTGCTATAACTATTCTGTTTAGACGCAAAGGGCTAATAAAAAGATTCATTAATTCGATCCACGGATTGTAGAAACGTTTTTCAAAGTAGAAAAATTAAACGATTATAAAACATTGAATTAGGAATGTGTCATGTATGATTTCAGCTGCGATGTGGAAAGTTCGTTTACGTTAAGTAAGTTAGAGTAACTTTGACCCTGCCATGGTAACGTCTACTTGGATCACTGAACTTTGGATTTTGCAACATTTAATGAGTTCATCTTTCTGTAGATGCAAATTAAATTTATTTCTATCACAATTCATTCAATTCAATTTTACAGATTTTTTGTGTACTCTGATGTTATAAATAAATAAAAATATTGAGGATCTCTAACTTTACTACTAAAGGCACTCGATCGAGTTGCAGATACATATATAAAAAACTGTTTAATTGAAGAATGAATTATGTTACATAGGCACGGAGGCGACTGTTCTTGAAGAAGGCCGTTCTTTTTTTACGCGTTTTGCGGAAGGCACAAACAAATTGCATACAATGTTGTCTGAGCCTACGCAGAAATGAAACACAAACATTTCAAATATATTTCGCTTTTCAATAAAAAATTTGCAATCTAATAATGACATTTCCATTGTTGTTTGTAATGGGTCATAGGATAACCTGAAAAACATGATTATATTCCATACAAATGAATTATTTTATTTTAAAAACAAAGATTATGGTTAACAAAATATAATGAAAAGCGAAAATTGGGTATTTAAAGGCTTTGATTGAATATTAACCAACAAAATACCCTCTACGATTATACAAGGTTTTATTAACACTTTGACTACCATGTCACCCATATATGGGTGATTGAATTTCCGTAAAAAGTTACTACTCATTTATTAAGAATTCTTTTGTTTATTCAGTCGACAATATTCTTATTGAATACTGAAAGCCATGAATAATAAAAGTAACAAAGTATTGTGGAAATAGAACATAAAACTTGCTGAAAATACAATTACTACCGAATGAAGTTTCTAAGAACTCTAACGTGGCAGTTAAAGTGTTAACCTTCACAATACCGAGTGGGATACAGGCATGTCTCGAAGACTTGAAGTGTTTTTTTTTTTTTATTTTGTATGGCGGCTTGATTTCTCAGCAAATTTATACTTCCATTGGATGTATGAATGTTTATTCTTTTGTCTAATTTATAAGTACTTCATCATTGACACTTAATGTCAATTTTCGACCTCGGTATTATGGAGATTAAAATCGGAATTTCCGAGTTGAAAGGCTCCCCTTGGATTTGTAAAATAAACAACTACGTGTCTGAATTTTACAATAAACAAAGCGACCACTTCTATAACGAAGAAAAATATTTAACATTTATTGTATTATACATAATACTGATGATAATTTGTTGACACGATAAATATTGGTAACAGGTGTCCTCGCGAGTAAAAGTAATAGAAAAATCAAAATGAACGAATGTATATATCATTGCACTTGCACGCAGAGCACGCGGTGTTAGGGCTGCTGTTCGAAAGGAGAGTGGTTCCGATCATTCAACCCCTAAAGTCGGCGTGGTTAAATAACAAGCCAAAGCCGAGAAACCCTTTCGGGGCCGAAAATTCAAAGAACATCAGATGGTATCGGTAACCGATGTCCAACTGCAATGCGTTTGACATGTGCAAATTGTAAGTGAATACTTGCAATTACTAGCATGCGAGCGCACGCGCGCACGGAAAGGAGTATGCGCCAAGGGTCCACACGGACCCGCGCGAACATGCCATCGCCGGATGCGCTTACCCTTTTCGCGGATTAATGTCCACCTTTGTATCGAAATGTTGGCGTACGACCGGTTCGATAACCCCTGCCAGGTTGACGGAAAACAAAACAGCCCCCGGTCAACGAACTCTGCCAACGTCTTTCCCTGCGGGATCTCCTGGCTACTTCCGTTCCGAAGCCACGAGGCTGCGCATTTATGTGTCATTACTTACATAATAATTCGATCGTGTCTCCGTCCAACTGACCATTACCGAGAATTTTGAATATAAACGTTTTTCATCGTCGAACGTTAACGCTGGGTGGTCGTTGGACGATCGTCGACGAGCACTTCCGTTTATAGAAATTTTGAACCCGACCCGCGGAAATTTTCGCTCTTCGGATTCGTAAGACACAAGCTGTCTACGGCAAGTGAGAACAGAGAGCTCGTTCTCAAAGTTATCGTCGAGGCAAAGTTTTGTTTATATTAGAGATTATTTTCTGAGGGAAGATGTAACCAATTTTCTTAAATAGAACCATATATTTTTCTTCAAATCACTTGAGGGAGCTTCTCAAGATGAACTTATCAACCTATATTTAACATTTATATTTAAATAACAATACGAACGAGCTTAAAAAAGTAAAAAGTATTTTTTTTAATCAAACTGGACTACTAATATACACGTTACCAAAGAAAATATCGCGCTTTTTGATTGTTAAAATGTATTACATACTTTGATTATGATAATGAACGTGAATTGTTAAATGTATTTAGCAATAAATTCGATGAAAATAGTAAAATTGTCTATGATACGTATAAATGAAATCTCAGAAACCGTGTAATGAATATTTAAAATAAAGATCGATTTATTTCTTATTTTAAATTGGAAAAACTATTTTAAGTGCTTTTAATAATATTTTAATAATTTATATGGACTCATGTAACTTTGAAGCAACATATCAAATTTTTATCATAAATTCCAAATATTTTTCTTATTATAACTCATAAATTACGCTCTAATGAAATAAATAATCTCTAAAGATATTTCATTATCTCTTTTTATAAATATAGAAGCATTGAACTATAAAGGGTTAATGCGATTCTATAAAGCAGTAAAAGCATTTTCCTAAACATTATAGATAAATAAAATATTCATCTACACGTTTATAATACTACAAATTGAATTACTCAGCTTTTGCCTATGAATGGTTTGACAGTTAAAGATCACATTGTTTTGGCAACAAATTCATATTTCATTGTTTGATCGAGTATGGGGGATGGTTACTTGTTTAGTCTGCCGGTGTAAACAGAAGGAAAATAGCGGGGTTTTGTCTGTCGATTTGATGGAAGCATTATCATTATATTTTAATGATTATACAATACGTAAACGCTGACAGTGCTTGATCAATTTTAAATAATCAAAATATTCACAGTGCTTACTAAGAGGCATTTGCGCAAACCGGCCAATTAATATTCAGATCTGCATGCGTATGCTATTATTTTCAAAACGAATATTCTCTATTTGCTCACTGCCGTATGATGAATTGCAATTAAATTTGAACCTCAGTAAACATTCAAAGAACGTGATAAATCCTTCAAGAATGGAAGATAATTTTCGAAATATTTTAGCAGAAATTTCTTTAAACCACACTTCATATACTTTGGAAAACCACAATAACATTTTCCTAGCGTTAATAATAAATAAAATGTAAATGATAACATGTTGAATGTCCAATTCTATATGTTTAAACAATCTCATACGTTCTCCAATTAACCAAGGGCTATTATTACAGATATTATTAATCTCCCATGCATATTCGATAGAAAAAGTAGTAATATTATTCAATTTCGTTGAACAAAAAGAACGTTCCGTGTGAATGCAGCATTCAACCGAAAAGAGCTCCGTACTTCAAGGGTTGACGATCCGAAGTACGTTGTTGCACGGTCGTGTGAACAGAAGAAAAGAACCCTCAAAGGGCTGTGAATCATTTGCGTGTTCGTCGAGACGAATCTTGAAACGGCGTTTCACGAAACTGCGTGGATCTGACATCGTAACTATTTCTTCGATCCTATTAGGAAGCGAGGACACCCCTAAAATCAACTCTCCCTATCCCACCACCCCCTGGGGAGTTTGCGCGTGACCGTTTAACGATCCGCGGCCATTTTGGGCACATGGCGTCGGCGTCGCTCGTCACGTCACCCCCAAAGTGTGCGGCTTATCCGGAAACTGCGAAGTAACCCCTCGTTCTTATCAGCCATAACAGATGGCAGTGTTGGTTCTTATCCGGTTTTCTTCGAGTATTTTTCCGGTTCGGTTAGCAATTTTCTTGTTTCGTTTGGAGATCAAAATTCCGAATCGCTTTTGGTAATCCTCGTCAGAGACAAGCGCACGAAGGTATCGGTGTAGCGGTACGTTCTCAGTTATTACCTTATCCACTACTCTAAACTGACAAAAAAATAAGCGGGCTTACCTTATAACTTAACCCTCGAACGGTGGACCATGGAGACAGCTAAGGGTTTTAATTAAATTCTGAGTTATTTTTTGTTTTAGATTTCAAAAATTACAAGGTACTCCTTTAAATATCTTATTATGTTTAATACTTGAAATACCGTGATATATATTTTCTAGTCTTGGGTTACGATTGACCCGGGTTCGCCATTCAAGGGTTAATAGTAATCAAAGATTGGATAAAGAACCAATACTTCCAATATTTTCTTAAGTGTAACGTATGCACCCCTCACTGTTTCAGTAGCGTTACAGAAGAAAAAGTAATAATCAAATGTTTACTAATTGGTTTTCAATCAACTGGTAGTATTAAAAAGTCTACTAAGGGGGTTTCAGTAGATAGTGTTAAAATTGGTATATTTTCCATTTTTGCATTAGGTAACTTTTTTATTAATAATTCTTTAATTTTAATGTAATAATATTGCTTTATTTTCTGTCGCAAGAAAAGTAATTATTCATTTTCAGAGATAAATAAACTGTTATTAATAAATTGCAGTAACTGTCTACCATTAAAGTACATGTCAATAAGTGAAATGTAATTTTAATTTATGTTTTCTAAAAAGCATTGTAAATTAAATGTTACATTAAGAAGTGTAAAACTTATCAGATAGTATTACAAAGTATTACAAGAGAAAAGTGAAAGGCTTGGAAACACAAATTATCTGAAAGGTTTCAAGAATTAAAACATTGAATTATTCGTTTTGTTACTTACAAATTGAAAAATTGTTATATGGCGGTATGAATTATGATTTATCCACGTTACAAAATCGTTCTGTTCATAAAATGTTTAACGACGTTGTTTTTAACTCGTTCTTAACGGCCTGGATTTCTTTTAAGATCCAGTCGAATTAAAACTCGCAGTTTTCTGTGGTGGCGATAAAATAACCACATCTAGGTCACGTTTCCTCCATCAACCATGTTCACTAAAATCCATTTGATAACCAGTGTTATACAAAACCTGAAAACTCTAAGTTGCAATGAATTTCATATTTTATTGCTTTATATGCGCTAAATGATTTTATTGAAAATATCTGTCTTTCAATTAATTTTTTTTATTCGATACAAATATGTATCAGTAGGATAATACGAATATGTACACTTTCCATTTTAAATCCCTTATTCGTAGAAAGTATACAAAATTCTGAACTTTTTATGTTTAATTACAAAACAACATTTTCCATACTCTAAAAAATGATAAAATTGTTTCTCAAAACCACCTTTTCTGCTTGAAATATTTCTAAAAAATTGGCCGTTGTCGACAAGTTTGTCGCCGAGGGGTTCGATTTGCTCGTCGACGCAAAAATTGCATCAATCGGTCGCAAAAATTACAGGCGAAAATTGAGAAACGTTATTAAAGAGAATCGAAAGCTGACCTTAATGACACGGCGCAATTTCAGCGGTTTGTTACAAGCCGAGAAGGGTAAGGCTCATTACGTGTTACGTGTAAACGTTACGGCAACAAGGGCATAAAGGGTGGCTCCGTCGTATTATCGATTTAATTGTCGGTAGGGCTTAATTGTAGGGGGTGAAGAGCGACCTTGAGAAGGGCTGGCAACATTGAAGGCGAAGTTCGAGCGGCTGAACCACTTCTGCGCGAGAAGGTAATTACGAAAGTGACCTATCCCAATGAGTTTCTCCTTGTCAATGAAGAAATCTTCCCTTCGCACAACGGAGTCCGCGTGATCCAGTTTTCGTTCGACCGTTTTAAAGAGGCTCTTGTATTCAACTGGCGTTCAACGCAGAACCTGATTTCAATGGTAACATAAATTCGTTATGTTTGCTTTCAAAATAAAATTTTTGTTATGTAATTTCATTCATATTGAATTTTGTATATCATTTAAATTATAAATTAACATTATGAATTTTCAATGCAATGAATTTCTCAGTTTATTTCTTTGTTTTGATTAATGTAAGCATAAATTTCAATAAAATATAAATTGTGATCCTAGTACTATTTATTACAGAATAACACTATTAACACAAATTGTTAATGTTTATACACGGTGATTTTTCTTAAGACATAAACTACAGCAAGAAACTAAATTCGTACTCTATAATATATGCAAGCTCATATCTACTTGTAAAAAGTAAAAAAGGCAAAAATTATAATACAGTAAAATATTACTCACAAAAACAAATAGATTGAAATTGAATTTTCTACATAATGCTCATATTTAATTCCTAAACGGGTTAAAATGTCTCTAGCTTGTTCGTGCAAACGACGAACGACGAATGCGGGTGAAACGAGCGACGAATTTTCGAAATAACCAAACGAAATTACGCTTAAGTAAACATTTACCCAGACCCGGCCACAAACACGTGAAAGCCCTGAGCGGTTTCAACGCTGTTTCAAAAACTTACCGCAGTTAAAACCAAATGCGGGGGATAAAGGTAAAAAATAAGATCCGTGAGTATTTTAAAAGGCGATGGCGGAAGGGCGAGAAAACGAAATCTTTCCACCGCGAAACTGGCGTGTTTCCTTCGATGGGAAATCCGTAAAAAGTCACAATTGAATTATCCTACTGTGCAGCTACGACAGAGCAGTCGACGACTGCTGAGGGGGTGGAGAACGAAGAAAAAAAGAGGAAACAGCCGGCTGGCTGGCTGACTGGCTGGCTAACACGGAGTGGAAAGGAAAACGAGAGAAAATAAAATACAAACCTAGCCATTGGCGCGACTTCGTTTCGTACATTTTATTCGAGCCAATTGGATTTATTTATGCGGGTGGGTAGCAGACTGTAGTGGGGGCTGAAATGTCAGGCTAGAAACGCGCAGCCGGTAAAGCAGTTTCGCTTCTTTTTTCAACCCCCTCCCCCCACCACCACGCCCTTTCGCTGTCGAGGACCGCGCTCTTTATTGTATATTTAATTCCTACGTTGTTTATCTCCGTCCTGTTCCTGTTTCGAGCTTTTCGAGCCTCGAACTGATATTTCAACGAAGCGAGCGCCGTTAAGAGGAAGGAGATTGAACGCGAGGGAAGCGGAAACAGCTAAATCTTCGCGGGGGTCACGCTGCTGCTGAATTCTTCGCCGGAATGATTTATTCGTTCGTTATCGTGAAAACTTCGAACGAATTAATATAGGTCAGAAGCGATAATTTTCGTTTTCTTCTTTGATAATTTATCAAATTCATTACAATTGATAATTTATTCATATTCCTAGAAATATAACGCCTGTAGCAAAATTACCTGAGGTCAAAGAACGTCTATTTTAATTATTTTCCTTTCAAATCAATAACGATTTGAAGTAATAACGGCTGAATTTATTGTAAATATCACTTGATATTATGATTCTGAAAATTAGAAATAAGTATTCAGAAAAGCAGAACTTTCCATAAATGAAATCGGAAGTAATTATTTTGTTTCTATTCTGGTACTTTAGTTGTCAAGTTAACTACATTAAATATAACTTTTCAAGTATATTTCGGGTGTATGAAAATTTGTCATTAAACAATTTGAATTCACAGGTTTAATTAAAACATGGTTCTACATATTTCGTGGATACATGGAACGATTAACCCGGTTTCGTCGTTTCTGAATTAACATATGTAATCTTCTGATGCATGCTTTTTAACATTTATTTCAATTACCACACAAATTTTATAGTTCACTTTAGGATAAATCATTTTATTCCCTTATTCATGAATAATTATGCCTGCTGTACTTTAGTACAATAATGCTTTTATGCTTTTAAAGAAGTTCTCAGCTATTCACATTATTCATTTAGTCTAGTATCTTAGAAGTATTATTTTTTATAATTCGTGCAAAATTTACTTGCTTATTGGCAAAGATTTTGATTCTCTGGAATGTTGATTTTTAAATTTTTTGATAAATAAGACGAAATATTCTGGTTACCAAATCCCATTTGTGTTTTGACAATCATTATGTGTAATCATAATGAGTCATGTGGACAAATATTCTACGGACTTAAATTTATTATAAAATATATGTTGTTGGCGAATGAAATAAATATGTCAAGAAATGGTTTACGTATCGTTTAAACGAGTTATAATATTAATATTTTCTATAAAAAATTGCAACATTACTTCTCGGCCTGCCTAATACATAGGCAAATGTTTTTAATTGTTAACATTTATGATATAAAAAGATCCTAAATAATCTTAAATTTTTTCGAGAGAACGAGCTCTGAATCACTAGAAAAATCATTTTTAATGTAATTCGAACTATTTTACAAGATCTCTGGTAAAAGTCCTCGCGTAAATGATCTTTTAACGTAAGAAAGACACACCTTCTGGAGAAAGTGCTAAAATAAATCGAGTAGCTGTTCCGTCGACAGTCGTAGCCGGCAAGAAAAGTCAACGACTATAATTCGACCTCAAGCATAGAAAGGGCACGTTGCGAGAGGCAGAGGATGGGGTGCTGGCTTACTTCCGGTTCGTCTATTCGCGTCACCATACGACACGAGCTGCATTCTCACGCTCATTTGCATAGCCGGCTACACATCAATATTCAGGGAGGCCGGAAAACGGGCCCGTTTTGCATACTGGACCCCCCGCTCCTGTTATTTCTTCTTTCGCATGGATATCCCGGTGGGGCATCGCGACTTCGATCCTGAGAAAAAGAACCGAAACGATGGGATCCGACGAGCCGTGGAATTTAATATGCCAATCGATTCAGATTTAAAGACGTTTTCGGTGAACCGTGGATCGGAATCAGGAAGATGCAATTCGATTAGGGGGAACCCTTTTCCAGATACCTTTCCTGCATAGATGTTAGTAATTCAATCCTTTTACTGAGACATCTGCCCTGTCGTGATCGCAAGTCGACCATTCAAATTTAATAAACAATTATATTTGTTAATGTGATTGTCATGGTTCAATCACTGTTGCGTACTTATACTTTCTGCCATTAAATTTCAGCTTCTCTTAAATAAGAATTCTCAATTCTCTTAAATAATGTACTAAATTTATCCTTGACTGAATAACAGATACAATACTTTAGTTACTTATTTTGCATTTCTACCATAAAGAATTACAAATATGGCGAAAACTTAAAATTTTCTTTCTACTTTAAACATCATATACGATAAATTAATAACTAACATTCTACATTACTATCACGATTAGACAGTCTGAACAGTATAAAGCTAAACTCTTCAGCTGCCAAAATACGATCGAAGTGTCAATCGAGCAACAAACGAATCGTCAAAGATTCGCCTTTAAATTCCATCAATGATATTAAAATGTACCTCAGTTTCACTCTGACTCTCCCTGTATCACCCTTCTCCGCTTGTCGTCGCTCCGGCTGCGTTCAGTTCTTTCGACAAAAGATCGCGGAAGTTCATGTTGCACACACGCGCGTCTCCGTAGGAAGGAAGGCGGGTTGCGTAATTTAAATAATTCAGAAATGACCCTGACCCCGGTTAGGCCGCGGGCTGACCTGCAGTCGGCGATTACAATCACAATGCAGCGTCAAGTTCTCAGGGTAAGACAGGTAGCGCACCGGACCCGCATACATTAGATCGAAGCCACCGTGCGTCTACACACGCAGAAGCGTGCCCTGTGTGACGACGAGTGATTTTATGCTCGCCGGTGTTCGCTGCACGAAAGAAACAGGCCAGTCTCTTTTCTAGCCAGCTCGAAACTGGCGCACATTTAACCGGACCGAGCGATTAGCATAACGACGAGGCGTTCCGTGCATCTTGCATGAAAATCCCACGGTGACGGCGAGAATTTCCTTGCCACCGATCGTGACAATTCGAAACGACCGGCCGAGGAATGTTGTTTCGTTGCGGAACGGTTGCGAATGGAAATTCGTGAGAAATCGTGAATCTGACGAAGATGACGGCGTTGCGAATCGGTAAGTAGGTCACGATGGGATAAGGGCGGGATTCGTGAGAAATCGGGGACGAAAATCGCTCACGGATCAAATCAAACTTATGTTCTTGATGATGTACACGAAGTATCGTGACACTGTTACCATAATTTTTCGGCTACTCTTAACGGTCTGCGAGAAAACGTGCCTTAATCCCTTAACCTATGATTTTTCTAACGGGTGCGTCAGTTAACTTAAATATATATCGCTCCAATGTTAAAACAAATAAAGAAAATCAAAATGCTACATATATTCTATACTTGCCAAGCTTTGACTATGTAAATTGTAATTAGAATCAAATTTAAAATTGAATTTTAATCAAAATATAAAGCATCGTTTTATCTTTTCAATAGTTCAAGTTGCTTTCTATTATCAAATGGTTAATTTTGAAATATAGAAAGTCTGGATTTGACGACATAGAAGTACATCAATATGGGCATAAAATATATTATTAAATGCTTATTTAAAAAATAAATTAAACTGTGTAATAAAAAATTCACAATAAAATACTATTTTACTTGAATACGATCTGAGATTTAAAATAGTCACCGGAATAATTTCTGTCTAGGTAATTATTAATTTCAACGTATCAGCAAAATTTTAGTTCATTACTAGTTTAAAACACAAACCAACAAAAGGTTGTGTTAATTTTATAGTATTTATACGATAAAAAAAAAACAGTTTGGTAAATGCGATTAAAAACGCGAGCTGAATTCGTTGGAATTGTTCCAGACCAACGATTACAAGAAAAATCGTGTTAAACCCGTACCCCGTGTTCTATAACGAACCATCCCGCCCCTGCTCCCTTTGTTCGCGATTCACTTCCTGTTTCCTAAGAACAATACGGCGATCAGGATCTCGTGCAACAACGGTTACCGTTTCACGTGATCGATGACAATCGAACATCGGTCGGATCGCGGTGAAATTTGCATCCACAATGCTGGAAACTAAACAGTCAAAGGGTTGAAGGCTGGAATGCAGATGAGCCGACGTAGCCGCCCTCGAAAGCGGATGTTGGCAGTCTGCAGCTACGTAGACAATGGGCCAGTGCCATTATGTCCGTCGAATCCTAAAACCCCATAGAGCCGTTCTTCTCTGTCTATTATTCCGTCGGTGGCAGGCCACATTGTATATCCGGTCTGCCACGGGACCCCGGCTATTGTCGGCCCACCTAATTATTCGCAAATCTTCCGCTCGTTGCGAATACACACAACCCCCTCCACACACCCCCTCCTCTGCCAGCCTGCTTGCTCTCAACATCGCGAAATTCCGTCTTTGGCCAGAGGCTTGTTGTTCGCGTATAATTCGCCTCCGATTCGAACTGGCTGCCTCCGAGCCGATTGTCTAGCCGGGGATTTGCTGTCGGTTGCACGATTAAATCGTAAGAGGTCAGTTTACATGAGCTTTCAATCGATCTCTATGCGTTAGGACTAAGAAGCGGTGAAATTCAATAATACGATAAAGAGCTCCTTGTTTTATCGTATCATTGAATCATTTAGATTATAAACATGGCATAGAAAATTCTAGATTTTATAAAACACAATTTCTATGCAAGTAATTAATTATAATATTTTGGAATAAAAATAATGTGCTGAACTATGCATGAAATATTAATAACGTACTATTATTAGTATTTTTTTTTTTTAAATAAATAGTTTATACACTATTCAGTGTACAGTAATATTTCTAGGAATGCAGAAGTTTAAGGTGTATGGTATTTATCATACCTCATCTGATTCACAGAAAGATGAGCATGAAAACACTGAGAAGTATGATCCAACCAAGTCCAATTAAAAACCGACTAAAGTTTAACCGGAAAAAATTTTGCTTTTCTACTGGGAATATTAAATATTAGACTCAGATATACTGGGAGTGGATGCTGAAGATTCAACAATAATTAAAATGTTTAACATTAAGGACCATACATCCTAGGATTAAATCCATCTATAACAGAGTTTAATCCATTCTATAAACTAAAAAAATATGAATATCCATCATCTAATAATATGAGGTAGGAATAATAAACTAGTAAGGAGAACCATACTAGTATAGAATTATTAACAGTTCTGTTATTGTTAACAGTGAACCTAGGAGCTAATTATTGTTATTGTACAAATTACTGTGTTATCTACTGTAAATAGCATCTTTTAAATAAAATTACTTCTGCTGTACCAATTTAAAATTATGAACAATAAAACACAATGTCAGGAAGTGTTTTAACCATAATTTGTGCCAAAATGGTTAATAAGAAATACATTATCATTAATTTTCAAAACCCATATGGTAAAATACATAATTAACACGTTAACTGCCATTAAGGTAATTGATAATTGATATCATGAACTCGAATAATGCAAAGTAACAAAAGAAATTAAATCGTACCATTAAATTAGCTGAATTATAATTGTTTTTAATAACTTTCGTTACAATGAGTTGCAGTATATTTATGTTATCTTTACTGTAGCAGTTAAGGTGTTAAATATAGAATGTGGCGAGCAGGATATTCAACCCAGCAAAGGGTAAGTCTATACAGTCTGTTTCATAAGAGCGTTGGAGCGATTTTTCGAATCACAGAGCCAGAAGGGCGGTAATATTTACCAGATCTACTTAATAGATATTTTTAATATGATTGAAGCTCGGTAATTAATATCGAAATTCAGAGTAATCGAGTCAAGATCAGAGATGACAACGCGAATTATAATACTTCGTTTTTTACATTAATACTTTTTAGCTTATTTCCATTCGTCGTACTACATATTAATTCCAATTTGAAAATTGGTAATTTTAGGACACGTAACTCTTTCAGCAATTTTTTCGATATAAAAAGAAATCTAAAGTCGCAGAAGGTGCTACTGTCAAAGTGTTAAGTGTATAGATATTTTACATATACATATATATGTTTGAACTCAATATTGTCGAAAACTAAGTTCTTGTATATTTTCGATTTATGTTTAAATGCATTCCATCCCGCCACATCCTATGTAAAAATAACATCAGCTTGAATAGTACTCACCTCAGGATCTGTTGAATCGGGTCGTGAAAAAGCGTAGAGGGTCGCAAGCTTGTCGTAAAGATTAATGCGATCGTGCAGTGTTTTGAAAGGATTTTTGGTGCTGAAGAAATCCAAATCGACGTCCAAAATGTAAGGAGTGTCACGTTCGGGAAGATATTGACGTAAAGCAGCACTGATTGCAGTGAAATCGTCTTTCTGTAACAATAAATAATTAATATACATTAATTCACTTGGTTTTAATTAAAATTCTCTTCCATTTTAATCTATTTTCACGAATTTTATAATTTTCTGATAAGTAAGTTGAATATTCATATCCTGGTCCCCAAATTTGATCTTTAATTGATATTAGTCAGCATCAATAAATAATTTTATTTATTAGACTGACGCGTATCAAATAGTAGATTTTAAGTCATTGAACTCTTCGTTAACATTTTTAATATAGCATAGCAGGTAATAATTAACTTTGACACATTTAAAATATCAGTTTGGAACTTAAGATTTGATAGAAACACACCCATAAACGTTTCATCAATATTTTTAATAAGAAACTGTTGAATGGAAATTTCTTAGCAAATATCTAATTTTCTATCACTTATAGTTAATGGTAGTTTTCTTTTTGAACATCCTGTACAAAAAGTACGAGATAGTAGATTTTAAATATATCTCTAAAACTAGATTCTTCAAGACAAAATGAACTCAAAATTTCTTTATCAATTCAATACTTAAGCGATTAAAGACGAGATATTTGTTAATCGAGCTTTCTTATAATTTATACTTCAATATCTCTATCCGATATAATCTAAGTAATTACTCACATTGTGTGATGATACGATTAAATAATCTGTTTCTGCAAATTTAAGCAAATCGATACGTGCACAATTTTCAATTAAGTCTAAAAGATTGTTTTAGAATATGACATAATATTCCCTCCTCTGGATTCATAACTGATAATTATTTAAAACTTATTAATATCAAAAATGAAAAAAAAAAAAAAAAAAAGAAATAAAAAACATCTGAACCTATCGTCAGCGAAACCACTAACAAACATTACCATGGACCCCGATTTTGCAACTCATTGAGCGCAATTTGCAATCCTGTTGTTTTTTCGCACAGGGGCGAAGCCAACCGGAGGGTATTGTTCGAAATGAGGCTAAACGCGATGTGCAATGGGGGGATTTTTTGTGACTCGCAGAAAACAATGACTGCACTCGAATTAATCCTGTTAGAATTGATACTCGTCCCGGCACCGGGATCGCAATTTGCATGCGTTCACAACAATGAAACGTGAACCGGGGCTCGCAAAGGGTTGCAGTTGTCGATTCGAGGGGGTGGAGGTTGGACAGAAAAGCAAAGCCAACGATCACCCATGGTCAGTGGCTCTCAAACGTTTAATACGGTACCTTCGATGGGCCTGCTGTTATGGGTTTTCTTTTTTATTGCTGTCTCAAGTGCTCTAGTAATGAAATTTAATCACCGGTTTTTCCCCCCTCCCCCTCGTGTCGGGGCAGAGAGTGAACGTTTGGCGTCCGAAGCAATTTTGGGGACGGGAACTATGTTTGAAAAGAATAGTGCTGGATCGAGTTTACGATTCGAAATATTATACAATTTAGTCATTTTTTTCTGATTTTGATAATGCAGGAATCAAATATATGAAACACGAAAAGTATCCTTTTTTTTTGTACAAAGCTTCCTTTTTTGGAGAAAGCGAGGTATTCTCCCTTCTATGCGTGTTTATTATCATATTTTCTGTAGTAACATTAAATACGCAGTAATTTTTTGTTTGATTAATTTATGAAAAATATTAGAATTCGGAGCTATGCGATTTTTTTAATGGAAATATAATAATATTTTTATTAGATTTTAAAATAAATAATTATTATGATCATTATTAAATAATTATTATGACCAATATCTGAAGAGATAATTAGTATTGAACTTTACTTTTTACTAAAATAGTTCAAGCATTTATAACAAAAATAAAAAATTTACTTTTCAATAGATGATACAATTAACTTATCCCATCTTAACCCATTACCTGCAATTTAAAAATATAAAAAAAAATCAAATTAACTGTATAATGATATTCATACTAGTCAACTATTAACTTTAACTTGAAGTTTGTAATGATTTTAAACAAAATAGCGGGAATTTTGAACGTGATATGATCTGATTACTTTATCAGCTGTATTTTATTTAGAAGTTGCAGTTATTAAAAGGAAAAACAATAACGGGTTAACTATTCCGTCGATATACATTTTTTATCAAAAAGTACCAACTTAAATCTTAACACAGTCCTTAAAACATATATTTCATAGCGTTCTCCATTAACCAAACATATTTCCTGAAATCATTCCAGGGGTTGTTTAAGAATACAAAGCAAAATCAGGCAAAAGGATCAAGGAACGACTGCTGAAAATATTCCAAGGGGCGTCTAGAAGGAGAAGAAAAAAGAAATTCGGTTCATTCTTCGTTAACATTTTTTTTTGGCAAAACTTGAAGTGTTCCTGGCAAAAATTCGAAAAGCCCGAAACGAAACCGCACCGGGCAAACATTAGAAGCTGCAGAATGCTCGTTCCGCCGGACGTATTCATTTGCATTCACCTAACATCAGCTTTCTCGTTGCTCCGGGTTCCTTCTTCTTGCAAGCAGACAGAGAGGGAACGAGGGAATGGAAGAACAAGGTCGTGGTTGAAGCGAGACCGATCGAAAGAGGTGCGTTGATTCTTTTTTTATTTTTGCTTCTCTCTGTTCCTTGCTCCCGTGACAAAGCACCGTTCTTTTACGCTAAACTACCAAAGCTCTTTCTGACTGAAACCCGTTTCCCGTTTATGCGATCCGAACCGGCCAGGGTGATCCTGACTGGAATCGAGAAAGGACAAAAGACTCTTACGGAATCCCCCGTTGCGCTTAAACCAACAGCTTTGCCCAACATATTTGTCCTCGTGACGTTTACAAAAAAAAAAGAAAATAACACGAACGTCCAATTTTCATATTTATTTATCTTCGAACTTATTAACCCTTTCGATTTGTTCGTCTCCGGGTTGTTAGAAACAACTTTTGTGCCTTTTCTTGCAATTCGTATCTGATTTTCGATTTTGTTGCATTTGTCATTTTTATTAATCGTATGATAATTCAACTATATAAGTACAACTTAATTTCTAACAATTTATTACATAAATTACTAGATTAACACCTTGACTGCCATGTCACCTATGCGTGGGTGACGACACTTAAATTATCATTAAAAACCGTCGCTTATATTGTTAGGAATTCTTTCGTTTATTTGATTGAAAGTATTCCTGTTAGATATTTAGAAATTAGGAATTAATAGAAATACCAAAATACTGTGGAAAGAATATAAATTTTGTCAAAAATGAAATTATTATTAAATAAAATTTGTAGTAGCTGCAGCGTGGCAGTCAAAGTGTTAACAGTTTCACAGGTTCAATTAGTTTAAGGCGTAAATATACTTATGAAGTATAGAATACAGAAGTCTTCTTTTGGAGTCTTCGATTCTTTTTTTAATATCTGTGTTTTTCAATCAAAATTCAATTATCAAGCGTGATTGTCCTTAATTATATAAAGTTCAAAATTCGAAGTAATTTTTCAAAAGAGCTCTAGATTAACATAAACTCCATTAATTGAATTGTTAAATGGAATAAATTTCCTTTTGTTCAAAGTTATTTTTCGAAGTTATTGCTTCAAAATTTATTTCCGTTTCTAAATTGTCAAAAAGTTACCAATGGCAGGTTAATTCGTTTGCTGATCAATTTCCTGCTCACATTAATTAACAATCCAAACACATAAGAGGTCCTTAATAGACTCATTTGAGAAATTTCTTTGGATTTTTCCGGTATTTGCCGTGACTCTGCACTTCCTCCTCCATCATCTGCCACGCGATTTTTCTTCCGCTTCCACCTCGCTCTGGGTATCTCGAAGCCCCTGCTTCTCGCTATATAATCAATCACTTTCTAAATTTATCGCTACAGGGAATAATAAGTCTTGAATTTCGAATACTGGAAAGATAATCCATCAAAAAAGTTGTTAGTAAAAATACTATTCAGTCATTCGCAAGGTATAGTAGTCACTGTTCTCGCAGATGCTAATTTTAGTTCTCAATAAAATATTAGACGCGTATTTTTTAGTGACAGAACTTTAGCCTAAATTCCTCCGTGGACGAAAGGAAGAACTATTATAAACACGATAGAAGATTACTGATTCGAATGATTCATACTTTGAAAACGATTATTTATTGGATGTTCGCAAATTATAACTCTGGAAAAAGAAAATATGTGGCATATGTTACAGATTATAATTTCAACGTCGTTGCAATAATCCAATTTAAATTATAATATATAACATACAACAAAGTAGATTTTCAAAAACACATTATGTAAAATATTACTTCCTCTTCTTTGTCTCTGTGTTCAAGCAGAAATCAGAAATGACAAAAATTAGATAAACTCAAAATTTCACATTTCAAGTAAATGTTGTTTAATAAATTTCTTAATATTTTGCAAAGAGGTTTGTAACGCAGTGTAAATTCTTTTAATTTTCACTGCGTTGAATGCTGAGTAGCGAAGATGACACAGTGACATCGCAAACATAGCATCTCGTCAAAAAGCAACGAATATGGATACATGTACTTTTCGTTGATACACGCATATTTTTTTTTCATCCAAACGAACGTTCGCATGAAAAATTCATTGACTATTTCCTTCGCGATGATACGACCACACTCGTATTGACATAAATTTAAATACAAGTACGTAATCGACGCTTAGCGGTTCGTTTTATGCAAAACAATAAATGGCGATTGTCGTCTGAGCAATCAATCGATTACGAAACCGAAAAGTTTTCAACAGGGTGCAGCTTCGTTTCGTGTTTTGCTTAATAAACGTATGAGTCGTCGTTTACTTTATTTCAGTAGAATCGAATGTTATAAAGAAAATCAACACAACTTTTCTTTCGAATAGAAAATAATATGGCAAACAAAGTAAATAAGGGATGAAACGTACAACTAGAACGAGCCATTTTGACCCCTTTGGTAGTTTCAATGTTAAGATAACTAGACCTAGAAGCCAGAGTGTACCAAGTCGCGCTTTTCAAAGTTTAAGGAAAAGTAGATTATAAGTGCGAAATCTTTGGTACCACATATGGACGTGACATCATTTTTACATCGTTATATTAAAAACTAAATGACCTAGAACGAGATTAATCATTTTCGCCATCGGAAAGAGCGAAAAATTTGACATTAGAAACATGTGACAGAGATGTATGTTAGTTTTGAATTATAATACAATATTTACTATTATATTATATTATAGAATGTACTATTTGCTATAACGTACGTTTTCACACAACACAGTGTATATGTATAATAAAAGTTCATATAACACATAACATATTAACCCCTTGCCTTACAATATCTTGTTACACATACCCCATATTTCATATTTTGATTGTAATTTATATAGTCAACGCTTTTCAAATGTAAAATATATAGAATGTTTCAATTGTCTTCGTTTGTTTTAATATTAAATCGATAAGTGTTAAGGGGTTAACACTTTGCCACGTCGATCACATATTTTGTGCAGGACGCCACGGGAGTATCGATAGATGCAAGATTTATAGAAATGAAACTTTTATTTTCAATGTTCTAATTAAAACGTTTCTTCTAATTAGCGATTATGTTTAAAGTGCACTAACTGTCAATATTCAACACATAATTGTAAGTATAATAGTTCAAGCGCTCCGGTCACAAACACGGCAATCAAAGTGTTAACCGTGTTATACCGAGGTCTGATATAATTTACGGTGCAGGACAATTGTTACCAAAATATGCCACGGTAAACGTATTCGTATTAACCGCGGTAATAATAATTCCTGCGACAAGACGCGATGCTAGGCAGGGTTGTTTTCGCTGCGCCAGTGAACGCGTTAATTCTGCTATTTCATAAACGTAAACAAGCCATCAAGGCAACCATTCGGGGAATGCAACGGCACGAAGTCGTGGCCCCCGCCTCGTGAAAGCGCGAAGCGGGGCCAGCGACATCGCGCCACTTTGGGTCAAGACAATGCGCCGATTTGCATACGGCACCGCTCGGCTTAATTGCGCCCGCGACGCTCGTGTGATGAATGACCGTCTGTTCGGTTAATGCGCATGGAAATACCTTCGGTCTGGTCCGCCACGTGCTTGCTCTCGCTCGCGGACGACGGACGGGTTCCCGCTGGCCGAAAATATCTGCCGAAATCGAACCGACGGATTATCGCGTTATTACACTTACCCCGACCGGGTGCAACGCCCTGCCTTGGATTCCTCGCGCGGACCACGTAAAATTAGCCGGGAACTGTCCGTGGAACGAATTTTTCTTCGGCCCGTTGGACGACACTTTTGGCATTACTTCAGCCAGAGAAAAGAATTCAGACAGGAAGGCTCGATTCCTTTAATCTTTTATTTCCCCCTTTCCGCCGCTGGTATTCGAGCGACTTGCAAATAGATCGGACGCGAAAATTGTCGAAATCACGGTCGTTCGGTACCAATAATTCTAAGTACAAAAAAAGTGACATAATAATATTAGTAATTTATAAAAGCAGAATGTAATTCAGAACCGACCAGCTACTCGGGTAGCAGATTTTTGTTTCTGTCCGATACTTTGACTTAAAACTTGAGTTTTATATCAAAGTTGGAAATAAACGGCATGAGCGTTCATTACCATTCGCTCCTTAATTAAGTTCGTGTTGTAGCATTAGTTTATCATCGTCATTGAAACGTCGAGTCAACTTTAACCCTTTGAGGACGGAGCCGTTTTAATCTTACAAACAACACTAAAATTAAATGCCGTGCGGGCTGTTTGCGGCAATTGAAACTGTGTCAAGTTAAGTAGATAAAAAAAAATCCATATGAATTTTTATATATCTATAAATATTTAAGAATCCACGATCAACATGTTGCCTGTAACTTGTTAAGTGGAATCATTATCTCGGGTAGAGACAATTTAGTTACTGTTTTTGTCCTGATCCCGGTATGAATTTTATTAATAGTTACACAGTAAGATATGTAAAATTGTTTCTTTAGCACCTTTTTTTTGTTGTGTTACAAGTTATAGCAAATGAACATTTTAGATGCGCACTCGTGCATGTTTACAGCTTTTCTGCACAACCTTCTCTCACTTCCACGATACATAATTATTCATTTCTGATTTCTCGGAACTAACAGGTTAATGTTATGAAGGAATTTTTCTTTTCTAATTTTTCTACACTCGCTAAATGTATTTCAAATGTAACTAAACTAATTTTCAAACGCTTTTCAAATGTATTTGTTGAAGTTGTTATACGATGTAAGACGGAAGTCAATCAAGGGGGCCTATACAATTAGGACCTTAAAAAAATCGACTCTTTTTTTAAACGATAGAGCTACATTTGTAGAATATTTTCCCAAAACTTCAAAGCAAAATTCAAAAAACTTAAAAAATTATTTAGCTTCATTAGTAAATTATATTAGTAATTATTTATTATTAAACTAACCCTATTGAAAGCTATTGAACTGATCGATTTGAAACTTTGTACACGTATTGACAACATTATTAGCTTGAATATGTCGGAAATTGTTTTTTAAACATTCGAAAAGAAAACCATTTTTTTATCGAAAAGGTTCAAAAATTTTGTCTGATATATCAATTTTTTCCTTTAAATGTGTGCCATTTTTTAAAAATTACGTTTTTTTCATTTTTGCCGACGACGTATTCGAACTACATATGTTCTAAATATAACAATATTGTTTTTTTATTACAAATCAAAGGCTACTGCTGGCTAGATTGCACGCCAGTTTTGCAACTGCCGTAGCAACTTTGTGCGACAGCTGCGCGATTTTGAAGTTAATTTAAATAAGAAAAATTTTGTTGTATACCTGAATACATTAATTCAATGTACCTGTAACTTCATGGGTGTAGAATAATTATTTCTTATATTAAAAAATCCTCCAAGATTGACTAATTTTGTGCCGTTCACAGTTCCTGGCCATCGAATTAGGACTACGTATGAAAATTTCACTTTTATAACTATAACACTACGTCATATATATTTTGGTGTCACCAAAGCAAAGGATTGGAACACAAGATATTAACATGTGTTAATATTGTTATGTACAGTAGTTGTGTTATGTATTTTAATTTTACGAAAAACGTGAAAAGTACCGAATATTTGCAGTGGTCCTAATTCGATGGGCAGGGACTGTAATTGTATATGTCTCCTTAAAACGGAAGAACCTAATGATAAAACCGAAATGTTGACAACGACAATGGATAACATTTCGATTAATTTTTACGAACCTTTATTATTGTTTCTTGTTCTTAATATGGATGATTAAAATCGCATCAGCTACTATGTATGTAGGACATTAGCTGCTTATAAATATTTCATTCACACTTTTGACCATATTTAGGAGCTCTTAAGCAGGTGTTTAACATTATCATTGTTCTGGAATAAATATTTCGTATGTCAAACCTAAATAGACATTTCAGTTCGTGCTGGAGACTTCCGTTTGCCTAGTTTTCAACTGCGTAATAAAAAAAAAAAAAAAAAGAGCCATATAGGACAAATACTTCGCGGAAATCGACGGGCATTCATCGGCGCAACAATGGACAATCTTTATCCAATAAAAAACATGTTTGCGGGCCGTACCTTGGTACCATTACCGTTCCCGTGCATCATTATTTCGTTTTCACGGAATTACGGTGACTGTGTACACCGGCGGTGGGGCAATCTAGCGAAGCTGCCTGAAAAAGGACACGACACCAAGGAAAATTCCTAACGTAATCAGCGCGGCTATCGCGGCCGACCGATGCAAGCCGTTCTTTCTTTGTTTCCTGCGCCGATGATACATCGGGCAGAATTGCTTAACCCGTCGGTGAGTCATTAGAATCGAATACTACGTATTTGCAGAATGGGCTTTGTGGTCCGCGATCCTCGTCACGCGTACGTGCCCGCGAGATAACAGTTGCTCGATGCAAATGAAAAATCGCATCGCAAAGATACGGGATTACGGCTGTTGCGCAATCGCGCGCTTAATGATTTCGATGTACCAACTAAAAATATGAAACTTTTTCGTATCCAGTCCGCGATCATCGGCTGTTGATTGCGCGAAATAATTCACGACTGTTAGGGCTACGGTTCGACTGAAACGTTCAAGATTCAATTAAAACCTGTGTACGCCGACATTTTATGTACGGGTTGACAATCACGTTTTTTTCATGATTGCTTTTTTTAATGCAGATCGTTTTTCTACTGATTCACAAAGCAAATACAGTTAGTGCATGTCTATTTTCATGCAATTTTCGTGTGACACAAAACTAGGAAAAATATTCAATACGTTTTTAATGAAAATGTCTGTGAAATTACTTGACATTTACGTTAATTAAATAAAGTTTTGGACCATTCATTTGTTTCGTGCAGAGATATTACATAACTTCAGGTACGTGTTGCTTTGAAAATAGACTTTCTAACAAAACTTTATTCTTTTTCCCGATTTGCTTAATTGATATACAGTTTTCTATCAAATATTTTATTTAGTCCCTACCATGCTACTTAAATTATAAAGCAATACATTTAAATACATTACATGTTTAGCCTGTCATAAAAAGTGAAATACGTCTAGTACTTTAGGGGCTCATAATTATTAGCAGACACCTAAATTAGGGGACTCATGATTACAGACCAGCACACAACTAAGGGAATGGTAATATCAACGTAATCGCAATTGAAATAGGGAGCTGTTGGTATTCGTGGATCCACATAGTCTACTGTTATCCATAAGTTGGTAGCACTGCTTGCGTGCCGACTTTCTTTCGTTGTATCTGGTTCGTTTCAGTGGTTTATTGATTAACATATGTGTTTTACTTTTATAATAAAATTTCTTATACCCGTTAATAACAAACAATTAATCTCAATCAGGAGGTCTATCGCCAGAAGAAAAACTGTAATTTCGCATAGGAGCAGGCTAACAAGCCGCCGCGTGGTTATTTATTAGGGACACAGATCTAGATCGCTAACTCGCGATTTAGTTCAAAGATCATTCGCGCGTCTTAAATCACAAAGAACATCTGCACAGAGGAATTCGAAGATTGCGTACAACGCTTGAGCTTTTATCGCCTGTAAAGTGGGACGAGGAGGAAGGGAAAAATTAATCACGGCGTTTCAAAGAAGCGCTTAGTGCCGCGATGTAAGATACACGATGCATTCATTTCGAGAAAGCATTTAACCAACCTCCCTGAAATGTTTCAATGACTTTTTTCATTAAACGATGCAACTCTTGGAACTCTGCCAACTATTCTTTTATTTTAGGTGTATTCGATTTATTTACAATTTCAATTCTTATTTCAAGTTGTCGTAATTTGTTGAGCAAACGATATCGTATATTTTGTTTTTAGAAATGCACAAAAACTATATTTTTCTAATTATAATAGAATATAAAATCTTTTTATAGCGATAGAAAAATGTAATTTGATATCGAAAGAATTTTCTTATTTTAATTTATCTAGTCATTTCAAACGATGCACGTATGTAAATTAAAATAGATTGTACTCATATTTTAACTGCTTGTGAATTACAGATTGAACGTATGTTACTATTTCACTTTAATTTAAATACACAGGGTGTTCCAGAATTATACAGGGAATGTGAGAACCGGAAATGGGGGGTAGCTGAGACGATTCTGAACATTTTCCTTTGCAAAAGTGTCGAAATTTGTTAACATTTGAATTATTCTCGTACCTTTAAATAACAGTTAAAATGAAGGCGAACAAAATTTATCGACAACAAATTTGAATTCCACAAAAATATTTTCTCAAAGAAAGTATTTTATGTGACAGAAGTAACACGTTAATTTTGACTCTAGAAATTCAAGAACATATTTTCAATTAAAGAAACTGTACAATCATTGTAAACATAATTGTTTATAAATAATTGTGATAATTTTATGTGATACATTGAACTTAATTAAAAATCCCATAATTTAAAATATTGAACAGTGTACATGTAATGTATAAATACTTGGCTTTATAATTTATGAGAAAAGGTGACAAAAATGGAATTGCCGAGTCTTAAATGATATTGTAAACATGTAATTTAAATAAATTTAAATAGTATACTTTGAACACGATGCACCGCATTAAAAATTATAAACAGATAAAGTTCTTATCAATTTGAATAGAAAACGTTTCTGAGAATGAATATTTTCCGCTTCTTTAATAAGGAAAATAAGCTGTTAATCATTGTACAATTTCTTATTCTCCTTCTTTGCGTGTCACAAGTCCTGTTACAATATTTACAATGTTTTTGAATATTCTTTCACGCAATACTTTATATAAAAATTATTTCGACACGAACGAAAATTATAAATGAATTAACAAATTAATTGCAACTTGTTCTTGCATTATTTCATTTATAAGAAAGGGTTTCGAAGTAAATACACAAAAAATCGTTTTAAACTAAACCTACTGTTGTCCATCTTGAAAGAAACGTTTGATATCTATTAAAAAATTAAAAAATTAATTACAGAAGTATTATGAATGAAGATACTAGTTTTAGTAAATGTACAAAATATTAATTTATATCGCGTAATCCTTTTATTTTTTAATGTAAATACAAAATTTGCGTGTAGAAAGAAATTATTTTACAGAAATGTATAGTTTAAAATAAGGTATAGTATATAACGATTTTAATCATTTTTTCTTTCATTTAATAATTAATATATGTTATAAATGAATAGAAGCAACGATTAATATTGCTAATATTATTAGTTATATTTGTAATTAAGTTCATCACGCTATATATTAGCATGAAAAATAATAACGAGGGACGTTAATAAGTACCCATTTTAACTTATAAATAAATTAACGAAGCAGTTAATTAAATTGCCATCTACCTTGCCATAAATAATCCCATAAAAAATTCAATGAAGAAATTTTAAATGTATCTTCGTAAAACTTCGTTACTTTTGATTTTCGTCTTATTTTGAACCATAATTATTTCCACGACCTCGCTCGAACTAATTTTGGCTCATCCGGTATATTTGCATGAACATTTGGAGTCTATTAATAATAACCTCCGATGTTTTATCCACGGTAAATATTAAATTAAGAAGAGAAAGATGGATGTAATAATTTCATTTCGTTCATTATACAATGATTTGTTAGGACATTTTCACCGCATGAACTCGACGAGAAATCGCGATAATATTCAGTTGATTCAAGAACGGATTGTGACGGAGCTAGCGAAGCGTTCCCGTTTCCGCTGTAAACCAGCTTACCCTTCGAATTTTAATTCACAGGATGGAGTGGTTTTGTAGCTGAAACTGGTCGACAGATTTGTCGTGCTAGACTGTATTTCAACACCCTTTTTAATATTTCTCGACTGTTTCACGGACTGGCCCAGCCGGCATTCCATTTTCGCAATCAACGGCTGCCGTGGCGACCTATCGCGTGGCAGATGCAACGTCGATCGTGAAGTATTGTTCTCGCACAAGGCGAATTAGTTCTACGTATGGCAGGTCAGAATTCATGGTGCGTTAATTAAAACAATACCGCCCGGTGCGAATGGGAAGTCACGGGAATTCGAATTTCGCGCGCACATGTCACACCTCAGGCCTTTTCTTCTTCCTCCTATTATACCACGGCCTCGGATCAACCCTTTCGTAAATTGATCTATCTATTATACGAATGCTCGATTGTGCGATCCTTTTATTCTTTCATTATTGTGCGCGATCGAATTTCTACAAAGAACTTTAAACGTAGAATGTGTGTGTGTGTGTGTGTGACTCGATGCAAAAGTAATGAAATTTAGTTTTTGAAATTTCAGCCGACGATATTATTAAGTTATATCGTACCCGAGATATGAATAAAACTTCTGTCGAGCGATTTAGCATCGAACTGTTCTGATTTTTGGTTTCAGCATTTCGAGCGGATCGAGAGGCGACGCGTTTAAGCGGCTAAACGCGCGGCCGTGACGAGCCGACACGTTTCGTAGCTGGACCTTAGAAGACGAGGGCCGCTGTTCAGTATGCAAGCTCGATATGGGCGCATCCGGTGGACGCCGTAAGCTCAGAAACTCACGTTGCATTATATATCCGGCTGTCGATACGAGCCAGCACGCGTCATCCCGATGATAAGAATAGAATAATAGAATTTTCTATGAGCCTACTACGTGGCACGGGCGTCGGGGCGGCGGTTGAAGAGGTTACGTGCCGCAAAACGAAGAAAATGCGCGACGGGGGCCTTTTCCGGTCTAATGATCGACGACGATCCGCTACGTGTCTTCTACGTTCCGTTTATATCTTTCCTGTGGATCTCGCCTCGAGCTCTCTCGTCTTTTTTTGTCTGCATGGCGGCTGAAATCCTGATAAAATGGCGCCACCACAGGATGTGCCGTGTTGACAATCTGGTTTCACTTTATTCGCGAAACGAAGAAACGAGTTCTAAATATGGATTAATTAATTTCTGTGTCATAAATTCCCAGCGTAAGGCGATTTGTACTATGATCGAACACCTTGTCATCTAATAATAAAATATTTATGTACAGTAACAAGATTATCTCGCTGCTAACTGGTCGTAATTAAATTCTGCACTTTTACGCATTTATAATATATCAGCTTGTATGAAGCGTTTGTAAATGACGTGGTATGGGCATAAAACAAAATAGATTGTTACAAATTTTTTAAATATGCAAACTTTCAGAACAATGCATAATACTATGTATTTGCATGGACATTCGCTATCAAGTCGTAATTAATCCTTGATTGTCCTTGATATATCGGTTTTTGAAAGCTACTCCGATATATTCTTATACGAACGAACTTTGTGTACCGGTCTACGATAATACTAGGTCGTCCGATAAGTTCGCGCCGCTTTTCTGCTTTGATATTTAAAGTAATGTATGAAACATACCTCTAAAGTTTGCGAAACAATATAATCACCTCCTCGTTCCACAACCACTTCCCATCCACTTAAAATACTTTTCCATGTTTGTTTTTATCGATTTGATATTATTGAATTTTTTTTACTGCTAGAAAATGCTGCATGGACCGAAATAAGTGATAATCCGATGGAGCAACGTCTTGTAAATGTGGTGGGTGTAATAAAATTTGTCAATCGAATTCACCTGAGTAATTCACGATTACCGCTTTCATAATTTTACTCATGATTTTTCGATGCATAAAACATGAAACGCTTGCTGTACATGAACTATTTTTCGAATGCCTTTTCTAGACTGAATTAAATCATTAAACTCTGAACCCTTTGGTCGATGGTCGCTCTGTATTTACACAACACACCGCAGAAAGTACAAACGCACAAACTTGTGGTTGACAAACTCCCAATTCCTTGAAATTGGGAGCAGATTTGGGGTAGCGCGAAGGTTTGAATAAAGGATCGACGTGTTGCACAAAACAAACTTTATTGACAACTGTTGAAACTTGACGCGCGTGAGACGGAACAGAGAGTAGATGGGAATTGCAGTGCGAGGCTGTTTAATATATTTTGGGAAAATGACCTTTGGATTATGAGTAAGTAACAGAGCTGGGAGAGGAATTGGAAGATGTGTTGCGAATATATGTATATCAGATAGCTTTACATATATATATATATATATCAGTTACCGGTGACTGACACTGAACTTTCTGTTCAGATCGTGACAGTCGCCGGTGACTAACAGTATAAGATACTCGTATAAAACTAAACAAATTACGTTTATTAATCAATTAAGAAATGTACTTAAATATTTCTTCACAGAAAGTATAGTAGCAGAAAGGTAAACATAAAACGGTTGTAATTCGCAAAATCGGCTTGGAAGTTAACGTGTTAACAAATGGGTCGGGATTCCGTTTACAGTATCCATGCGTTTTTAAATAAAATATTGTCAGTCGCCATCCAGTGGTCATACAGTTCGCCATTTGTTCTTTGTATAATTATTACCTTCAAATAAATTTCTTCAAAGCATAACAAGATGAAGTGTCCAGGGTGAGTAATAGTGAAAGTTGGTGGCTGCCTAGTTACAGATAAAGGTACGGAAAATATTCACGAATTCGACGATACGTTCGAGCTAGTGTAACAAAAACAAACTTCTACGAGTATCAATCCGCGTTACAACGGATCCAATATCTGAAGAGGCCGTACGTGATGAAACGCCATCGCTTCCGGGTACGTCGAGACGTCCCCTCCGAATAATCCTTGCCCTTGTCGACGGATGACCATTGCCAAGAATTGCCGCGACCTCGGCTTCGTTATAACGTCCAATTAACAAGGAATTAATAAAAGACGAGTTTGAAAGAGCGATGGCATGGCAGTTCGGTCGGACGAACCCGGCACTGATTCGTGGCAATCGCGCGACCGGTAATTGTCCGGCAATTACTGTGGCGCTGACGTATTTACTCTCTTGCGAGTAGGCTCGGCCATTGTTTACTCGCCATCGTGAGCTCCTAATTACGCGAAGCGTTCGCGGGAAATCGTCGCCGGCGAACGATAGCCCCTTTCCACGATCTTCGTCGTTGTCCGCCGGCAATTTAACGTTTCAGCAACCAACCATCAAGAAAATTCAATTTTCTGCGAGGCAGTGTCGTTTCACTGACTGTAACTTCTTCGAGAATGTTCGTGCCGACATAATACCAGTTTTTTAACTATTATAGTTTTAATGCCAAAACTCTTAACCACTGCACCCGACTTTTTACTCGCAAAATAAATTTTTGTAATAATTAGGCCTAATACCACTAAATGGGACAAATTTTTGTCACCGAGGAATGTCTGAATAATTTCTTTTAGGATTATTCAGAGAATTACTCTGAAAGCTGCACATATAATAACGCATTTCTCAATATTTATTTGAATTTAAATTTGAAAAGGAATTTTAAACATGTACCTATATTATTTTATCGTTTTCATGCGGAATCTCAGCAAAGGACGGTAAAAGAGAAGTCAGAACATGTCTTTTTTAGTGCTGTGCATAACGAGATGGAGAAATAAAATTAAAGTAGGTATTTGGAATTTTTATTATTAATACTTTGACTGCCACGTCACCCATTTATGGGTGACACTTGAATTTCCATTAGAAACCGTCGCTCTTATTCTTTTATTTTTATGGTTAAAAGTATTCCTGTTAGATATTTGAAATGATGAATAATAGAAATAAAAGGATACTGTAGAAATAGAATATAAAATTTGTCAAAACTAAAATTACCATCAAATGGAATTTGTAGTAGCTGCAGCGTGGTAGTCAAAGTGTTAACATTACTATCATGAATTGTGATCACAATGTTTGAATAGCCTTTATTATTAACTCTCGTTCAGCGAGAAACGGACTATGATATTTTGATTAAAATTATCGTAATTTTGTTTAACTATCATATTTAAAATAATACAAAGTTTGGAAATAGAAATAAAATATGATAAATAGAACTATTTTATCAATCAGTCGTAGAAGATCAATTCTTCTCTTTTAAATGGTACAATAAGAGTTTATAGTTTAAAAGCGAACCGTTTTATACAGGTTTAATCTAACTTGATAAAACTAGAGAGAAATATTATCATAGCTGAAAAGATACATATCAATGAGTACGATCATTTGTTAGAGAAACATATCGATCTAGTTTGTTGATTTTATTTCACCACGGTTACTATAGCGCTAAAATGGTGACATGCGTTTAGTGGTTATTTATTTATGCGACCGATGTTCGTGTCAGAGACTATGATTGATAACCAATGATTGCTGAATAAGATATTTGAAATCTCCACAGTACAGGTAGATACCAGTTGACGCTTCCGTATGGAATATAATCGATCACCTCTGTGTTATCTAAATACAGTGTGTTTCGTCTAACTTGAATGAAAAAACGTCGGCGATCTTGAAATTTCGTAAAAAGATTAAGCAAAAAAAGGTCCATCAATCAATATTTGGCGTTCGGGTCAAGCGACACACCCTGCATAACTGTTCAGGTACAACTTTAGCATTTCAGAACAGTGAAAACAGACGTGTATGGTGAGACACACTTTAATTTCAATTATTAAGGCTCCTGTCGATTAATTTTCAAGTGTGACCATTTCAATTACTACTTTACGCTATTAGTCTAATACTAGCAACATCCGCGGTTTATTTTATCTTTTTTTTTTATTAATTATCTAATTACACAAAAGAACCGCTGGTGGCAGTCAACGCGTTAAGATACGACATTTTTTTTTGTCTTCGAAGAAAAAGTAATAATTATCCAAATTACTAAATTACTATTACAGTAATTGATAATAGTATAAGCAATATATAAGGAAGTAACGAAACATAATCTATGAATTATTAATAGGTTATTAACGAAATATTTATTTTCTTGGGGTTATTAAAAACAGCACCTTATTTCTAATATTTTTAACATTTTCTTTTACTTACGCATAAAACGGGCAGAAATACAGAAGGATTGTCTAACAAAATACTGAATTAATTTTCTTGAAACTTCACAATTCATCAATAGTAATTATTACATTAAAAATGATTCTGCCAGTCAGTTTTGCTACAAAAATACTTTTCTGCTGTACCTCTTCGAGTCTATCTCGATGTAACATAAAATATTACTTATACTTGATCGTTTATCGAAATGATAGTATTTATGAAACTTTTATATTTGCAACTTATGATCGATCGATCAGAAAACAGCTTCAAGAAGCGTAGCTGAACATCCTGTATAATAACATAGCGTGAGGCTCGTTTAGCGAAAATGAGACACACCGGTTCTTTAACACCTTGTTACTCCGTTAATTACAAAGTTTTCGCCTTGAGCAGATGCATATTTGGTAGATGGAGTTTTAAAGAACACGACGATATTATTTCTTAATTAAAGGACGCTCTAGTGTTCGAGGAGAAATTTAACGAAGTTTCTATGATAAAAATTTATAAATACAACCTGTTTTCTAGAAAATTAGCAAAATTGCAATATTCAAAGAGTTGTAGTTTTTAAACAAATTGATGAATTAAACTCCACCTAATTCCATGTTTTATGCTTCGAGTGGCATTAAAGCAACATAATTCCAAACTTTCTTTCCAATGCAACGCATATCACAGTAAATAGATTATACGGTAATGAAATAAATATTGTATTTTAAGATCCTTTAAATATGTCTAAAGGTCCCATCGTTTTTTTGTAAAGCGTAAAAAAGAATTCGATCACTGGAAGATTCAATTAAAAATATGCTGCAAACTTAAGTACATTTTCCGTTGTTAACTCTTTGGGGCACGGCGGGATTGAAAATGTCCCACCTTTCTAATGGTAGGACAAAAGCAATATTTTTTGCAACCCATTTGAGTCCCACCCCATGACAACAAATTGAATTGAATTATTATTATTTTTTTAGATATACCAATTTTGTTTAATTTAAAATGCGATAAAATTTCTGTGCAGCATGGGTCTGTTTTATTTTCTGAAATCCTGTGTCCCAAAGAGTTAAACAAACTGCGAAACAACAGATTAAAAATTGATATGATATTAAGCATCCGTTAGGATCATTATTCATTTCAATTATTAATTGTTTTAAATTCTACCGCAACTATAACGTACATCATCAAACTCTTCGTAAGTTAACTTCGTGAACTGTCTTAACTGTCTTAAAACAGTTTCAAATAATAGAACTTATTGTAATGTTAACCGATATGACTGATGCAACCGTTTGACAAGTGAAAAATTGAAGATGATTCTTCTTTACACTATATGATAAATAGAATGATGAAACACATGCATCACGGTCGTCCTTCGTTTACAGATCTTCGATCAATGATTCGACAGTGACATTGTCATCGTTTCTGCGTAACGCTTCTGCAAACACTTGCAGCATTGATAAATGAAAAGAAAAAAAAAAAGTTTCCAACGACCCATTGTTTATAGATCGTATGCACGCATTTGAAATGAAGAATGATTAATTCCCGTTGTATTAATGACTGATTCTCGGTTCTTCCGTCTATTGTTTCATCTTGGTCAGAACAAAGGTACATTCCTGTGAAAATCATTGTGAACTTCTTTCTGGTGGTAGTTCAAAGTATTCTTGAATCGGATCGTTGTCAAAGTCTATAACGTGACTATATGAATTTACATACGATATTTCTGTCGTTGTTGATTAATGGAGTACGGGATAATAATAAAGGAAACCTAAGTTAATAATTCTAATTTAAACATTTTATTAATGGTGTTTTTGAATGAAGAAGGAATTTGTTGTATATGAAGTAAGCGAGCGTTAGGTAATTTTTAATTAGCAGTATTTCTCAACGTAGAGATTCGTTTCTGTATGAATTAAATACTATTATACCAACATTGATAATGTAAAACAATAATCACAGAAAATATAAACTAACTTATAAATGCATCTGTCTGCGATATCCAAAAACGTATTAAAATGAATGAATACCATTTCGAATAATGTTTCGAAATAATTTCGATAACTGTAAGATGATAATTTTACATTATTTCAATCGTTTCAGACCTGTGTAATTTTGTATTCGAGACTATTTATTGTTAGTGTATTTTTGTCATTTAATTTTAATTAAATGAGAAAAGATTCATTTACTTTGACATTAATTCAAAGTTTAATGTATGTTTATTTTTTAAATTAATTAAAGAAATAAAGAAATTTGTTATTTTTTGTTATTTCAAATATTTATAGAACAAGAATGCTACAAATTTATTGGAAACTTTAATAATAAGCTTTTTTTTATAATGTTTATAAATGATCAGTTCTCTGAACTCTTTATTACCTGGATTAGATTAGTTTTGTTTAAAAAAACATGCGGAAGTGCAGTCTTTTTCTTAAGTACTTTTTTTCACACCTTTAATAGCCGCAGAAACGTGACAAATGATTATAGTGCATGAAACAGCTTGTAGAACGGACGATGCTAAATCTTTGAATGAATATTAGCCGATCAGCAGATTAGTTAAACGATGTCAAAGATCAAGAATGCAGATGAGCTGAATGGTAGATGAGCTAATTCCATTTATCGACGTCAGTGAGATCCTATCGTTCGTCCAATAAAATATAAGCGGATTATCTTCGGAGATAATTGAATATGACTAACTGTAGAATGTATCTAAACGGCATGATAGGGTCAGTCTAAAATATAATATGAAATAAGACAAAAAGAATATATTATTATGTTATTCAAATACATGTTTAATACACGTTTTTATATAATTAAGATGGAAATCTTTTTTTGACATGAAATAGTAAGTATGTCTTAAAAGGGTGAAGTCATTTAACAACAATTTCATTTTTCAAGAACGAGGAGAACCTGAAGAAAATAATTAAATTCGTACACAAATAAAAGCTCGCGCACAAAATATAAACAATTATCAGCCGTGGTAATAACCAAGCAGTTGATGTGACCCTAAACACACGTACAAAGAAAAAAAAAGATTAAACTATTTCTTCTGAAGATGTTACGGCGTAATTTTCAACACTTTCATACATTTCTACCAGGTTAAAACTGTTTTTAAAATAAACAGGTATAAAGCACATCGAAATTTCCAGATCAGGAAATACCTGGACAGCAGCCTTCTGCAGTGAACATTTCTGACCATCTTTTATTACATGTGACCGACAGGTAGGAAACGTTCTTCGCGTCGCGCTTCAGGTCAACCTGAAGACGAAAACTTGTCATTCTAAACTCTCAAATTGTACACCTAAAAGTGATTAAAATAGTTGTGAATTAACTTGACTCATTCACTCGCACAGCCCCAAATATTATAATATTTGAAGCGCATCGCAAAATAATATATATTTCAACGTGTGCGCAGAACAGAGGAAACACCTCTATTCGTATTTCAGACTGAACGAACGAGTCAGAAACGCGTGCACGCAGAAGAGGAAGTAACGGAGAAGCAGGCAGAAGAAGTGGAGGAAAAGAAGGAAGAAAAGAGTGATGAAAAAGGACCTCGATGGAGGCGCAGATGCCGGCCGATAACGCGTATAAAAGCTGCATCTACATTTAGTTCGGACAGCCACCGCTTTATTCGGTCGGCGAGCGTTAACAAGTGTTTTCCATCGGTTTAAAAGGCGCTAAGGCGCTTTGAGGTCGTGCAACCGGTCCCTGGCGAACAGCCTCGCGAGGCCCGGCCTGACTCATTGGAAACGCAGCCGGTTTTCGTGCATGCTAAAGATCCGAACCATCGATTTCACCGCCGTGGTTAAGACGTCCGATACAGCCAGATAGAGTCGTCTTCCGCTTTGCCTTCGTCCTCGCCGCCTCCTTATTTTCCGATTGCCAACTGAAAAGCGAGCTCCGTCCGCGTAAACACGGTTAAATATTACGGCTGTCGTTTTAATTGGCCCGTTTGATCGCATGGCGAGGGATCGTGTTCATTTTCAGTCGGACCGGGTCGACATAATTACACAAATGTTACAATTCACCGGTTAATTGGAACAGGAAGGTCCACGATTTTAATTTCGCTGCTTTGTTGCTTTAATTAACGGGGCGGACCAGTCTAAACGCAAGGGTGCGGTAAATTAATTATTAAAAAATACCGTTCAATACACAATATTAACAATTTAATGATGTTTCAACAACATTCTAAACTTTAGATTCCGCTACTCATAAAGTGCATGGGTGTTCATGGGGAGGGGTTTTTGGGGTAAATTTTCAAATTAAACAAATTCTGGACGTCCAGAAGGGACATCGGCCAAAGCCTGCGTGTTCCAGTTTGAGGACAAGACCCCCCTCCCCACGAACACTTACGCGCTTTATGAGTAACGAAATTTAAAGCTTGGAATGTTATTGAAACACCATTAAATTTTCAATTTTGTGTATTGAGCGGATTTTTTTAAATAATTCATTTACCAAACCCTTGCGTTTAGACTGGTCTGCCTCCTTAACGCTACGAGGATTTGGTCCAGCTACAAAAAGTGAGAATTTATATTCCGGTATTCACAGAGATATCTCAAAATTGAAATTTGTTTTGAAAAAAAAAGAACAACTTTGAAATTTCATTGAGAAGGGGTAAGTGTATTACAGGTTCATTTACATTTACCTAACTGTACCACCACCATGGTTTCTTGCTGTTCTATTAAAGGGGATCCTGGTCCAGGAAAAATTTTTTAACATTTATTTTTTTCGCTTAAAATACTCCCTAACATCTGTAGAATATGAGGCTGCCCTCCTTATTCCGAAATTCGAAATAACAACCATAACTATCGAGCCCTTTTCGAAACAGACATAAGAGCGCGCAACTCTTTACACAGTCGTTGCTAAAAATATTTTACCTATTTACGAAGATTTATCAAAAAGAGATTCGTTGGAGAGATGCCTGGACGGCCACACACAAAATAGCAATGAGAGTTTCCACAGTACTATACCTTTCTTATTAGTAGTTTCATCAAAAGATATCAAATATCATGTAATAATGAAACATCCGGTCTTACTGTCCCTTTCTAGCCGCTTTTCCTACTTTTTATTACTCGCATTCCTTCGACATGCGAACAGATACGAGCGAAGGACATTCTCCTCGGAGTCCTTGACACGATCGTACTTAAAAAGTCCGCTGCCACTAGCGCAACTTCGAGCAACTCGTTCCTTATCGTTTCCGTAACCGTTACTTAATGGTTAACTTCTGTTTCGTTGTTAAATAAACGTTGCCTGGTTGTCTTCGCTTTGCTCGGAAAGAATCAGCAGTCCCCATCACTCCGGAAACAGCGGACGCTGTCCATCCGAGACGATCCGCGATTTCGTGGAACGAAACATCGTCGCGCCACGGTTGTTCGTCTCTCGGTTTTATTTATCGCGAGGCATGGGCCACGATCCGTTTTCTTGGCAGTTCCGGCTGATCCCGGGGCTACCAGAACTACTAGGAAACGGTGTGCGGCCCCACGAACGGCCATCCGTGGCTTTCTACCGCCACGTACCGAGACTTCACCGCGAACTTTACGTTTATATGCGCCCGTACACGACGTTATCCCGATAGTGGGCCGGCCACACGTCACCGAATCGTGATCCTCGAGAGACCGAAGACGATGTTGTGTCCCCCATCAAAGCTAGGAGCACTGTCCGGTTCGTGAGCCGAGCTGCTTCCTGCACGGCCGGCCGTAAAATATGAAATACCATTCCCTTGCCGGCTGCAGCAGTTCCCTTTTTTTTTTTTCTTTTCTTTCTTTCTTTCGCATGCTGGCTCCGCCAAGGGAAGTCTCGAACGGGACGAGGCTCACTTCACCGTTGCAACGATATGACGTTAAGGCACCGTGCTAGTTGCTCTCGAACGTGTTATGGTACCACGATGTCCCGGCGAAAAATCCAAATGTCCCGGACACGAGCATCGATAGACCGTTTTCGACCTACCGCTCAGTCTCCGCCTGGCACCGCTCTGATGATCGGATTAAGGAGATGCCTCGGAGATATCGGCCAACGTGACCCGTTCGTGATTCTGCTATTCAAGGTTTCAACGTAAAGAGGATCACATTCTTTTTCCGGACAATATTTATTTACAGATCTGCCATCAGATTTGAATCATACTTATGTCGGACGAATCTTTGTGTCATGCCTAAGGGTATTTAGTGCTCTGTGCGAAATCAGGACAAGTTACTAGTAGAATTTCATTCAGTGCGTCGGTGTTAGCATAGCGGTGATGAATAAGCGAATAAGTGATAAAAGAGACATAAATACTGCATTTCAAAATTAATTGAATTATATTTAAAAAAAAAATTATATTTGATAAATTGAAATTAGGTGCTGACTATAACATTGGTATGGCAGTCTCTGACAAGTACCATATGAATTTTCTAAAAATGAATTGGATTACTTTTATAACAGGTCATAAAGCTAATAATTTTGACTGAAAATTAGTTATAATGCAACGTAACGTGAAAGCTTACAGTATTAAATCATTATTAATAACGTATAACAGATCATAATCGCGAAAGGAGAAATATCTGGAAACCGTTTAAGCAATAATTGCAATTTTCTATTCTATTCTTAAAAAATAAATGCGCGTTCCGGTATTTAAATATCACTTGCCAGTGAAGTGACGTACATAAAAATTGATCTTTACGGTATATAAAGTTTGCTATATAAAAATTGGAGCAGTTATAAATTTTAACCGTGTAAAAGTATTTGGACATTTGTTACGTTTATTACACACAGTTCATTACAACGATTAGATGATACAGTGCTATTATATGCATAGTTAATTTATAGCAGAATGATTAGATTGAAAATTTCAGGAACAGTACCGAAGTTATTAGCGACAATGGAACGTAAAGATAATAATAACTTGTTTAATTCGTTTTAATTTGTTACACATTAGGAGGGAAAACGTGGTGAGTATAGATATACCCTGTAATGAAAAAGAAAATTTGCTCGATCGTAAATAATCCAGATCGAGAGTTGAAGATATCCATTATTGTTTGATCGCATTCAGGCGAATTAAGTGCACGTCCACCAACCGCTCCGATCAAGTGATTTAAATCGGCCTGTAAAGACAACACCGCGGCAACAAAATTGTTTGCCTCTCCCGGAGCCACTTTATCTTGCGATATTCGCGGAATACTAGCTCGAAACCTTCATTTTCTGTGATCGTAGATATAGAAGAACGTTTGAAAACGACACGTCGCGGGAATACGAATTACTGTGTTCAGTGGCGAGTTGCTGATCGCGAATGCCGGGAAGCGTCTTAATTTTTTCTTCGACGGAAAGCTTCTATCAAACATCTTCTGAGAGAAACACTGCTCTTCCGACTGGATATCTTTCTTTCGAATTTTTTAAGCGAAACGATATCGTGTATCATTATTTCGCGCGCAGGAACTGTATAAGTATGTAATAGTTTTACAAAAATGACTTTAACTCGGAAAGTAAAAATGTACTTAATACTTATACGTACTGAAGTTATTACCCGCATATACGGCGTTTCATATTGAAGTGACTAATGTTTTTCACACAAGTAGAAATAGGAAAGAAATGTTACATACACATTGGCCCGCAAACGCTTTATAAAATGTGAAATGTAAAGGTAATAGCAGGTTTGATGTTGATACATTATAATTTAATGTCGATTGTGTACACTCCCGAGCACCGCAGATTCTCCTAGGAAAAATGGCGCTGTAAGGGAAGAGTGTCTCACCACTCGACGTAATGCTCCAAAATTACTACGTATTCCATAGTTGGGTTAATATTCATTTCAAAGGGACTCGGATGATTTATTAACGAAGTAAAATGGATGATGGGCTGATGCTGTAATACCTAGTAATTTTAAAGCATAAGACGAATTGTAAACTTTCCGTCCCCTAGATCGCCATTTTCTCTAGACGAGTCTAACATGCTCAAGTGTATATTAAAATCTTCTTTTATCTATTTGCATTTTTCAAGCAAAGTCTCCTAATTTTACAGTAATAAGCTTTTGTTTGCGAAAAATTATAAAAATGCAATGCATATGTTACGATAAATGTGATTAATCCGGTGATTATGTGTAATTGCCGGTTATTATATATAATCACCACTAGGTTTGGTAAATGTGATGAATTCTTGAATATTTGTCAAATTAACCGGCGTGTTTAGTCTAATATGTCAATACGTTATTTAGAAAAATGTTTTTTTCTCTAGAATACGGGTTTAGTTTGTTTGTTCTAATAATAAAATTCTAATATAGGGACACGTCAGTCCCTTATCCATGTGACTTAAAATAGCTATTTATTGAATTTTTCGTTATAAATTCATCAGATTTACCAAACTTACTGGTGAATCCATATAAAAACCGGCAATTATAGATAACCACCGGATTAATCACATTTACCGCAACACGTATTCGAAGGGTATTAAACGAACAAAGATATTTTGAGATGGAAATATGAATGAACCAACTCACGAGACGAAACGTAATAAAACATTTGCGGTCAATTGTGTGCGTAACAATTGGCTTTTACTTACAGAATCCGTTGTTGGAGCGTGATCGTTTAACTTCCAGACATCCTATAAGACGGTACTACACCCGTACGATTCTTTAGAAAGCAGTTGGAATAAAATCTTGGCCGATACTCGCCCGACGATGTTAACGAGTAAGTACTTGCGATTCTATGCGACGTACGTCGTGGTTCACTTGGATTTTAATGATTCTCATTTGTAAACGAAGACATCTCCCATGGAAATCGGCAGCTGTCTGCGCGTGCGCGCTCGATCGTGCCCGTCATTCCGTCGATGACAAGTAGCGATTTAGATGTCATTCGTCGAGGCACACGCATGCACGTGCTTGTTTTTCGAAACCGAATTGCAACACTGCTAGAAATATTAGCATTCACTTGGTCGATCGCGACCAAAGTATCTAATCTACGTTCGGTTCGTAGCAATTATTGTTGCGTTCCCGTGTTTCGTAAAGTCATTACACGCGTTTCTTTGTACCTTGAATTTCACACTTATCGTTTTGCAATCGATCAGTGAATCTTTCAGATTTCCTACCGCCATTCGGATCCAACTGTTTCAATTTCTAAATTTCAACTTTCAGATGGTACCTGACATTATTAGCTTAATATTAATGTTATTCATGGTTTACTTATCTTTTTTTATTATTAGTTATTTGATTATCTAAAATTTATCCTACAACGGTCACTGGGGAGATATTAAAGAGCATGGCTGAGTTAAGATTTCGGAGAGTCTGAGACTTAATTCGATAGTCAAGCACCACCGAAATTCCCGAATTATCATAGTTACTCGAAGAACAGAGTAGATACACACGGTATCACTTTTTATTTCATTTTCATGAACGGTTTAGCGATCGCGGATAGCGCCACGACGGCCCCGGAATGGAGATCGCAGTCCTGCCCTTTCCTAGCTGCACGGACGCGTCCGTCATTCCTCCGATAACGAGCAGCGACTTAAAGTCTTTACGGTGTCATACGATGTCATCATACGGGCACGGCGACGGGACGAGAGCCAAGATAGCGAAGGCGCTATTTAATTAACGATAATAGCTTGGCTTAACAAGAACTCTACGGCATTTTCTTTTCATTGTCTTTCCGTGATGCGACACGGCCGTGATTACGTCTCTTCGTTCCTCGTTCTCATTGCACCGAGATGTATCGTGATTAATCCATGGAGCCGAGAGTCTGATTCTCGACTTACTTCGTTAACCCTTTCGCTCCTATCGTGACCTTATAGATACCTGCCTTAAATTATGAAATAAAATATTAGCCGATATTCATGTTTTTCGCTGTGAAACGGCGCTCGAATTCATATTTCCGTCGAAATAAATAAATAGTTATGTTAAGTTTATAATATTGAATTGTTTTTACTACTAAATTATTGAATATTCAATTGTAACCGGTAGTGCACGCCATTTGATGACAGTCGACAATCGAATGTGACCCACCCGTGATTAATATTACGTATTCTTTCAAATCCATTAGTGGATAGTGCTTCTTTTTGCTTTTTTATAATGGTACAGCAGCGTTTTATACGTATGACATTATATTCCATACATAAGATGCTCCTTATGGTGTACACTGCTGAGCACAATAGGCTTCCCTAGGGAAAATTGCGCCGTAAGGAACAGTGTCTCCTTTTATTGGGGATGTTTGCGCTCGACGACTGAATTCTTCCAAGAAAATATTCGAACACAAAAGTGTGTATATACTGGGTGCAATGTTTGATAATTCTGGTATTATAGAGAGTGGTAGAGATATCTTCCTCTGTAATGCCATTTTCGTCATTTTACGTTCAGTAACCATGCTAGCAGCACGATAACTTCATCATTTCATATTTCAAAATTGTGTTGGGCGAAATATTTAGCAGAATATTTAATAAACAATGCACAGACCCAATGCACAGTTCTGTTAGCAAAATGCTTAGCGAATTAGGAAATTATTTTGTAAGAAAAGATCTACAAATGCTTATGAATCTATTTATTTCTGTTCCTTTTGTTAATTCGCTATATTTTAATAGGAATAAACAGAAAACTATTTCAGTAAATTATTTACGTCGCTTCCGACGCGCAAAGGGTTAATATTTACAGACACGCACACGTCTGTATTACGGAGTGAATAAAATTTCTTTCCACATTTCGCTGCACCGTGGGAGTTGTAAAACGACGGATAGAAAGCGTGTGTCGTTGGAGAGGACGCGCGGCGACGCACGTGCAAGAAGCAGGCGCAGCGTAAGTCGGTTTTGCGCGCGCGTCGTAGATACGCCGGTGCTAATTGCAATTTATGTCTCACTGCAGTTGTCGGCGGTGTGCGGCGACAAAGAACACCGCGCCGCAGGCGGCCGTTTCTGCGTTAAAACGTTTCGAAAGAAAACCCGGTGCCACCGTAGCTCGCGGTAGAAACGCCGACGCGCCGGCCCTGAGACATCGTTATGTTGTTGCTGTTGTTGTTGCCCGCGCTGCCTAAGGATTTCACCTGCGCGTCACCGACAATCAGCTTTACGATACCGGCTTTGATCGAAATCGATGCCTTCGAAAGCAATCTCCTCCTATTCCTTGAAATTAAACGAAGAATCGTTTCCTACGCGTCTTTGCCCATTGCCGTTTACAAGCAACCTTGCTATTCCACCAACAAGGTTATGTCCTAATACGTTTAAGAAGTTCAGAAAATCTCTGACTAAACCCGGAAGTTCGCAAACGCTAGCGCCTTCAAGACAATTCAGGTACTTGCCTTCAACGCCATATTTCATTTTCACAGTTTGTCAAATTTACACGCATTTTTTTTATCTGTATTTTATTTCATAATAAATTTAAGAAACCTGAGGGTTAACCTTTAAGGGTTAACCAAATAAGGGTTAACCCTTTGCACTCGAGGCATTTTTGGATAGAATTGAATTTGAATACGTTTTCCAGTAAGGCTTCCAGAATTTAAAAGCCTTATTTTAAAAGAAAAGAATTACTTTCTAGTATGAATAACTCTTCAATTTTACATTTGAAAATATTTGAATAAATTACATATGTCGCCTTAAAAGGCGCCACTCGGACGCAAAGGGTTAACTGTGTTTATTTAAAAACTTGAAAAGAACTTGTAAGTCGCTTACGTGCTCGAACGTAAATTTTTCTGCATCGCCTTACAAAAAACGGGCGTTCAAGATTAATATTATTTTAATATACTGAATATTGGGTATAACATAATATTGGCGTAAAAACGAGACCGACACCGGCACCGCCTCTGATATTCATCGTATCCCCATGATACACAGTAGCCGAAACCGCAGCAATTTCGCATTACCATAATTGAATAAATCTGCGGCGGTATTGATGAAATATCAAATATCCTGTTCACTGTAAACAATGCCGCAAAACCTATTTAAGCGATGCCCGATTAAATATCCATTCACCACCGCCTAACCCTGTTCAACCAGACGGAACGCGTATCTCTTCTTTGCAATAAAGACGTAACGCATCGCTGTAACGCCATTAAGACATCTTGCATCATTGCCACGCGTTCGTTCAGCCCTGCTGAACAATAACTTACAATCTCGAACGAAAACACCAACCATTGTTTGTCCGTCTTAAGAAACGGAATAATCGTTATCGAAGAGTTTCACCGTAAACGGGTAACGAACGCGTAATCTTACAGCGTTGAGTAAGTGCTTTTTCTTTGATTGTCCTCTTTTATAATCGTTTCTAACTTGTTTCCATTTTTTTGCTTCTGTTCATTCTCTTTCATGTACTTTACCACTTGCTTATCTCTGTAAAATCTTCTATTTCCTTAATTTAATATTCTGCTACCCTTCTTAACTGTTTTCCTCGTTTCTCTTTCCTTTATGAAATCTTTTTCGTCTTTCTTTTGACCATTATTTTGTTAGTGTTGTATCCTCTCAATTCATTTTTCTTTTTTCCCCTCCTATATTTCTTTTTGCTTTCAAATAAAAAAAGGAAAGGAAGGGTGTTTCTTTTGGAACTTTCTAAGATAATTTCTAGACGAATGGCCCATCTTTAGCCCCTTGTCCTATTCGTGATGCACCTTACAGTTCAGATGTGACCTTCCCTCTTCAAATTTTCATTACAACTCAATTTTAAGTTTAATTGTAATTATAATTAATGCAGTCAAGACTTATCAAATGTGAAGTATAAATAATATGTCGATTTTCTTCGTTTGTTTTAACATCGTAGCAATAAATATTCGGCTCTGACGCATCCATTGGATAAATCATAGGTTAAGCGGTAAGGGACCGGTCAAAATAGTCGGTCTTAACAACCTTCCCTGTTTTTCATTTTCTTTCATTAGCCGCAACTCTTCCGGCTTACTTATCTCGTACCATTCATTCATTTCTTTATTTCTTCTCGCACAATCCGTTTTTATTCCCATTTTCGCTCTTATTTTTTCCTTTCCTGCTTACTGTATTTTCTCTCATTTGCTTCGTTCTATTTATCCTTACCCTTTCGTTTACCTTTCCACCGGCACAATCCCTCTCCCGTTTCCTCCGTATCCTCTTTCTCGAAGCCCGGAACACCGAAACGCTGGTCGATAAAGTACGAACGCACAATGGACGTGGAAGCATAGCAACACGTGGCACATAAATCGCGCATTATGTGCGGCTCTTTGTGCGCGACGAGAGTAAATAGGCTGGCGCGCGCGGTCCGGCTACCCTTTCCTTTGGATTTCCTTTCGCCTGGGCTCGTTGTTGTTGCCGCCGCCGCCGTCGCCGCCACCGCCGTTGTTGTTGCGGCTGCGGCCGCAATAGACGTTGGTCCGAACCAACCATTACGCCGACGGGGCCGTCGTCGTTTTTCGCAACCGCTCCGCATCGTGATTTCCTGAAGGTGCAAAGAGTCTCGACGACAGCCAACGAATGCCGTTCGTGCGCTGCGCCCAGGTCGTAAGGTTTAAATCGCATTTGTAACAAAATCCACCGCGCCGCAATCACGTTACAAATGCGCACGAATTTGTTGTAAAATCGTGGATCACCACGCGTGACAATTCAAATTTCATGCGAATATTATTTCGTATCGTTTCAACTAAATTTTCATTGAAAGAACTGTAATCGGTAGCAGGTTTACCGTCTGATGTTCAGTTTCTTTTTTCACCAGAATATGTTAAAATTTGAATAATACAGTTCTATCTATGTACAAGATCCGATGTTTTATTGCACCGGTTTGGGAACTTTTTAAACATACCATGTACCTATTTGGGAAATTATTATCACTATTAAGTTCTTTTTTTCACGTTTATTTATATGTTAATCCTCTGGTTTGCCATGAGTTTTAATACACCAACATCCTGAGAGCAACACTGTTGAAATATAGCGACCAATCTGGCCTCTGCCTTCGATGCAACTTTCTTATGACTCAAAGTTCACTTTAACACGTTGTCTGCCACGTCACCCGTTCTATAAGCAAAGTGCTACTGATTAGAACAGCAACTAGCAAATATACTTTATTGCATATAACATAAATTTACATTGAAGTATAATGCTCTTTAATAATTTGTACTTCAAGTATTCTGTCACGATTACAACATTTCACCCATGTACTTAATGATTTCTGCAGATAAACAGTTGATAATCGGCCACCTTATAGCGAATAGATTAAAAATAATAAATAAGTACAGCTTCATTTCAATTAATTATGTTAAAAGCATTATTTGCGTCAATTACATTACGTGAGTCGTCCAAACAGAATAATAGAATTGTATTAAGTAACAAAAAGACTTTATTCGATAATATAGTTGTTGATGTAGTATTAATACTAAATATTCAGGGACATTCAAGTAATTTAAAACACTGTTTCACTATCGAACGTGTAGTTAATTTCCATTTGTATCGGGAAACATTTTTCTACGACACTGTCAAATTTATTGGCAATAAAAATCGCGGATACATTTAATTGAAGTTGAAATATTGTGTCTCGCTATCAGCTACATTTCCACAAATCTTGTTTAAGAACTTCGAACGTATGAAATTAAGAAAGAAGAGCGTAGGCGACGAACAAGTCGATGATTGTGAATGCGAAGGGTGATCGTTCCCATGATCGGCTTAGTCCTCTTAAACATCGATTACTTGAAATCTCGTGGGTGTAGTTGTGTCGGAAACGACATAAATCTTGTCTAACTTTAAACTCGCAACATCATTTTCAACAGGCAAACCGAGAGGAAAGTTTCTCGTTTCATGTGGGCACCGTTTTCTTGAAATATTTTGTAGCAACATTCAGCGCTTTAAGGCATTTATACAAAGTTTCCATTATTTTCAAAAGCACACTGTATGATTATTCACAATTACCAATATGAACGTTGAGAATAGGCGTGATTTATATTCAGATATTTAATTGTAGCAACAATGCTTTATAAAATCGTATCTCAATAGAATATTCTTGAAGGAAGCCATTCACAAATATTTTTAATACAAATTGGCTAAATTTTTCAGAAAATTTAATAAGTAATCAGACCGATCGTATCGAGAAAGTAAGAAGAAATTTGGTCGAAGGCTTTTCATGAAATTTTCTGAAAATTGAGTTTGTTCTCGCAATCCCTTTTCCACCGGCGAAGGAGCTTCCAGCTGGCGAACAGTTTTCCCAAGTTTTCCGGACAAACTTTGCGATAAAATAATTATTTTCGTACGAGCAAACGTGTTCGCGTTGAAACCCGCGGCGAGAACTTAATACCGTCGTAACTGAATTGTTACGGAAACTTACGTAAACAGGTGTATACTGGGTCAGTCAAACATCGAGCCACATTCGCACTTGATTAAATTATGCAAATCGATCGGATCGTACGTGTCCGCGGGCTGGAATGTAAATTACGCCTGGAAATACTACTGCGCTCGCAGTTTCGATGCCTTGTGAAACGGTTTCTTGCTAATTTATTGGCCGATCGATTGTCGAACCGTCGTATTGCTTTGTGTTTTCTGTCAGTAGATATTTGTTATCCGATCGCAGACAGTTTATTTAGTCGGCGTTCCGTTTTTCTTTCTAAATAGCGTTATAATTTTATGCAAAAGTTGCATTGTCAGGACACGTTTGTTGCATTTACGGTTTGATAAGAATAGTACTTGATTGAAATAAACGGAACAGATAGTACAAGTAATTCATTTCTACCTGGATATCACTGCTAATATTTATTTTCATTTTGTTTTTCTTTGTTTTATAAATTCGTATTTACTTCTTTCTTTTTTTCTTCAATGTTTAATTATTGAGCTTGGCACGCTTCCCTGAAGAGAACGGTGGTGTACGAGGAGGAAACCACATCGTTCGCCTTTTACTCGAAAGTTGCTAGGCAGTATGCCTGAGCACGCATAATTAACCTAACTTACTGTTTGTTATTAAATTAACCAACTCGCTTTGAAATATTTATCGATGCCCTGTAACCCCTAATATCGATTAGAATATTAGTAATATTAAACGGATAATAGGACTTTCTTCCCGTAGATTGCCATTTTCATTTAGAAAGGCCTTAACCCTTTAACCTATGATTTTTCAGACGGGTCACATTAAATATGCAATGTTAAAGTAAATAAAGAAAATCGAAACACTTTAACTACTTTACATTCGATAAGCCTCGACTATATTAACTGCAATTAAAATTAAATTTAAAATTAGGTTCTAATCAAATAAACACATTTGAAACACAGGGTGAGTCACGAGTGTGACACGATATTGCAGGGCAAGGGGTTAATAAAATGATGAAGAACTCAGTCTTGAAATAAATTAAAGGACATAAAAATAAGTATAATGCTAAAGATAAGTATCTGAATATCTGATATTTTGACACGTTAAAAAATATAGTCTATTACATTGTGAAACGTAACATTTAATGACAGTGGATTCTTTTTTCATACCTCAAAGAATTAAAAATTAACGAAGGGAAGTATATGCAGGGTGTTTCGTGTAAATTGTTCGCAATTTGAAAATTTGATGCGTTGAATGACGTAGAGGGACGAAAATTTTAGAATATAAGTTATAGGGGTGAATTTTTTAGGAGTGAAATGTTATAGGTGCTGTCTAATTTTTATTTAATTTGTTACTTCTGTAACAAATAAAATAACAATTAATGTAACAATTAATAAAACTTTCAATTTTCGTTCAATTTTTCATTTAATTCTTTTATTCTCTGAAAAAAATAAAAACCCTACAAATCTACTCCCATACTCTATACATATTTAACACATTGAGTGCCACGCTGAAGCTGCTGAAAACTTCATTAAATGGTAATTTTATTTGCAACATGTTCTGTCTATTATTTTCGCAATGATTTGTTATTTCTATTATTTCTATTTTCGAATGTTTATTACAAATATTTCTAATTCAATAAGCGAACAAATTCCTTAAAATATAGGTGACGAATATGTATGAAATTTAAGTGTCACCCATGTATGGGTGACATGGCTCGTGTATTCCCAATCTTATTGCAAAAAAATCACAAACAGCACACCGAAAGCAATAATCCACCGATAATTCGTAGAAAACGACTTTTATCGTTTCGCGCGTTTCAATAACAATATACAGAAAACGAGTTTAGTCGCTTCCCGCTTAAGATGTGTTAAGATTCAGATCTTATTTAGCGATAGACTGTGCGTTAAAAATTCATTTTGTTTGCAACAAGCTAATATCCGGACACGCTGTTTCTCCTCCAGCTTCGAACAACTCGACACGGAAGTACGCATCATAAAATACATAAACCATAACTTTCCTGCCGCCGGCGTATCGCTAAATCTTTATAGAACAATGGTTCACGCTTCCACTAAATCCGCGTCGCACAGTTTTGTCCGGCTGCCTAGAAACTTGGCCAATTCTAGGAGATGGATAGCTTCTGCAAGGAACGGGGAGGAGAGAAAAAGAAGAACATTGTTCGCGTAAAAAAATGTTGGATCGTAGACAACCTCGTCGTCAAGATCATATTATTATGTACAACGACGAGATACCTGTTGTTGGTATGCATGGAGAAGCGGATTGGCCGAGAGAGAACGCTTGTACGTACGCACGTACGGCGCAGCTGGTTTGTACGCGAGCTTGCACCGTAGTCAGGGCATATTTATGGATTAGCATACAATGGTGGTGTTTATTAGAGATTCCTCGAAGGTTCCCACCTTCGATGCCAGCTCCGTGCTGCTCCTTCGTTCTCGAGAACTGTGACGCCCTTCTGCTGGAAGCTCCGCGTCGAAAGTCGAAAGTCGAGCTTTTTCTTCGCTTCCCTTCTGTATAATCGTGTCTACTTTTACGAAATCAGACTCGATCATTGGTACAACTTGTCGGAAGTCAATTAGTGTATGTCCCCTTTAATTAAAACTGACTTATGCCCTACAAATACTGTTCCGTTGTCATAACTTTCAATCCATGAAACAGTTTAGTCACTGCCTACATTGATCACAGAATTATCTACAAAATGCTGCGGTTAATTATTTCTGTTAATGCCCTTTGTGATTATACCGATTAACTTCTGAGCCTCTCATTTTAACATCCTGATATTTCATTATACGTTGTGTTATCCGAACAGAGGTTTCCTTTGCAGTTTATTGCTATCCTTTTCACAACACCGAATTAATTTCGAACCTATTTAGAATTTTAGTTTTTTAATTTATCATTTCAATATTTTTTATAATTGTAAGTCCAAGAATTTTAACAATTTTATTTGGACAAGATGATTGAGTAATTTATCATCAAAATAATGATGTTTATAAATCTGGAATATTAATAATTTTTAGAAATGTTACGACCTACCCATTCACGTAATCTAACGAAGTAAAGAAGTGTTGAAATACGAAAAATGATGGAAACGTAACAAAATTAGCAAAAATATTAATATTGCAATAATACTTTATTACAAACTATAAATTTTACCGCCATGTGAAATATAAATGCTGTTTTGAAATCTTATTAAGATTTAAGAAGATAAGTAGATACTCTTAAAGATTCTTTATTATACCTTTTTCCTTTATACGAAGTAGCAATCGGGATGGTGTAGTGTCAAAAAGAAAAAAGAAAATTGTAAATGACTACCCGTGCAACACGAAAGGTGTGAAGTCGTCGTTTTCCCCCCTAAGGAAACACGGAAGACCCACACACCCCTCTGTAGGAAAATTGAAGAAATGGGAACTATTGGCGTAGGTGCAGTGTGTTTTGGTCCTAAGGGCTTGAGTTCTTCCAAGGGAGGAAGAGGCGTCGAACGGCCAAACAAGGGCCACGGTCACGTAGGTGTTGAAAAGAGCACTCTTGTATTGACTATAGTCACTATCACATCACGACTGTGTTAATAAAGTATTTTTTGTAAAACGACAAATTATTTTACGCCCACACTTCGAGAGATTCCTCTTACACCTCTATACTGTAATGTTATCGAGGATTTTCCTCGAATTGGTGGTTAAGCAGAAGTATCGTTTGCTGAAGAAGAGAGACGGAACGAGAGCAAGGAGAGGAGCGGGCATCGTGTGAAGTCGCTGAAGACGAGTCCAAAGAAAGCGGCTTCCTCGGAAGCGGGCAGCAAGAAGGAACCGTACGGTATTCCAAGACGAGAGATCCCGAAGAAAAGGGGAGAGCCATCGGGCCAGCCAGCCGTCTTGAATGCCCGTTTTGGTCAGCGTGGCTTCATTCGCATGCAACTTCGTCCGCGGCTCTTACTTGGAAGTACGTGTAACCACGTCGCAACCGGTACCAGTAGCCGGACCAGGCGCACTGGCCGATGTTTGCTTCTTTATTCATTTCTTACAACGTCGTCGAGCTTCATTCAGCGCTTTCGAGTCCGAATCGCGCGTGCCCGGCTCCGATCAGGTTCTAGAGAAACCATGTTGCGACGCGTGCACAGGTTTTACCAGGGGACTCGTTTTTGGCAAGCTCTGGTCCTATCGACTCTAGATGACTTCATAACCAACGATCGAACCGAAAGTTTGATGACGAGGATCAATCTTGTGGTTTCTTTTTATAAAAATTGCATCGGCGTTAGCGAGGATCACTTTGAACGTACGTTAAAATAAATTTCCTTTGCTAATCTATTTATTGTAATTTAATTATTCGATTACTTGCATCCATTTCCATTCATTTCTGAATAAATAAACACATATCTTTTAATCTAATTTAAAAGAATATCGATGACCTTAAAATCTTTCGAAGGTCAACTTGGGAAATATTATTTGCTTGTCATAAAATATTATGCAAAATATCAAACAACAAACGAGTTGTTTCAGATGATCAAGGTTGGCGGGGCATCCCACGTACTGCGATATGAAGACAATAATATAGATGATAATTTACAAATGTAATAAACAGGAAGTTGTTTTGATTGAAATTTTTTTTTATGTGGAATTTATACAAAATCTCAGAAGAAAAGATAAGACTTAAATTTAATCTATGCAGTTTGATTCAATAAATTGAATTAAATATTAAGATTGTTTCCCATTTCTCCTATTCATTAGTTTATCATTTTAATTAAGATGAAAAGTTATGAAGAAGAATTACAAAAATCCACGTAACAGTAGTGTTAACCCTTTGCATTCGTGTTGAACTTATCTTTGTAGTGAAATATTTTAAAAACGAACAGTTTTATTTTGAAAATAAATGATGATGAATTTTTCTCTTTACTGAATCTTGAATTTCATATTACAAAATTCTCGGATAAGTTACATATGTATGCCGCCAGGGAGGCGTAAATCGAGCGCAGAATATCAGTAATAATTAAATGAATGCCTTATTTTTAAGTAAAAATGAAGAATGTGGACAACATACTTGTCCTGTTATACAAAACTTGTTACTTGTTAGAGAAAAAATGATAAAACGAGGATAGAAAGTTGCGTTATCTTAAAATGTTAAATGTCACAAAAGAGAATTCAGAAGAGTGAATAAAAATAGAAATATCAGACGTTGTATTAGAATTTACAGTTGACAATTAACATATCCGGGAAACTTTCTAAGAATTGTAAACACGGTGTTCGAGAAATGAAGAAAGTTCTCACAATTAGTCTGAACACGCGAAAAGACTAAAGGAAGAGAGAATTAAAAGCAAAGAGACTCATCTTTTAATAAGTTCTATCTCAAACTGTACAGCCGGAAGGTTATTTCAGAAAAGTCCGTCCTATTCATTTCATGAAACAACAGAACCTTCCAGCGCTGAGGACTTTCAACTTTCAAATAAGATTATCGAAAATTTTCAGTTAAAACATGAATAATAAAACGCATGACCTGTTATTTAGTTTATTGGAAATGATCTCGATCGACCAGTTAAAATTAATTCTGTTAAATACTCGACACCGGAAACTCATTGGAAACAAAATGGCTAACTGGAATGGTTTATTATAATTTTAGTCTAGCGCTAGAAGATAATCGTTTCGTGTAACGATTGCTTCTGCTAAGTTATCAGCTACAGGTTTTGATGGTATGGCGGTCTTTGCTATTAAACGCCTCTGCATTAAAGCATTTTACTTGATATACTAACGCTGATAAAGTAATTTTATTACCTAATGTTGCATTTTTACATTTAAATAACATTTCAAAATTTCTTTGAAAATTTCCTTTATTTCGTAATATACGCGTTTTGTGTTCCTTGATATTTTCATACGTTAATGGTAGGATTAAAATGATGTTTCCGCTTATTACTAACCGTTAGTGGACAAAACGCCATGTAGGATTACACGTATAAGAGTAATAATTTCACAAATTTTTTAAAATGTTAACTGCACTGAATGAGGTGTACTCTTACATTAGTTATTTATAAATATATTTTAACATATTAAAGTAGTTACAAGGTTTCGTTCTTGGTCAATCCAGGACATAAATCGCGAGTAACTGTTACTGGATAAAGTACTACTTATATATTAAACACTGTATACAGTGTACACGTTAATACTATGCATAACTTTCTATCCACCTGCAACAGTAAAACGAAGAAGAATTTGTTAATCAAAATGTAGTTGTGCTGAATGCATAATATATAATGATAATAAATATTTTCTAAGATAACCTTGATGTTTTTTTTCAAATAGAACTATACAATTTTCTTCCATCATATTGCGTTAAATAATTCATGTGGGATAATTGTACAACTTATACGGTCTTTAATTTCAGTTTCCAAGAAATAAATTTTGTTCTACAACATTCAAAACTTAAATGGTATAACAGAGAATCGTATAAATTTTCAAACAATTATACCAACAAATGTTAAATTTTCAGTTTATAGATTTAAAGGTTAGCTGCTGTAATCCGAAAAAGAGTTAAATAACTGTTTACTGCAGAGTTTCCCAACGTGGGGCCCACGCCCCACAGGGGGGGAGGCAATTCGATTGTTAAGAGTTGCAATTTGCTGCTAAAAAGAAGAAATCGGCTGGATATAACAAAACGGGGAGATTTGAGACTGAAGTTAACTAAATTAAAACCTGACATAAAAAAATAATACATAATTACTAATAATTAAAACAATATATTATATATGTTTGCTCAATAATTTTCTAGTGATTTTTTCTTAAAACCTATTATTTAAGTTTCTTTAGTGAACATTTCAATTTTTGAATATTAAAAATTATGTATAAGATATTTTAGATTATGCATAAGAATTTTAGAAAGGCTTAGGTTGGGAAACACTGGTTTACTTTATTAGTATTATTCTAAAATATCCCTAGGTAATTAAGGTGGTAACAAACCTTTATCATTAATTATTATACACAAGAGAAAATACTATATATTTAATATGTAAAAGTAACTGATGTATTTATGTACACCAGCAGTTTTCGAACCCTTTCGAGTACGTCTGAAAACGTTCTCACATCGCCGAAATATCCCGCTCGGCGTTTCTTGTTTCTTTTCCTCGAAAGGTGGTCTTCTCACGACAGGGCTGAATCGCTTCAATTAAATTCGCATCAAAATCCATTCCCCTCCACCGACTCATTATCCGTGCACGCTTCAATTTCACTCGGCCGCGGTATGCGCGAGATAATTTACCGCCTCGGCCTTTTAACCCGGCAACCTTCGAACGTTTCGAGTTTGTCTCTAACGTTGCAGGATACAACCACGCTCGATCCGGCTTCCCGATATCCCGAAATTATCCGAGCCCCGTGATGTCATCTCTGCTTTCCCTCTAGTCGCGTTTTTCTCGATCCACGCCTGGTTTCTCACGACATTAAGGTCAACCGTGAGAAAGCCAAGGAACAACAAAGTGGAAAAAAAGGTTGTCGAGCCGGATAAAAGGAGTCCCCCTCCTGCCCCCTTTGATCCTCCATGATCGATCATTAATTATTCCGCAAATAGCCGCTTATTGATAATTGGACGCGTTAATAACGCTTCTTGACACGCACGGGCAGCTACGTGAACGTCGCGGTTGTTCGAAATGTCAGCCACGTTCCACGACGAAATTACGCGCCGACATTTTTTCTAACTTTCAAAACCGTACGATGGTTGCACGGTCAACTTTAAGGTCGTTCGAGTAATTGCACGCTCGTAAGATGCGAATCAATGGACTTTTGTAATAACAGAAAGAGAAAGAGATCTAATTGTGCAACACGATCGGCCGATAGATACCGTCGCTTTAGCTGTCACCGTTTCGCCTACAGATAAAGAATTTCATAGAAACGTTGCGCGATATACGATCGCAACAACGATATGTGTTGTACACCGTAATATGTTTGTGTTTAAATCAAAAGTATCTCATACATTGAATTGACCTCGTGTAAGTAAGAGTCTTAAAGTTGTTTTGATATGGAAGAATTCAGTCACATCGCGAAAGAAATGTTGAAATAAAGGAATATGTGTTTATGTAATAAAATTCTAATAGAAGAATTAAGACAAATATACAAATTTTACAAATATTTAAAGTTGACGTTCTGCTGAAATTAATTTCCTTTAATGTTACAGGTGCTTTTGCGTAAACGAATGTAGACCTGGGTTATTAAAGGCAAAAATTACTTGGCACTCATAACAGATAAGATAGTCAGAAATCTTAGTTCGAAAACTGCTTATATTTTGGTCCTTTCACTTGACAAATAAAATGCGACTGCTTATTTCATTGATTAAGACAATCTTTACGAAGACGTCAATCAAATTATATTGACGAGATTATATTGACGATTACCAAATAGAAATTGACGAATAAATGAACAATTTGAACACACTAATAAAACACGAGAAAATATTTTTGTTTGTTGGAATGTGCCGCCTCGCGCTGGCAACCGCAATAAATTAAAAACAAAATTTGCTATTCGACATGTACCTTACTTAACGTTATTTATATCGAAAGGTTTGCTTTTCCGTCAAAAAAGTCGCGCCCACGGAAGGGTTAAGGTATCCTCGAACGGGGCGATGGAATGCAGAGGTGAAATTAGTATCGCTGTCGCCACAAGCGCTCTCTCGCTGGTTACGAGCTGCAATTCTTTTTTTCCCTCTGCCTCCCGCTTTGATTTCTTTCAGCGGCTCCGTCGAGGCTGTCCCGGCATTGCCGACGATTTCCAGCGAAGCCGGCCGAGGAACGAAGAGGAACGAGTGGACGTTGTTGAATTTATTTGCTGAAGAAAGAAAGGGAGCTTCGAGCGTACCGCGTTTCGTACGTAGCATTTTAATTACCGCGCCCCGTCCCATTCCACGCGCGTTCCATCGCTACGCGCATGCTCTCTTGCTTATGAGCAATCGTAAGGAATGCGCATGCGCGTAAGCGAGCTCGTCTTCTTGCGCCGGCGCACTCACACTGATCCCACCCTTTCTTGGAAGTTGCCAATGCGCCGAGGATACATATGGTGGTCGATCGACGAGCCCCGATAAAGATGATTGATTTAGTTTATACTGCTTTAAGAAATAAGTGATTTTTCTAACATACAGGCAATTATCTTTTTCATATTTTGCGGGATAAATCTTTAAACGGTTAAATTATCCGTTTAATAATATACCATGATATAAGATGCGCAGATATTCCTGAAATTACGGAGAGGAAAAATATTTGTATGTTTAATCCAATAGAGGAGCTATAAAATTTATCAGGCTATCATCATATAAAAACAATTACGTTTCAATTTGCAATATTTGTGTTGTAATTACATGACAATACAGCTAATTTATATACCTTTAATGGTATTTTTCACAAACAATAAGCACCGTACTGTATAAAACAATTAGGTATAATGCTTCGTCGCTACTTTGAGATACATTAAAATTGTATTAAAAACAAAATAAAATAAATATAATTACTTATACAATTATTATTATACATACGTAAGTCCTTAATTATTTCAGAACATACTAATCGTATGGCTTTGAAATAAAAGAAAATGATATTGCACGTGGAATTTTTCTGTTCTTTGCACGAAACACAGCAAGTGTCATCAAAGTCGATCGTTGCGGTTTTCAGAAGTCCGTTTACCGACTTGCACCGAGGACGCGTCAGTATTGACGTTACTCTCGAGGAACACGTTCTCCATGGGTGTCCTCTCGAGTCCGGAAAGAGCTTCTTGGCTATTAGCAAAAGCTACATATCCATGGAAAGAGGAGGTCGAGCGCGAGGTTAGAAATCTATACCGATGCCCGAAAAAGCGACACCAGCTCCTCTCGAAGCCACTGAATCGCGGCACGGTTAAAGTGCAAGGTAAACAGAAGTGGACAAGGGATGATTCCTCGAGAGCGTAACTGGAGGGCACGCGACGACGTCGTGTTTCACCAAGTATTCTTGAAAGAGCTGCTTTGAGAATATCAGATCTCCCAATGACACGCAACGTGGCGTCAATTTGCTTTCGATTGTTTGACTTACGATGCACAGTGGCTGAAACGGTAGGATTTGCAGCTTTAACGTTTTGTCTCTATCATTATTGACACGAACGATGTGATCGATGTTTGCTATTTCACATTATATTATTCACAGTACTTACGATGGATCAAAAAGGACTCAGCACACCCGAGTTCATTAATTTTCCAAATTTAAATATGTTGTATCCCGAGTTACTTTTCCTTCTTCAGCTATTAACTAAAATATTCAGTAGCTGAAAAAAGTAGTTACAAAGCAACTTTTTAAAAAGAAATCGTTTAATTGAAAGCGACGGTAACGATAATTCGTGTCTAAAGGGTGAGTTTATGTTATTTATTCTTAACTGCTCCTATGAGGGTGATGTGTGTTTCGATTGTGCACGAACGACGCTCGTGGATTGCATCGCGAAATGAGACGAAGAGTAATTGTCGTCTGCGTTAATGTGCTGGAGGGGGGAATGCTTATCAAGTATTCGATCAAGTGTCGTGGTAGTGGAAGAAGTAGACCATTGCTTGGCTACTTCTTGATCGATTGATGCACAGTGATGCATTTTCTTAACATCGTGAATAAAAAACTGTAATAGAGTTGTAACTTTGTAAACAGGTAAATAAATAAGAATTGTTCTCTTTTTGTTTTTCACGGAAAGACTAATTACAAGATGATATGAATGATGCGTGCATTTTAATATACTGACGATAGGAATATATCAGTTTATGGTACATGTACGGTGAAATACTTGTATACTCAAACATAATCTAGCGCGTTATCGTTATCACTTTGGGTTTAAATCATACCTTACTTCAACATTTAAGAGGCAGAAGTTTTCATAATTATCCAACTTTATCGTTTGATAAAGAAAAACAAATAAGGTTCATTAAGAACAAGAAATATATTTTGATTAGATATGATGTTCAGTATCGTGAAAGTAATGATAAGGGTAGCTAAGGGGGATCCTGATGTCGTCTGTAATATAACGTAATTAATTGGAAATCTGACGAAATTTAATAAATACAATTGTTAAATGTTAATGAGTTTGACGTTATCAGGATATTGCTTTACAATATGGGCCCAAAAGCAATTTAACAGCATTTGTCAATAAATGATTAGTAGATATTAAAAAATGTCGAAAAGAGAAACGAATGAAAAACTGTAGAGGGACGTTTAAGGGTTACGGAGATAGTTTGTTTAAAAAACAAAACAAAGTATGAAACAAAGTTTGGTTTGCGTTTATACGTTCTTTCTGCTGTAGTAGTAAACGTTGATGGTCGCAGTAGAAAGAACTATGTTTGGTACGACACGCTGCAACATCAATTACATTTGAACGTATCAGTAATTAATTTCAACGTCGCTATTTGATTAAATTCAATTTTTGGTGTCAGTCAATGGTGACCACCGTGGTAGCTAACTCGTTAACTTGTTAGGCGTACTGTGATGCCCGGTTTGTCTCAATTTCTCGAAATTGAGAGCAGATTTGGGGTAGCACGAAGGTTTGAACAATTAACCCTTTAACCTGTGATTTATCCAATGGGTGCGTCAGTTAGAGCGTAATATTTATTGTCACGATGTTAAAACAAGCAAAGAAAATCGAAACGTTATTTATATTTCCCACTCTATAAGTCTTGTCTGCGTTAATTATAATTACAATTAAACTTAAAATTGAGTTGTGATGAAAATTTGCAGGGGAAAGGTCACATCTGAACTGCAGGGTGCATCGCGAGTGTGACTCGATATTGTAGGGCAAGGGGTTAAAGATCGACGTGTCGCAGAAAACAAAACTTTATTAACGAACTATCGAAGCTTGACGCACGTGTGACAGAACGGAGAGTGAGTGGGAATCGCAGAGCGAGGCTATTTTATGTGTTTTGGAAAATGATCTGGATTATGAGTAAGTAGGAGAGCTGAGAGAGGAGTTGAAAAATGAAGAGTTGAGAGATGACTAGTTACAGATAAAGGTATGGCTTATTGTTAGATTAGTAAATGGCAATATTTGAGGGTATAACAATACGATAAAGATCTGGTAGTATATAGGAAACAAATTACGGTTTCTTATAGATTTTAAATGTAACGCGATAGTCTGCAATAAACTCTAAAAGGGGCTGTAGCAAAAAAACAGTGTGATATATTCGGCAAAATATGCGAACTTGATTTACAAGATTAGATGAAGGAATGAGGGGTTAGAGAAATTTGTTACGTTAGAGGGCCAACTATCGGACGCATAATCTTATCGCGTTTTCGTCGAAGGGAATGTATGATTTGAAAAATGTTTCCAATTTTCGCCGATTCGTATCTGGAAATCGGCAATCGGCGAGAAACCGAACGGAACGGAACCGAGATCGACGAACACGTTCGCTACGTAGCCACGGCGCGGCGGAGAAATTTCTCTGCGTCGTTGCCCATTATCGTATCGAGTATCGACCGCACGCCGCAATTTCTGCCCACCGGGTCACGTCCAGCCGCGAAATCGGTATGCGGAAGAGAAAATATCGATGTTTATCGCGATGCGAACGGTCGCCATCGGTGCCCCGACGCGAACCTAATCTCCCGATGGTGTCTCTAACGGTGTCCCGAGCTCTTCAACCGATGACTTTTCTTCGTTTTTCGGCACCCCGTGGAAGCCCGCGCCATGGGGGAGGCGTTCGACGGATAAGTGAATTCATTCGGTACGCGCGACGGGATATTAATGCCTTGCCTATGGGATGTTCAACCGAACGTTGTTCGTTATGTACGAGACTATTAATCGCTAATCGATTCTTGAGTGATACATCAGTCATTACTTTTTCATTGCCGATGTTTCTTAAATATCTATGCTTTAGTTCTTCGAGATCGACTTGATCCTTTTGCCACGCAGCTATTTCAATTTTTATACTTTCTTATTTCTTTTTTCTTTTTGTAAGAAATAAACGAAAGGTCGAAGTTGTTAATTTCCCAATCCAGTTGCCACTTTATACGCTTCGTTAGGATGTTTGTAATTAAAAGAACGTGGAAGCAAAATCAGATCGAAACATTTTGCCCGATCAGCTCTAGATACGATACACTTTTCGAAACAAGCTACCGTGGTCAGCGAAATACTGCGCTATTTTTCGAGAGAATCAACCCCCAAAGTAATTAACCCTTTGGCTATCGATGTAACTGGAAAGATTCGATTCAATTTTTGTTTACATGTTGCGATACATTGCGATTAAAAATTGAATTATTTCCGCAAAATGGGTTAGGAAATGTTTTGAATTGCCAATTAATTGTTTACGAGAAAATTCATAATCACATTTTTGAAACCCTAATATTGTGTCACGATATTCGTCAGTTTCTGATAAGATCACTTTTACATTTCTTATCAGATTGCTACTTTTTTGTAAAACGTTCGCTGCAGACGAGGCATATATAAAATAGTAAAATATAGAATCATATAAGAACGTAAAATATAAAAATATCAGAAAATGTCAGCTTGCTCGAACGTTTCGAGCCAAAGTCCTTCACTTTTACTCGCTAACGCACAACCGATTAAACGTTAACTGCTAACACGCCGGGATTTACCTTTAATGAATTTCTATAATTATCTGTATCACTTTTGTGTATAACGTTCAAATACCAAAGTTCAGTACGCGAGTCCTTTATAATGATCGGCTGGCCTTCTCGAAATCTGGGGGAAACGATCACCCGGCGCTACTTTTCTTATCTCTCGCAACGAAGGAGGTCGATCAGTCAATTAATTACACAGAAGTAATCACTGGATAATTAATGCCGCGATCGAGGTATTCTCGAAACGTTCTAACCGGACCCTGGGTGGCCTACACAGGAGTACCTACGTACGCGCAGGGACGAGGAGGGGGATTTTGTTTTTCTATCTGCTGGCGGATCACAAGAAATGCAATTATAATATATTACTAGTTGGGTATCCGCTTCTTCTCTTGAGAAAGCCGCCCGAACGGCCGATCGGCGAGGCAAGAATAATCTGTGCTCAACGTTAGCCTTGATGGAATACTGCACGTTGCCATTGAACACGAAATTAAAAGATCGGTATCTTTTTTTGGACGGCTACGAGGGTAACAACGCAGAAATTATACGTTTTTTGGAATACTGCCACCGTGGTATTAACAGATTAACTGTTATGGTTATAAACGATATTTATTTTTAATGAATATTTTCTGGTTAAAGTTCTCTGATGACAATAATAATATACGAGGGTCATTCAATAAGTAACTAGACAAACGTTCTACATTTCAAATTAGCATCCTTTTAACGACTTCTGATCAGCTGTTTGGCAAGAGTTTGCAAACCTAATCTATAATTCAGTCAGTTGAAAATGTCAAGTCCGATTGAGAATTGCATTGCGGAAGAACAACGTGCTATGATTAGATCTTTAGGGGGACCAGAAAGTAATGTCGTTTTTTTATATTAAATTCAAACAAATAAATTTTTAACAAATTTTCATTTTAAAATGTCTTTGGTACAATTTTGGAATACACAAAGACTTGGCAATTGACAAACAAACAGGTCCCAATAATACATGCATTTAAAGAAAGACCTAAACAGAGGCTGTACTATTATATTATTATTATAACATAACGTCATGTATGGTATAATATACTGCATATGTACATTTAACACTAAACGTACCAAGCAGGGTCAAATGACTGCTTTCAGAATTTACTTTAAAATTGTACATTCTTTGTTATTTCTTTCGCTCTTCTGACTTTCTGTAAATGTATCGCGAATTTCTTGAAGAACATCGAACAGCCCAAGCAATATTTCCCAGTCACGAAGGAAATGTCAAATAAGATTGTGTACTGAAACTTGCATAATTCGCAAAAAAATTGAAGGGGAAACCAATCATATGTAAACATTGTAATTAATTGATTATTTTTTTAGAAATCAGAAGTTATGCCACGAATTATTTTCTTTAATAAATAAAGAATTTCTGTCTAAAAATCACCGTTTGTTTCGTCAGGGGTGAAACGACCCTTCATGGTAAGAATAGGTGTATGTAAAGTGCCGGTACGTTCAGTGTTAATACTAAAAAAATGAAAACATTCTCTGAGCAGAAACACCAGCCATTACAGACCGTCCCCGATAATCAGAATCGATAGCAATAAACAAGGACCTTGATTTCGACGTAAAACGCCTTCCGTTCTTCCACGACTTCTTTTCTCGGCCGTTGATGGTGATTTCTTCGCGACAAAAAGCTCGCCGCTATCTTCGATGCGGCGCGCTAATCTTTCATTAGCCGTTTCTTCAAGCCGCGATCGTTGTTTGTATTTCGACATTTTCTTGCGAACGCGCAGCAAGATGGAAGAGGGGAGGGACACCGAGTGGAACGAGGACGTACGACGTGGTGAACGAGGTGGAATGCCGGGGAACAACCACCCTGAAAAGGGCAGATTAATTTTTCGTGTCGGTGACATCGGTCGTTCGATCGTCCCGGTTTTTCGTCCGGCCGATCAATGAAGATCGACGAAAGACGGATCTTGCTTATAGCGGTCGAGGAGGAACGCCGTGTTACGTCGTTAACAGAGATCGATGGTTTCGCGTAGCTGGCATCGCGGAGGCTCATTCTATTTTATTGTTATTGCCACTCGTTATGTCACGCGTGAGAACATCAGGAACCGCGTTTGTACGATAAAAATCGTTTCTTTTTTATTTTTCACGTATCGATACGCGCATCAGAGTTTTTTGCTCCCGAGTATTTTATTGCTTGAAAATACTGTTATAGTGTTTCTAAACAGAGAAGAAAGTGTGGTCAGATGTTTCTCAAGCTAATAGTCTTTTTTTTTCTTTCGATGTCTTTATCGTCTTGACAAAACAGACTTGGTGTATCGGTAAACGTGCGAATCTATTAGAAATACATTTTCTTTTTCGCAGGAAAATCTTACAAACGATATTGTATTAAATTTTAAGTTGAAAATCAACTGTGGGAACAGAAACATCCTCCTTTTTTGAAAGTGAGGCGAATAGATGGTTACATTTTTTGGCAAAGATATTTTTGATTCAAATAAATAATATTTGTAAAAGTAATTACTTGCAGGAAGATGGATCCAAACAGAAAAGGGAACAAGAGAATAATAACTATTTTAATAGAGAATGAATATTAATGGTGCTCATTTTAGAATTGGAATTACAAAAATAATAATAGTAAGGGAAAATGTTGCAATACATTCAAAGAAAGTTGAATTAAATTAAAAACCCTGGAAAATATTTGTTTCTTTAATCCTCTTATTTAAAAGAAAACAATATTTTATTTTGATAGCAAAAATAAAACTTTTCATATCCTCGTTATAAATTTTCAGGATATTTCATGTTATCACCAGTTCTAATTTTTTTAAATCTTTTAATTAAAAAATAGTTGAACTTTACTATTTATACAAAAATATGTATATCAATTTTGTTGTATTTTGGCGTTAATTATTCAGGTGGGCGTCCATTTAAATACTGCTGATTACATTAAAGTTAACCCTTTGCGCTCAATTGGTACCAGTGTACCATGTGAAATTCAAGTTTCTTCAATAAAATCAACACTTACAATTTATAATTTTTATGTTTAAAAATTGTGTTTGAGGGTTGGTACAATATAAATTGTAAAATTGTTAATTTATAAATTATGATTAGTGCCTAATACAACGATGCATCAAAGTCATGACTACGCAACAAAATTTCATTTAAACCTTGAAGAATAATTAATGCAAAAAGGCGGGAATCTGCTTGATTTTAAAATAATTGTAGTAAAAAGGAAAAATAGGAGAAAAAAAGGAAGACAGATGCTTTCAATCGATAATGTATTTTTAATAACTAGTTTACTTACCGTTTACGCGCGATCTTATCCCGTTTCTTTCCTGCATCTTCCATCAATTTTATCTCGATATTAGAATCGAATACGTTCTTTAGTTTAACGATACTCGAGCTTTCGAATTCTTATCACGATCGAACGACCATCTCGAAATCTTTTGTCCGTTGATTTATTGTTACGGACGATCCACCGTCCCGTTTCCGAGATCGTAAGTCGCCGAGGAACGCGAACCGTATAATTTCTATTTCTAAAGATATTTCACGATCAGCGTCGTTCATTTTCGAAATCTGACCGCGTCGTCTCATGGATACGCTGCTATCTTAGTGGATATCAGTTCGAGCTATAAAGTCGTCTCACAATTACGAGGCGTCTGACAGGTGTATAGTGCGAAGAGAACCGTTGAGAGGTTTGTTGGTGGTGGACAAGAGGCCAGAAACGAAGGGACAGCGAAAAACGAGCAGCGACAAGAAGAAACGGGCGACGTGGCAACGGGAAGAAAATGAGAAACACACGGTAGAATGTGCCAATGGAAAATGATCCTTCCGGATAGCCTGTTAGAAATACAAGATGATCTTCGATATACGCACACGGAGGAATAACATTCGCCTCACGAAACGAGGTTTTTGGGAAATTATTTATTTATTTCTTATGCCCAAAAGAAACGAAATCGTTTAGAAGTCAGATATATTTCAATAATATCAAATAATTATAGATAATATTTATTCTTCTTCGAATATTTTGCAATAAATAAAAACCCTTAATTAATCCTTTGCGCTCGAGTAGCGCTTCTAATGCAACATATGTAATTTATTCGAATATTTTTTATTTATATTAGAATATAGTGGATTATTAAAAGAAATAAAATGAAATAAATTCATTGAAACTAGTACTTTTGAATTTTAGCAGCTTTATTGGAAAAGAAACCTAGACTTAATTAGAGTAAAAGGGTTAATACAGAATAACAAAAATTGCCAATCTTTCGGTCCATAAGAGACCCACTCACTATAAAGGACTCACTAATTATAATGTTTTACTTTTGACTCCGTTGTTTCGATGCAATGATTATTAAAACAAAGATTGGCGATAAAAAGAATGAACAGAGAATGGTGTATATAGAAGAGGAGGTCAGTGACTCGTCCAGAAATAGGCCGAAAATCTGAAGTAATTGTAACTTTTCCCGGGGGATAATGAAAGATGAAGGCGGTTTCGACCCATTCAGTATGTTTGGAAATCCGCCAAAGAAATCCAGGAATGGAGTATGGTGTCGTGGCGATTTCCCCTGCGGCTCGTCACGACGACGTGCCGTGCTTCTCGATCCATTAACACGATTTGCATTGCCAGCTAAGGTAATTGGACAGCTCCAAGGAATAATAATACACGATATATATCACCAAAGAGACCATGAGGCTTAGGTAAACGTAACGGTGAAGAACGAGCAGATGCGATCCAGCGTGACGAAAAATTCCGACCATTTCTCGAGTAGCACACTTTCCCTGGTCAAACAGCGCGCGCCGTTTCAAAAAACTCTTAATGGAACCGCTTTTATAAATAGAAGGGCCTGAAACGATCTCGTCCTTGTGGAAATCGCGTCTAAACGTGGCGGCGGTGGCGGCGGTGGCGGCGGCGGCGGCGCAGCATCTCGCTGGAACCAGCGTCGTATCAGGTAGCCCCCTTATCTGTCAGTTGGTATCTGGTTGTACGAGGAGATGGTAGCCGGCTAATTTATATCGTCCAGGAAGGAGTAACCCGGACCACGAAGCGTGTACTGTAGAAGTAGAAAGTTTTTCTCGTTCGATGACCCGCCGCCACCTTCCGTCGAGGAGGAGCCCCCGCTAGGCGTGGGGGGTGGGACGACACCGTTGTTCGTGTAATATAGAAGTCGAAGAGTAGCCCCAGCCTCTGGTGTTTATTCAGGAAGAGTTCTCCGCTGGTTGTAGATAACCGTGTCCGCGGACGGTAACGAAGTCCATACGTTTTGCCAGGCGGTGGCATTCGAGTCTCGGGCTTCGCCTCCTCGACCAGTCGGCGGGGATTTGCATGAACGAGACGAGACGAGCCGAAGTCTCGCTCGAAGGAACTTCTACAGCCTCGTCAGAGACGTTCGGCGAATCGATAGAAATTGTATTTGGGTGTCGAATGAATAAATTGTAATCGGTTGTCGCGTACGGGGACGCGCACGCCGCTTATTTGATATTCCGAGCCGTGACAGTTATTGGACGATACGCTCAGTTTCTCGCGGAAATCGTAGAAAGCTTTCCAGCCATTTTACGGCGGATCGTTCTGAATCGACGATACATATGCAAGTAGAGGATAGAGGTGACTTCTGTATAAAATGCCTTGGGCTTAGGATTTCAGGATGATTCTTTAAACGTGCTTAACATCTAAGCAAACGTTTTCTATAGACTGAGATATGGTCTGCATTTTATGCTATTCTGATCCGTAAATATTCTTTCAGAATGGTAAACAAGCAAATACCAAAATCACTATGTAACACATTTCATTAGTATTTCAAATGCAAAACGTATAAAACTATGAAAGTAATGAACGCAGTTTTAATTTGTTACGTTAACCCATTATCCGCCAATGTCCCATTTTTGGGACATATTTTCAAATTTTTCTTTTTATAACTGCAACTTCTAAATAAAATACAGCCATGAAAGTATTCAAAATCCCCGCTATTTTGTTTTAAATGGCAAAAAAATTGTACCAGTTGGTTAGTATGAATATCATTATACAGTTAATTTAATTTTCTATTTGTATTTTTGAATTTCGGCGAGTAATGGGTTAAAAATAGCCATATTTTTAGATTGAAAATTTCTCTTCTTTGGCGGAGCACAGATTCTCGTTCAAAATCTTACGCAATCCGATAGCTCATCGTTCACTCGCGGTGCATCATCGTTAATTTGTCAACAGAAATAGTGCATCGCAAATTTGCATTAGCTAACCGCGGGAAATTAATGGGAAGAGAAAACGCGGAGTCTCTATCGCGATGAATTTATTAATGAACTTTCCACTTACCGTTGCGTTTCGAGGAACGCAAGAGTGGCTCGTACTCATTTATCATAAACGCAAGCGTTAACTTGTCGTTTATGCAAATATCTCTCGAGTAGAAAAGAGGCCCAGAAGGCGAATATCGCCGGAGAAAACCGCGGCAACAACTTCAGACCTTGCGTCGTTAAGTGCAGTCACCTATGCTCAAGAGGTATACGCGTTCCATTATACGATCGATAATAATAGATTGAAAATGAAGAAACTTTTACCCGCAGTGTGCAAACGTGCGGGACATTAGTCCGCTGTGGTGAAACGATTTGTTCTAGCTGCCGTTGCGAAAGTTCTGTCCGCTAATAAACGCGGAATGGACATTTTTATCTTTGAAGACAGTTTGTTTTCATAAAACTACTTCGTTTAAGGTATGCCGCCTGCTCTTGTTGCGAATTTTTTACACTTTCGAAGAATTTTCATTCGACTTCGAGTATTTAGAAGCAATAGAAAAGTGAATTTGTAGACATTGTATCATGGCCTATGAAAAAACTTGTGGTGACGAGATTAGATCACAATGTGTATACATAGAAGTAGATTTAGGAGGATATATTTTCTTTTTTCGAAATTTCAACAAGATCTTAAGACAATATTTTCTCCGCTATGCTACAATTTATTTAATATAATATGTGTAAGTTATAGATAACAAGAAAATATCCAAATTTATAATAATTTTATTTTTGACAAACTTTATATTGTTTCCACAATATTTTGCTATTTCTATTATTTATCATTTCAAATATTTAACAGGAATATTTTCAACCAAATAAACGAAAGAATTGCTAATTAAATTCATGTGTTAATATATTATTTCAACGTTGCATGAATACAAACAAATTAACAGAGAAATTATTAATGAATTTTGTCAATTTTGTTCAACGATTCTTCAGGTGGCTGATCCCATTTTATCTTTTATTCCTGACTTTAAAGATTAAACAATAAAGAAACTGTATTTGATGTATACTGTCAGCAAAATCGTTTATATTTTTAAAAAATGCAATGAACTTGAGCGAAAAAAGGTTACAGAAGAATACTTAAAGCATGTGTCAATTTTGGTATTATGTAACAACCTGATCACGTTCCCCCATCTTAAGGTAACGAAGTTTGTTTAGTTAAAAGAAAAATGCAAACCATTTTATTCAATTACAAGTATGTAAGTATAATGTAATAATGCAAAATATTAAAATACAGAATTTGTATCTGATGATACTAAATTTATTTGATGATTTATTGCACCTATAATCTAATATGCGTAGAGGTATGCGGTATCTGGTTTTGCGTAGCAGGTGTGCAATTAGATTCAAACTTTCAAAAATAGGTGTAAAAAAATTCGTTCTCGATAATAACTGTGTACTATAATTATAGCTTTGCATAAATCCTACTTTGCCAACGCTTAGTTCCATCGAACACGTCAGGCACCTCGTAAAGTTTTACTTAAAGATACATTGTATAAATGACTTCTAATTAAACGTCGTAGTGTTTGGTTTCTTTATGTACTTTTCTCGAAATTTAAAAAGCGGATGACGGAAGTGTTTTGTTGATTTAATCATACGGTACAAGCAACACCTAATATATTACCGTCTGAATTAAAAGTCGAGTTCGTGCGACAAAACAACGAAAGGTGAAAACGTTAAATATATTCAGAATAAAATTCTATAATAACTGTATAATTATGTAACGGTTGCTTTTCATTCAATCACATTATTTTTTATTTTTTTATAGCAAATATATAACACTCTGTATTAATATTAGAAAATCGAACAGAAGTAATAATTTCAAAAACATCGATGCAAGAGAATATCATGTATTTCGTGTACTTGAAAAAAATTAAAAAAAGATACGTAAGTTATCGTTTACTGAACCGATAATATCAGCACGATAACACCTCTGGCGCGTTATCCGTGTATTCAAAATTTCAAGTTTTTCCAGGAAAACGTCTTTTTGTATCACCATTGCAAACACTTTTGACCGTTAGAGGAAATTGCTTGAGATACGTTTGGAAACGTTCGTATGTACCTGTCACCGAATACCGGTCAAACGACATTAGGTTAAGGGGGAAAAAACGCGGAGACAGTCGATTTCACAGGAAGGAAGCGAAGAAACACGGACAAGACATCTACGATTCGGGTGATCGATGGTAGCTGTGCCAATCAACGAAGTCATCGATCACCGGCGACCTCGAGTCATCTGACTGATGTGTCGATGGCTGCTGCCTCCCTTCCGGTACCTGCGCGGAGATCCTTGGTGGAAAGAGACGGTGAGACAACGTTTTCACGCTGGAACGGTAGACGATCGTGAATTTTCTCGAAGAACGATGCAGATATTTAATTATGATGCGCACGAATATTTTCAGTATCTCCTCTAAAGTCATCAAGTTCAGTGATCAATTCAAGGCGATTCTTCTACGAACGAGAGAAACGTGGAAACGATACTGATCGTCTTCGAGAAAGCGAGTGAGTTGCTGATGGATACACTCGCGTAATTTTCATACAACATATTTAATTTATATCATGAAATCGAAACTTTCGATTCTATCCTTTTCACTACATGACGCTGTGACTGCAAATATTGACTCTTGAAATGTTGTTGCAATTTGTAAATATTTCTAAAAACATAATGCCATTTTGTTCAGAAACGTTTTAAGATGAATACTTTTTCTGAACCTCGAAGCTGAATTTCCAATAAACGAGAAATACCAAAATATGGTAGAAACGGAATAAAAGATTTGTCAAAAATAAAATTATTACGAAATGAAATTGTTTAGTAGCTGCAGCGTGACAGTCAAAGTGTTAAATATCTGATTTTTATATGTTATTATGGGAAAGGAATTCGTTGCAAAATATTTATAAGATTTTTTGTAGCAGAAGCGTTAACTAATAACACGGCGCAACTTATTTAACAGCAGACAGTAAAGAAAAGTTAACAGAAACGATAATAATGAATATTCGTTAGGTGTCCATAAGATAATTCGGTGTAAGTAAACCAGATAAACCGAATGGGAGAATAAACATGAGAGTTGCGTCAAACTAACGCAAAATATTGGTGAACATCTCAGATAAGACGAATTATTTATCTTGATAAAGCGGATATATCGTTCGATTAAAGAGAAACAGGGAAATATTTCAAGTCTAAAAATATCCCGGCAACGTCAATGAAGACCGTCCACTTAACTAACTGAAATATACGATAGGCGATCAACGAACTGGAACATCGGTATGCATATCATTATCAGCGTATTTTCAGAATCCTGATAAGGTAATGCTAACGAAACATTGAAATATAATTCCACAAAGAAATACTTCTACTCGGAAACTTCAAGTGTTATCTTAATTTCTTGAAATTACATTGGAAGTCCTCATTCTTTGTCACGGTCTGGTGAATATTTTCAATTAAACGAAAATGACGATGTTGCTGCTTGGAATGTATTTTCGCAAAAGGGAAATGTATCCTTTTCCTTCGCACTACATTTGTAAACAATTGCTAATGGCAGAAAGTGGAACTATGCAATGTGATACCGTAAGTGCTAAGTAAATTAATATACACTAAATAGACAAAGGCCCCATGGTTTTAGATTCGAACAGATACCGCAGTGTGAGAAAATGCATTCCATACTATGGTTATTTATCTGATAATTATTCCAAGTATATTAATTAAACTAATTAAAATGTAGAAGACCTGAATAGTTTAATAAACCTTTAGTAGCTTCCTTGCTTTTTTTATGATATTCCATTGTTCAAACTTTAGTTTAGAAACCATTTATGAAAAAATAATTTGTATGTATTAATATATGCTGATGAGTATGAAGGTGGTCTGAGAGTTAAAATTGGAACAATACTAAATCTGTCATTTATTTTTTATTATAATAATCGAGAAATTTATTTTCAAGATAACCGTAAATTGAATTAACAATATTAATAATAATTAAAAAAAATATGAATACTTTTCAAAAACCTAAATGTCTCAAAGCAAAGAATATTTGATACCTTAAAAATACATTACTTTTTTAATTAATGAAAGGCGAACTACGCCTTAGTGGGATTTTATTATTTTATCTTTTTATAGTAAATCTGACCTGTACTTATAAATCTTACAGTTTTATGCACGCAAATAAAATTTATATACCTATTTACATCTCTCGCTATATTCATACAATAAGATTTATAGTTTGCGACTGTAACAATGTTTCCATGCAAATACAATTCTATTCAAAACGTTGACTCGCTGGAGATAATAACATTTTTGAATGTTATTTTGAAAAATAATATCGAAGGTACACGTCTATGTTAGAATGTTTCCTTAAGCTTCTTTAATCCGACTGATTCTATCGTTCGAACAGATTTTGTCCGATGGTCAAGTGTCGCTCGAGTTTTCCGGTTTATTCTGAACCGATACGAAAGGCGTAACCTGTACAGAAAGGCTCGCATAGTACCGGTAAGGCGAAGCTAATCGTTCGACGTATAAGCGAAATAAATGATCGTGGCCGGCAAGGAAATGCAAAATAGTTGCGTTGCAATTCGACTATCAATTATATCCAGGCATATTCTGATCCGACCCATTTGCTCATAAATATTTATTGGCCGAGTATCGTAAATAACTTATACTCTATTAGCCGGCGCACATTTTACACTGGATTACGTAGTTGAAGATAATTGAACGTGTTCGCCTAATTTGTTTTATAAGACGAGATTGAGCAAGTCCGGGAAAAGTATTGCCGCAGAAGCGGTGAACAAATTGCAATGGAAATTATGAAACGCGCGTTAATCGTCTGTACCTGATTTAACGTTTATTGACAAATTCGGCTGACTCGAAAAATTTCGTTCATCAATTCTGTTTCCCAAAAACATTAGGGGATTTAGTCAGTTTTTATGCACCTTGTTTCTTGTAACGCAGAAATATTTTAATCAACCAAAGAAAGAATGAAATACTTTATCGTGTACTGCAATGGAAGGTAAAGTGCAACCAAATTACTTGAAGAGTGTTTGATTAAAAAAAAAAAGGAGTAACAACTATTAATGTCACAAACTAATTTAATAATTGACCGGCAATCTTACCGATTTTTGTAATACTTAAATACAAAGAAAAGTATTTTTTTTATAATAAAGCGACTTTGCAATATTCTATATTACTCTGTATTTGAAAAATTGAAATAGCTAATGCAAGTACAAACACAAGTTAATTCGTGGCCGGTCAACAATGTGTTAAAAATAAAACTTCCCAACTTCGCAATATCAAAATCGAGTTTGAAACAATTATCCTAAGCGTCATGTTAATTATAGAATGCCCTTGAAAAGAGATATTTGTACTCTGAATAATATCTTTCAAAATTATTATAGTAATCTTTATTAATCCTTTAACGTTCCCTGGATAACGAGTCCCTAAAGGATTAATTTTAACACCATAAATAATGCTGTAACTGCTATAACTGTAATTTAATTAATTGTAAAAAACAATGAATGTTAAGGGATTAATTGTTTTATTGCTGAATTAAAGGAAAATCGAACCACTGAATTTACTAAATATATAACATACTTAAACGTGGCAACGGAAAGATTAAGAGCGTGATATGCTAAAAGATTCGTATATATTTTTTCAGACTTGTTTTTACTTACAGAAGGACGCGTCGGACACGCATGAATCGCGTTCGCAGTTTAAAGGTATCGAAAACGTGTTTGCGGAGCAGGGGTTAATTTTCGTGAATCGAACCGATCCGTCTGATTAATCGGCGGTTCCGCTGGAATCCTGTGACACGAAGCGGAAACTGATACGCTAGAAGGAAGGTGGTGCAACGTCTGCAGCTGACCCACTTAGTCATGGCGCGGTGTAAGTACGTATCGGCGAAGAAACGACGGAATGCTACCAATGCTAGAAGGACTTTCACTCGGAAGGCTCCGTTCCTGGTTCACAGCCAGGACCGGCAAGGCGATCGATTGTTTTCGAAAGGTCGCCGCCCGGTCCTCCATTAGCGGGCACCCATTAGTAGGTTCCTCTGTTTTAGAACGGACTAAAGGTCACGCCGGGCTTGGACTGCCGGTTTCGTAATTTTGAAAATATCGTCGTTAATGCTGCCTTCACGGGCCACGGGGCTAGACGGTGAAACAACCCGGAGGGGGGTGGGAGGCGAACAGACGGATGGAAAATATTTACGTTTCATTACGCGTTCCGCGGAAGCCAATTAGCGCGAGCCGTCAACGCGAAAAACATGAAAGAGAGCTCTTTATGTCCCTCCGGCTGACGAACGTAATTTTGAAACAAATCGCGAGGCTTGCAAGCTTCCCGTCGCAATTAAAAATTGAATACCTTTGTTGGGGCACGTCCGAAAAGAATGGGGAAATCTCGTCGAACGAGACAAGAAACTAAATCGAAACAATTACGATTGTGCAACGTATCGAGCCTAATTTTACGCTCTTTATTGGAACAGTTTATCTAGTTAGATAGTAGACGTGGCCCGATAAATATGAAAAATTAAAACAAACGAACGTTTTAGCCTTTCGTGGTATTCGAAATATTCCTGCCAAATAGATGTAATTAAAAAACCGTAATGTTCTATAAAGAGAAATTAATATTAGAACTGCCAACGTCTGATCTACATTTTCTTTAAAATTAAAAATAAAGTAAATAACAAAATAAAAGTATGATGAACAACGAGGGCCATTCACAACACGTTGTTCTTCCGCGGAGCAATCCTCAATCGGACCTGACATTTTCAACTGACTGAATTATAGGTTAAGTTTGCAAAATCTTGTCAAACAGGTGATCAGAAGTCGTTACAAGGATGCTAACTTGAAACATAGAAAGTTTCGTATTGGTTCACGAAACCGTTTAGGAGCTATATCATTTAGTCTTGCTACTTATTGAATGGCCCTCGTAATTCTTTACCTTTAAAAAGATCGGCATACATTTGGATAATAATATGTTTAAGAAATTGTATAAATTAAAATAAGAAACCCATAGGTAGTCATTTGGACTTGTTTCGTAGTTCTAGCGTTACAAGTCTGGTGAAAAACAATTTTTTAAATCACTTTTTCTAACTATAATCATAATAAAGGTATGATTTCTTTCAATTACGTGAGTCATCGTGTACGTTAAAATTCATCGAGTAATACTTGAATATTAATCGAAAATGCAATTGCAAAGTATGAGTAATCAAAACGTCAAAATAATAATAATAATAATAAGATCCTTTTAACAAGCTGAGTACAATAAACATGAAAAAATGATTCTGAAATATTTCAATAAAAATATTACAAATTCTTCGCTCGGAAGCATTAAAATTTGAACAATTAATTCATGAGCTTCGTACGACGATCGTCGCAGCAGGAAAAATCAATCGCTTCGCGAAACTCTCCGCGGGAGACCGTAGCGAATCGTATGTTTTCGACCTTCAGCGTATTACAATGTAAAAACTTGCTTCCACGGTGCAACGCAAATCGAAAATAGCGTTTCCTCTGCCCATTGAGCATCGAGCACGGCATTTTCGCTGTTCCGTTCGGCAAAACAACGCAGCAGCCATGGTTCTATAAATCTCGAAGAACGTCCGGTCACTCGGCAAGAAACGAACGGCCAGGTCACCAGATATCGTTTAAATGCTCGCGGATCGCGCTCATACGTCACTTTCCGGTGGAAAAAGCGTCGAAGGTAAGGTTCCGTGGGGATCGTCGACAGGAATTATGCGAATTCATTAACAAACGTGTCGTGCAATCAAACTGCTATTTACCAATCGATTAATTCAGCGATCGCTGGGATTTACTGTTAGCAGATCGCGGACAAGGCAGGAGGAGTTTTCTTCTTCGTTCGCTTCTATCTTCTTCTTGCTTGAACGCGCCATGCCGTGGTCTGTAGGGGGTTGGTCGATGTTGGTTATCGGCGCGTCGAATCGGCTCGCAAACGTTATTCCTCTGATGCGGATATAATTGTTTAATAACTCATTGTCGACGGGCCGGGAGATGATCCGAGGCCGATGCTCATCGACCGTGAAGAAGCAAGACTGGCTCGATGCAAAAGCATTTTCATGCTTCTTCCGTGTTAACCATCTATTGTTTTAAATTGGGGAGGAAATCATGCGTGTCACGGAGCCAGCCTCGGCATTATGCTCGCTTCTGAGATCACTTCTATGTAATGAAATCATGTACACAGAGTGTCCGTACTAAACCGTTTTCAATGATATATAGCAATTTTGTAAATCGGCTTTGTATATTATTCGATGGATAGATAATGTTTTATATACATTTAAATTGTAAAATAAAATAGACTAGTAAATGAGGATATATTGAAATAAATACTAGCACGTGTAGTAAGTTTTTATTCTGATAAAAATTAATACACATTTCGTTGAAAGTATTTCAATAAATTTTGTAATTTAAAATAAGAAACATAAAATCAATTATTGTATCTGGTTTGGTAGTTCTAATGTATATTATTCGATTTCAAATATTGAAGACAATTTTATTGAAATATTAAAATGGAACTTTGAGAAAGGTGAAAATATAAAAACATATCCAGCTTCCAGTAAAAGATACTAATTTAAAAAATTTTTCATTTGATAATATCTATAATTACATTTGTATTATTATTATTTAGCTTGTATAAACTCGGTACAGAAAAAATGAATATAAAGCTCTTTTAGAATTAACAGCGTTCTTATCTTTTAATTAAAGTATCACATTTAAGTCGTGGATTAAATAAATAATGCGTTAGAAAAAGGTTCCCACCAAGAACAAAGGTTATAAATATTTTAAAAATATTTGTTGTCCTCTATAAACTTAAAATCATTGAATTTCTTAAACTAAACTACACTTCTGTTTTTTTTTTTAAGACGAATACCAAATAAAATATGAAATAAAAATTGAATTTTCTTCCTCTCTATTTGACAGGAATTATCGAGGGCTACTTGTCATTATTATGAAACTATTATTTATCAAATTATATTAACCGTTTCGCAATACCAATGTACAGAACATTGACATTCGATAGATTTAAATACTCGTTGAAATTTTATATGTAGACTGAGTTATACCATGTACCCTTATCGTTACTATTAACAGATTTTGCTATATTATCATAGCCTTATCACATGTATCATATATAGACTACATCCTTCTACATGCGTTTCATAAATATATTAATTCATTACATTTAATTATAACTTTACGGTGGTGTGCAGCATCACAGAAACGAAACTGGTTATACATACATATCTCGAGGTATTTTCATTCGTTTCTCATGCATCTAAAATTAGGTGTATCCGTTATTCAAGATCAAGAAAACTGTTTATAACTTCTGATAACTTACATTTCCAATATCGAATATCTTTAAATGTTATTTTTGTTGAAAGTATCTAAAAAAGTAACCACTTCAGTATTTCTCGTTAACAACTTGCAATCCAAGGTTCATTAGCTTTTGATGGTTTCCGGTCAATCGTTTCGCGATTTTATATCGATACGAATGTTACTGTTTGCACGCATCCGAGCCACTTTTCCGCTTCGAACATTCATTCGAATTTTACGATCATGGTATTTTCGATCTGATGGTAATAACGTCGTTGGTTAAAATACCTTGAAAATGTATCCTTTCATCATCGATATCTTCTTTACAGAATTCACTGTGATATAGTGGAACAGACCCCGAAGAAACAGGGAAAAGAATTCAATGTGTTAGTCTTTACACTCAAGATGCAAAATCGTATTAAACTGTTTTATAAAAAGAAAACTATTAGATAATTAATTTTTAAGGGGTGGATGTACGCATCTACACTTTTGATTCGTTTTATTTCTATGGAATGCTTTATCAGAAAATATCTTTTGGTAAGGATTTCATTAAACTAAAAAAGAAGAAGGTGTTCAAAATGGTTAGCAGGTAATAGCAGATAATTACACTTAAAGGATTTATCAATTTTAAACTGACATCTTATCAGTATGTTGACTGCCATGTTGGTCATCGGTGATTTCGCGAATGGAAAATAATAACCGTAAACTGTAAATTAAATTATTTTGGAAAAATTAATACACATTTGTAATTTAAAATAAGAAACCTAAAACCAATTATTGTATATGGTTTGGTAGTTTTGGTACAAAAGCTGCTAAATTGATTCGTATGAAATTTTTATAATAAATTTTGACAATTTTTATTAGGTATATCGGGATAAAATAAATGCAATTAAATGTCATCCTGTCGATGATGCGTAATCGACAAAGCCAATTTAATTTATTACCAGATGCCAAATATAAAACAAAAAATGTAATATAACTCAAAAACGGTTATAATTGAATTTGTTCCTTTGAAAAAATACGTAATATGTGTAACGTTTAGATGATAGTAGTCAATGTATACAAGTAACCACGCAAAGAGTTTTGAAACGTCTTCATACGCGGAGCGCTTCGAACGGAAGGGAGTATTCGTTTCTCGATATTTTGTCGATGACCGTTCCCCGATCGGCCGCTGGATGTACAGCATAAATCAAGTCTAATACGTTTGCCACGAGCGAGAGCAGATAAACCCCCGGGGGAAAAGATAAAGGGAACAAACCGAAGACGCTGCTTGTTCGTTGTCTGTCCGTCCGTAAGTTTTCCGAGTAGCTCGTAGCCCGACGACGCATTTATCGATACATCGAGCCGCGTCCAGCGACGTTCGGCGTTCTTCAGTGTCGCTCAGGGACGCACGATCGGATCGTATGTTCCCGAGTCCGGGGTGTCTAAGATCGATGGAAGGAAGTCAGTCAACTGCTGCAACCGGTTGGCGCCGCTCTGTCGAACAACTTGGAGCAGCGAGCCGAGAATCGGCTCTCGTCGTTTCTCCGCAGGGGGTTCTTCTGGCCATGTTATGCGCATTTAGCACACAATGCGCTTTACGAGTGGATAATGAAACGATTTTCGCGATACGCGAATAATAACCATGGCCCGCGGCCACCGTCGGGCACTGTCGGCTTTGTTTCATGGAACCGAACGTTCGGCTCGACGCTGGTCCTGCTCCGGAACTTCTGCCACGCCCGGACAAAACGATATCCGTAACAGCTTTTTCGCAAGTATCCAACAGTCATCCTTTCTCTACGTCTACGTACAGGTACAGGATTAAGCTATACAGAGTACTTCAGCAATATGTGATCAAATTTTGGTGTCATATTGCAACCTTCTTAAAGATATCATTTTTACAAACTTTTTCTGACAAGAAAAAAGTCATATTGATTATTTTCTCCATTTCTTTCTGATTAAACTAAGGAGACAAAAAAGCATTTTTACTCTCCATGAATTTTCATAAAATATTGATTACTGATATTACTTATTAGTATAAGTTTTCTAGATAAAAGATTGACTTGCTTTTGAACAAGTACCGAAAAGCTTTCAGAGGATGTAATTTGGATCCTAAATTTTAAACGATTTTCTGTTTTTGTTAAAGCAAGCAATTATTCATTTTTTTTTTCTAATTATAGAACATTTCTTTTATATGTACTTGTCGCGCTTCTGCTCATGATTGATAGCTTCATATTAAAAATATTCCAGAAAATTGTTTATTACTTCAAAAATATTACATTTTTAGCATCAATTTAATCTAATTGTAAGTTTATAAATGCATTCTTTGCATATAGGTATATTTCCTCGGGCATTGCAAAATAGTTTGCAACATCATTATGCAAGAAGATTATTTAAAACAATTTTCATGATGTAATTGCATCAAAGAAAATCTGAGTTCAGTTCCTTGCTTTTCAGTGTTCGATGCTTCAATTATACCCAAACTTGTTTTCTTGCAAGTAGAATCACTTAAGAGATACAAAAGTCACGAAGGTCGCTTGTTGCAACAAGAATCATTAGTTCGTTTCATTTATTATTTCACAAAAGCTGAGCAATAAACGACGAACGTGAAATGTCCTACCATAAAAGACGTTCCAGCGTTTATCTCTTTTCGCGGGACTTTGAATAACTCTTTCGAAATCTCGTGCGAACATTTTTACCGGTAATTTATGGTCGCGGGAACCTGCCATTTGTATTATTGTAGTTACAACCGAGGGCTACTAATGGAAACTCCGTGTCTGCTAACGCATCGCGGATTAGACGTGAGATAGACCTCGTGATCGAGGCTTTCCCCGTTCGCGATAAACCAAAATAGATGTTCGACGACACACCCAGACCTACCTCGTACGTATGGACTAGCCAATTTTAATTTTAATGAGTTGCGCACAGGTACCTTTCGTGGCCCGTTCATAGCGTGCTACACGGGACAATATACTTATATTTCGTTTATTTAAAAAAACGATATTTATTATGGCGCGTGATTACTTTATAACCGTCATCTTCCGCGGCAGCCATAAACTCGTGAAGCCATAACGAATTCCGCGATTTTTATTTTAATTCTATAATCACTGTCCATGTTTATTGCCAGTTTCTGACATTTTCAGCTTTATTTGTGGTTGCTCGAAGCATATTCTGTCAGCGCCAAAGCGCTTCCTAATTGTATTGCTTGCTACGGTCAAGGTTTCAGAGCGGAATTTTCTGCGAGACACTTTTTAAGGGTAGAAAATCCGAGGCGAGAACCGTTGATTGAGGGCGGTCACTTTAGAAATTAATTAACATTTTTCATTGGAGAAAAGCTTTCAGAGAAAAGCAACAAAAACAATCACAGTTATACCACACGTTGTCAATAAGTATTTTGTAAGCGTATAACTAGGGCCAGCCCTGAATACTTCGAGAATATTTCCAAGAATGTCTTGCTCCACCCCTACTCAACGTACACATGTGTGTTCTAGAAATAGTGTAAAAACCGGAAATAAGGGGTAGCTGAGATGATTCTGAACAGCAATTTCCTTTGCAAAAATGTCGGATAGGGCTTCGTTTTTCAATTATTTAGAAAAAACACTGACCAATCAGAGCGCGCGTGCAGCTTCAAGCCGAAGCTATGAACAAGTACAAATAATATCGAAAGTAGAAATTAAACAAATTTCAGAATGATATGAAATTAATCGTACCTCCAAAATAAATAAAATAACCGAATTACTCACTAAGGATCTACAACTTTTGCAAACGTGAACTGTAACGAGCATGTGAACATAATGTAATTACTTAAAAAAAATATATAGTAAATGATCTGCCTCAACGCTTTCGCAAAACAAGTTGTAAAGAAATTGTAAAGAAAACGATAGACTTTTGAAATAAAATTTATTATTGCCCTCTGGTAGCTAAAAATTGCCACTTTTCCTCGATTTAAACAAATTCACTGAATCGGGAAAATGTAATACAAGGCAAGGAACAATACAAAACACGATATTTAAGTTAATTACTCGGCTGCGCTCGTAAGGCGAGCATCGTGGCCGCGGCGGTCCTCGTTTTTCTGCCAACTACCGTGACTCGGGCCAAGATATTAAATTTTAATACTCGTACGGGAGCATCAGCGGGGAATCGTAATTCAAAATTCAATTACCGGCTTCTCTTTTCCATAGGTGTGCCGGAGGCCGGCTTTAAATCCGTGATGGATCCTTCCTTTTCGTTCATTTTTTTCATCGGCGATCGCGCGAGGTTAATGAAAGGTAAGTGCGCCACGATCGGTATAATAAAACGGCCGCTGCGATACGAAAATAATAATCCGCGTCGTGGCCGCCTCCCTAAAGATTAAGAAGCTCGATATTGCTACCCCATAAGGTTTAGACAATTAGGATAATACGGCGTCCGAGCGAATAATTATAGCCCCGATGCTTCCAGGTTCATCAACTCTCTCCCCGTAATGGAACAGGGGAAAAAAGGATCTCGCGGCTGCCTGTTGTCGACGCGGTGTTTAATGACATTTAATAATCTCGCGATTACGTGGCACAACAAACGCGACGCTCATTGTAATTACAATATCGAGGCGGATAAACACGAACGCGTCTCGTTCTCCCCTCCCGCCGCCCCTCTTTCTTCTCGTGTGTGTCATCTAATGGCCACCCAAGGGAAAAAAGTTGCTCCGCGGTGGAACTCGTCTGTTTTATACGCGCACTTTCGGCTCGAGCCGTTGTTGGTACATTAACCCGGGCCGAAATACAAGCAGCACTTTTTAGCTAACTTTAATTTCAACGACTGTTGCTCACGCGGGGCGCAGATGTGTCGATGCCACTTTAGCTGGCAGCTACTTCCTTTAATGAGAGTTTTGTGCTTTGCGCTTTCTTTCTGGGACGCTTTTTGCGCGGATTTAATCATTTTATGGTTATAAAGTTTTTGAAGATTCTTGGAGATGTACTTGCAATTATTATGTTATTATAATGTTACATTGCCTGTGTTCAGACATTTGAAGGTTTCGAAATTTGAATGTATTAAAACAAGGTCTAGTACAATTTTATAGAAGTTTCTTATCGAATTTACTGAAGTTTATAAATCGTTTTCTTGCAGATTAGTTTATTGTGAACCACATACAGCAATGGTTAGGATTGGGGTTAAGGAAAACGATGGTTTCAGAGTTTGTAATATCAAATACCATTTTCTGTTTCTCATTAATTAGTAATAACAGAGAATAATAAGTACATATTTATACAAGTACAAATTCCCGGTCTCGATTTTCGACGATACATCGAAACTTTACTGTATTTGACTGATTTAAAACGATCGAGTTGTATTTCACACTGAAAAACCGAAATTACTTTGTTGCCAACTCAATATACGATCAGTCATATGAGGTGAATTTATAGCAGCAAAGGACGGGCGCTGCAATTTGAGTCGTGATGCAAACGGGTTAATACTCTCGTAAGTTTCTGAATGCAGCACGGAATAGATATCGTATGCAACTTGAACGGAATAGAATTTATAATGAAATCAAAGAATTTGCTACGGAAACCACGAACAGTTTAACCAAAGCTGCTGCAAGAATCTGTATGTAAGTTGCGGTAGCAGAATCGCAAACTGCAGCTGCGGGTTAATAAAGTTTGCCTACCGCCGTCAGCTTGCAACTGTAATCGCAACCGTATGCACCGTTATTGCTTGCTGCTATATGCATATGCTAGCAAAGAAATTATGCCTTAATCTGGATGGCCACGGCGTATTTTGAGTATTCGTTACGTTGGCATAGATAGCGTAATTCGGCGACGCTATCTAACGTAAGAATCGGTCGCACCCATCAACATTTGCATTTGAAGCTCGTATGCATTAGAATTAGTAGCCTCATGCAAATTCTCAAACATTACGATAGATAAAATACAAGCCTGGTTTTGCCGTGTAACTACCTGTATTAAACGGTTCGATATTCTTTATTCTTTAAAAAGATGAAAAGAACAGTTAATCCTTTAAACGGCTTAGGATGTAAGTAAAAATCGAAGAAAACATCTCTTAGCTTTTTCTAAGAAATTGTCGATGAAGAATCTTTTTATAAACTATAATTTATTCGTAAAAGATGAAAAACAACACTTTTAATGTTTCTGCGGGCAGTCTACTTAACACAGATTTAGCATGGAAGTAAAAATAGTCAAAGAATGGAGATGTAGAGCGGATTTAAATTACTGCAATAGCAGTACAATTGCACCATGACAACATAGAAACATAGTTAATCCTTTCATTGCAATTAATTTCCGGTTTCTTTAAAATACAACTGGGAGAAACTTTATAAGGAAAATATTCGTATGAATATATATATGGTAAAATTTAATTAGTTAACAAGTATTGACTTGGAAACAAATTTTCTTTACTTATTACATTAATCACTTGTATAAGTTTAATTAGAAATTTAATAATAGATAACAGCAAAATCAATTATTATTGTCAGCTTGCCTTAAAATATTCTTTCTGCAGATTATAACACGTATGTGTACATACAGTTACTACAGAAATAGATTTTATTATTAAGAAATATTTCTTTTAACTACAATAAAATGTATAATTAACACTTTTATAAAATAAAAAAGAAACTATTTTTAAAATTATATTATTTCTTATATTCATTATAGTCACACTTAACTGATTGAATTGATAAAAGGAAACATTTCTCAAGAAGCAACAATATGTAAGTGTAAATGTAAATAATTTCATACATTTTTATACAAAAAAGCAATTCATATTAATAATACATTAACGACCATTAGTGGCGAAGAAAAGTAGAAGAAAATACAATTTTAAACATATAGCTTATAAATATTAATAATCTATAAATTACATTGTATTTTAATGCTTGAATCCTAAACGTGTATCAATATAGTATTAATTATAATTTCTGATATGACGAACAAATTAAAATCAAATACAGTGGGTACGAAGTAAATACGAAACCGTCCATTAAAACGAAAGGAAACAGTCAATCACTTTTAACAGACATCAAACCTTCGTATCATCGAATCGACAAACAAATTAATTACGAACCCGCCACGCTTTTTCTCTTTTCTATCTGATTAACCGTGTCCCGCAATTAGAAGCTACACGTTCAGCTGTTCATAAAATACAATACAATTCTTTTTCTCTTATACTCTTCCTGCATGAACCAAGCAAATTACAGGCCTCCACGGTCGATGTAACTTCGGTTTACGTTCCTGACTAACCCTGCAATCTCCATTTCTCTGGCTCCCGTTACCAATTTCTACGATTTTGCACGCCCCCGCCCGCACTGATCCAGCCATCAGGGAATTCGTTATACTCGATCGAATTTTAACGTTAGAACCACCAACATCAGGGATGTATCTTTAAAACAATTTTAACCGCAAAATTATTTCTGATAATACGACCACAGTCTGTTTTAGTCTGTTTCATTGCTTAATATTGCTTGCATCTCGATCACTGACGTACTTTTCTTTAAATAATAGAAAATATTACGATTATCAAGGTTACTCTGAATTTGGTAAATAGCAAGATGTATCTTTTTAATTGCTATGGCGTTATAAATTTGAACGACAACAAACATTCAATGATTAACATAGTTTTATTAATACTAGAACTACCAAAAACCACTTGTTCCAAATTCCTTATTTTATATTTCATCTCTTATTTACGTTGTTTTTTACTTTATTTTTGATTTAAAAGAAGGGCTAGTTCTAGAGTTAATTTCACATTTAACCGACCGATAAAATCGACCAGGAATGCACCTTGTGCCATTAAGTATTTTATCGATGACACAGTAATTAAATAATTAGTAGTAATTATTTTACTTCTTCGTAAAAGAAACTGAAGAAATTCATTCGAATTAGTATTTACAGTGCCATCGCCACAAATTTGATAAGTACTCTAACGAATTAACACAAGTTGTTATTAAAACTCACATTGTACTGTACAATATCACACAAAAAAAAGATACAAAATTGTTTAAAGATCTCAGAGTCACCTTAATATTTTCTTTAAAAAATAAATTTCTATTCGACGAACCATTTTAGAATAGAAAGCATTTGAAAAATGTCAGTAAATAAGAAGTTGTTTCGGATGGAGATGCTTATTAGATCACCCTGTATAAACGGCGTCGTTAATATTCGATTATATTTAACGAGGCAGCTTCATCGGTCAACGAACTGGTTTACTACAATGACGTTCGTGATTGCCCAGGAAACGAAAGAATTCTAAAGACGGTCATTAGCATGTCAACAGATATGCTGATCGAAGTTGTACGCTCGCGGTATGTAATCAAGAAATACGGTGTTGCTGAACTGGCTCGGCCGATCCTTGGTCAGCCTTTGCATCGGGAAAATTTAAATATTCCCCACTGTATATATACAAAATGTTCGCTGATTAGGCTCGATCTTTGCGTTATTTAATACCTTGTCTTGTAACATAGAATCCCATTCGTAACATAGATAGCGATCGGAATATTGTATAGATCGGAGTCATAGAGTGTGGGATAATATCGTATAATTATCATCGTTGCATGGGATGAAAATATCAAATCTATGGTTCGATATGTAATCCATTCGATTCACGTTTAGTGCATCCGGGAAGAAACATGTTCTTTATTTATACTCGTGCAAATGAAATTATAATTATATCGACATTTGCTAAAGTTAGAGAAATTATTCGAACTACTTTAACGGTGTTCTTCTAGTTTTCGTCCACTGCGATACGACGATGTAAATCTTACGAAAACTCGGGCCAGAGCTCGTGTAAATCGGCCAAGCGGCGGCATTAAGTGCATACACTCGTCTCGCGGCGCGATTTTGATTTACGGCTAATTGCTCGCTGTTTTTCCGCACTTCTTAGCGCACTTTGCATCTCATGAATGATAAAGTCATTTTCACGCCGGCACCGGGCATTAAATTCGGCGAAACGCTGGAAAATATGTCGACCTTTGTCTTGGGAGTTTGCGAGGCCATGCGGAATAGCTGGCGAGGATGTTCCCCCAGCGTTTAGAAAGAATATTAACGTACCGACTGATGATCGACACCTCAAATTTTCTATGATCGAATAATTAATGAAAGAAACGAAGGGTTAATCGGTAAACAGCGTTAATTAATTGGGGAAATTTTGATTAATTTCTGTTGGTTGCAACGCATAACGCGAAGGTTGCACTGGAGTCGCAGAGTTACATCCGGGAAGGGATGACTTGATAGGTTTATGCCCCTAGAATTTTCCAAAGGTCATGGCAGACAAATGTGGTCATCGGCGGAGAAATTACGGCCACCTAAAGTTCAAATGTGGCCGGACAATTGTAGGCCGGATAATGGTACATGTCGTTAAACAATTAAACCGCGCGGTCGGATAATTTTCTGTATAAACGACTTAGGATTATAAATCTTTGCTCAGTAGAAATTTGTAGAAGAACAAACAATAATTATTAGTGGGCTCTAACAAACAGTATTAATATTAACTGATAATGCAAGGGTATTAGTTTAGTATTTCACACTTTTTCTTCTTTTGTTATTAAAGAGGATAAATATAGTACTAAAAGTGATGGATGAGAAACCCATTTGTGGAAGTATTTTGGAAACTATTCCTTGTAGAAAAGGAAGTTTAAATTGTTGAACGGCATATTTTTGAATACAGTAAGCCTCTCCTATTTGAACTAATAACAATCACTTTTCTGCTATTAAATTTTCTTTATTCAAATAAATCACATTGTAATTTTATATTGTAATTTTACATTTATTCTTAATTTAAAAGAAGCGATAGATCTAGTGTCATAAACTTCACGTGCCATCACAAAATCTTAGATGTCCTCTCTTTCTTTCAATTCACCCACACTGTATGTTTCATTAATCACTGTTGCATATTATAAAATACTTCATGTAAATGTGTCAACTTTTTTAGAAAATACTTTGGATAATTTAAAAAATATTATTACCGCTGCATTGGAAATTATTTGTATCTGTTACTTGTTAAAAATATTACAAATTTTACTAAATTATTACTATAACCTTGACATTAGATTGACCATTATATTCATTGTTTTCACAATCATCCGAATGAATTTCTTGCTATATTTGTGATCATTTTTTTACTCCTCTACGATAGAATTCATATAATTTTGACTTAAAATACACGGAAAGCCAAGCTGACAGTATTCAGAATTTTTTTCGTACCTTCGTTTTTCAGTTATTCGGTAAAATTAAATTCATAGAGTTAGCCATTGGTAATCTTCCAAAATACTCAGCACGTCAAACAGAGACTAATACAATATTAGTCATCGAACAAGTGCGACATCCATCACTGTCACACAATATAAATTTCATTTTACAACATATTTACATAATTCAAATTTCATACTTCAAATTTAACATCTCTTCTATTATAAATACAGATATAAGTACATTTGAATAAAAATGAAATGAATATCGTTATGTCGTTTTCAAGAATCAATCTTAACTGTTTACGACCAGTAATAACTGTATTTGCAAATTATCTGACAATAAAATATTAAATGTTGTGTATTAGTTACCATAACAATTTAGATTTAAAATTTAGATATCCTGTCCAGATTTTGTAAGAGTAAACGAAGTATGCAAATTAGCAACACCGTACAGCAATTTACATTTTCTTATTATACTTCTTTACCTTGGAACATTAATCATTACAGTCTGAATGTGACAAACATACAAATCCAAAAAGTTATTAAACTTAGAAAATTTATATACAACAAGTCATTTTATTATCTAATCAAATAATTGATATAACTTTGACATAAATTAATACCGGCAGATCTTAATAATTAAAAGTACTAGTTGTAGGAAAAGCTTTCATCGAACTCGATTAAATTATTGCCGAAAAATCCTAGAATTCAAGATTACGATCACTTTTTCGATCAAAAATGATAAAGAACCGAAGAGTAATAAGGCTGTTCCACGCCGAAGGAATTGGAATCTAATTTTCCACCGTTACGTTTCATTTTTCAGTCGGAGAAGAGTTTCTACTCACCGCTCGTTCCTGCTAAACCACTAATCGTTTTCAGGACAACTTCTGCTTTGCACATTAATCGGTCCGCCGTTTTATCACCGCAATATCGTTTATATCAGCGTGGCAGATAATTATTTCGAACCCGAATACGTAAATTTATCAGTTGGCAAAGACGTGTGCGTATCCGAGGCATTTGCAGATCAAACTTGTTTCTGAATCAACGCGAAACCAAATGTTTCCACGGATATCTACTTTCTCCGCTTTCAAAAGAAACCGATTTTTTACACTAATTGTAAGTCGAACACTATGAATCACTTATCTTCTTTTGTTCCATTTCGGGCAATCATAGAACGAGTTTTAGCACCGGTAACCGAACCCTCTTTTATTTCGGTATAAGCGTCAACTGATAAAAGTTGCAGATAACATTACATTAATAAAGGCTAAACTGCTATTGCTGTTTTTTGAAAAAAAATGCCTATATTTTAAAAGAATTTATGGGAACTATGTCTACAGTTAGAAAGTGACAAATCTGGCTCATACTTTTAGTAATGATTTTTTTTCACATGTAAATTTTGTTAATATTTACATTATTCAACTGCTTGGGCTTTAATGGCTTAACCTTCGAACGTATCTAACTCTAACTAACGCACCCGGTAGAAAAATCATAGATACGGAGATTATTAAGCGATAGTACCACGCCGCCAGATGAAGCGAAATATGAATTCGCTAAGTGCACGCCAGATTTTCTTTTCGGGGTCTGAGCGTCACCCCACTTCTCTTCCGTTTTTCAAACGAGCAAGACGATCCTTCTAAGCCGAATAAAATAAAATTCATAGTTTAAATATAATATAGTCTCTATTCATTCACAGCCATTCCCAATACGGTCATTCCGTCTAACTCCGTATCGTTCGGGCGCATGGTATCTCGTCAAGATCGTTATCCCGCGTAACCGCAGCCCCGCTCCGTTCGTTTTCTCGCGAGGAGCCTTCGGGAGGGGCCCTCGCATCGAGAATAATTTGTTTACCAAATCTGCGGTCTGTACGCGCGAGATCGCAGCCACGGGAAAAGTAGAGAAAGACGAAGGCAGCGAACGTTTATCGCGGTTCACCGCGACAATTTATCGACGTCGCCGTTCCTATCTCGTCCGGCTCGATTTGAACTCTGACCAACGCGAATGGCTAACGCGAAATCGTGAAACGCCTTCTACGTGGCGACCACGTCGATGCCGTGATCGTTACGTGACCGTATAATACACCCGGTTCGGTGTACGGTGCATTTCTACGCGGAGAACGTAGCCGAGCATCCGTATTATATGGCCGAACCTAGAAACCCGCAGAAAACTGTGGGGTAATAAAATACGCGTACACGTCTCGCTGCAGAACGCTCGGCATTCGCCTACCATTCAACGTTTACGAGCCATACTTCCTCTGGCCACTTTTGGTACATGATGCGAGTACTAAAGGTGTGGTTTACCGAGCGCTTTATATTTTCGGGGGATAGCTTTGACCGCACTTCCACTCGGAACGAGTGGATGAAGATCGTGACTACGTTCCAGATTTTACATACAATAATATCCTGATCGAATCGAGGCTGTGACCGATGAAAATGCTGTGATTCGAAAAGTAAATTAAAAATAAAAGATGACATTGTTTTATACGAATCTTCGATTTCGAATATTCATTGTTTTTTATCTTTCTAATTTTTTTTTTATGCAAAGAAAAAATATTTTTTGCTCTTTTGTCAAAGATTCTAAACGTATTGAGATTTACAAATATATTTTAGTTTTCGCTAAAATTACAATTTAAATAGCAAATGGTAACTACATTTTACCCATGACGGATATAGTCGTCAAACACAGCTGATTGGTTAACAATATAATTATAAAATGGTCCAAATTACTTGGTTTCTTCATTTCAATTACAAAGTTTATTAAAACCGTTTCGTTGAAATGTAAGTTGGTTTTAATCAAGTGTATGCGCGCAGTTCTCGGGTCCTTCGCTTACTTTGTTTGGCATCGTGGCGCGGTGTCACGTATCCACTGCCAATATCCTTTTTTTAAAGATTTATGGCAATGGAAGAAGATTGTGTAGATTAAGATTCCTTATTAAATTGTTATTTCGTGCATTCAAAACGGCGATAAAGATCAAAAGTCCCGTCAATAATGAGCCGCGGTCTGCCATATATTTTTTAAACGCTGAAAACATTCGTGTGAAAGAAATTTATCGTCGAATTATAATAGTTTATAGACTAATACGATAATTGCAAAATTGAAAGAATTTCTCAGTTATGTGCAATAATGGTTGCGTGAATTTGCCGCAAAAATATAAAATGCTCGTTTTTTATTATAAGTGTTTAAGTAAAGACGACGATTAAACGAATAAATGAAGAGAATTTTTTAAACCATATTTTTGTTGCTGTTATTTTTGGTGGATAAATACAAACACATTGGATAAATGTATATGGGTCATTGACAACTGATATTAAAAATTCAATAATTAAATAATTAAAAGAGGGTAAAATGAAAATTATTTTAAATAACATTAATATTACACTACTTTCGTAATAAAGAGTTTTAATTGAACAATAAAAAAATCATGTCAAGATACCATTATAAATCATTTCATAAAATACCTTTAAAATTGCAAATAGTTTAAATTCATATTATCTCAAACAACAATATTGTTCTAATATTAATCTAATATAATTAACAATATTAATCTAATAATATTATTAGACTGTCTAATAATGTTAGGTCGTTGCATAATTTCTGTTAAACTAATTCAAACAGAATTGTCTATAATTTCTTTAGTGAAATAAATTCTGATGATACAAATTTTACCTTCAAACACAGCAAAAAAATATGCAGGAAGTTTATAAAATCGTGGCTTTAACAACAAGTTTACTTAATTAATTTCCTAAACAAGTAAGGAAAATGAGTCGCGCGTCATGAATTGTAATTAACAATACTGTCCGTCTAATTGTGATCAAGCATTCCACAAGCATTGCAGACTGCAACTTTTGTTATTGCTACCAAGTTAGACGTGCAGGATTGTCGAACATTGTAATTCTATGGGTACGCTCGATTTGCGCACGACTTTGTTTCAATAAAGTGTTACAATGTGAACAAAAAGCACTTGTTTTGAACGGACATTTTTAATATTCATCGCTACGGGCTGGTTTCAGTAGTGGTGAATATACAGGGTGTCCCAGAACTCTTGTAAGAGCCGGAAATGGGGGGTAGCTGAGACTATTCTGAACAACAATTTCCTTTGCAAAAATATCGGATGGGGCTTCGTTTTTGAATTATTAAGCAAAAACACTGACCAATCAGAGCGCGTCTCGGGCGCGCGCTCAGTACCGTCAGTGTAGCGTCGAGCCTAGTCGCCCCGGGACAAGCGCCTCGGTAGAACAGGAAGCGTTAAACACAAGTAATATTGAACATAAAAGTAAAAAACAAATGGTAGAATGTTATGAGAGTAATCGTACCTTAGAATAAAGGGAATGACTGAATGGCTGGATATCCGAACAGAAGGAATAAGTAAAAATTGCAGAATATTTTCAAATACATTTTCGGTAATTCCTAGAATTTCAGTGACGTCAAATTCCAGGAATTTTCGGAAACCCTTTATAACCAATTTTACTCTTTTCTGTACCTTAAATATATTTTTCGCTTTTTTTTTACTTTTATGTTTCGAAACTTCTGTGCAATGTTTCTTTATACTATTTCTCGCTTTTTAAGTGAAATTTTTTAAGGATTGGATAATGGAAGTTAGGTTTATAAATGAACAAACAATTGTTTTAGTTTCATTTGATGTTTATTGAAAATTCTTTCAATTATGTATGTTACATAAAGGTTACATTCTTAATTCTAACGCACTTAATTCTAACTACTAACTGTAAAAGCTGCATTTATTCAATAAACTATATGATTTAAACATTCAGCTTTACAATAGTTATTATATTATTTATAACTAACGTTTACAATTGTAACTGTGCGAGATTGCTGCGGAGGGAGTGGGAGGTCCGATCGGCGGACTAGTGTTCACTCTCTCGCACATTGGTGTTGTGCGCAGGCGCGAGTTTGGCGTAGAGGGAGTGAGAGACTAGATGCTCGGTGCTCTCACTCACACACTGAGGGAGTGAGAGGTGAGATTGGCGGACTAGTGTTCTCTCTCTCGCACATTGAGAGAGTGAGAGGTGAGATTGGCGGACTAGTGTTCACTCTCTCGCACATTGAGGGAGCGAGAGGTCCGATCGGCGGACTAGTGTTCACTCTCTCGCACATTGGTGTTGTGCGCAGGCGCGAGTTTGGCGTAGAGGGAGTGAGAGACTAGATGCTCGGTGCTCTCACTCACATATTGAGGGAGTGAGAGACTAGATGCTCGGTGCTCTCACTCACATATTGAGGGAGTGAGAGGTGAGATTGGCGGACGAGTGTTCTCTCCCTCTTACGCATTAGCATACTGCGTTGGCTTGGTGCGAGTGAGAGGGGTGACGCTCTCGCGGAGTCTTTCCTCTCGCTGGTTCATCGGCGTACCTGGCGCGGGCTGTGATGTATAATTTTTAATCGTTGCGTTACAATAATTAATAGTATGAGTTATTCGAGGTACAGACTATTGTAGATCGGTTTTTCGTGTTCGAAAATGTAAAATTCGATACCAGATTGTAGACGGTGTTTTTAGACATGACTTTTATCTTTATGTATCAATAATTTCTCAATAATTGTGAAAATAACATTTTTCTCATTTTGATACGAGATGGACAACAGCTGCGTCATGTTGAAAATGACAATAGTTCCGCGGTCCATTAGCTCGCAGAACTATTGCCGAAAACAGAGCCGCCATGTTGGAAATGACAATAGTTCCGCGGTCCATCAGCTCGTAGAACTATTGTCGCGGAAGGAGTGAGAGGTCCGACACGCGGAATAGTGTTCTCTCCCTCGCACATTGAGGGAGTGAGAGGTCCGACACGCGGACTAGTGTTCTCTCCCTCGCACATTGAGGGAGTGAGAGGTCCGATACGCGGACTAGTGTTCTCTCCCTCGCACATTGAGGGAGTGAGAGGTCCGACACGCGGACTAGTGTACTCTCCCTCGCACATTGAGGGAGTGAGAGGTCCGATCGACGGACGAGTGTTCTCTCCCTCTTACGCATTAGCATACTGCGTTGGCTTGGTGCGAGTGAGAGGGGTGACGCTCTCGCGGAGTCTTTCCTCTCGCTGGTTCATCGTCGTACCTGGCGCGGGCTGTGATGTATAATTTTTAATTGTTGCGTTACAATAATTAATAGTATGAGTTATTCGAGGTTCAGACTATTGTAGATCGGTTTTTCGTGTTCGAAAATGTAAAATTTGATACCAAATTAGCCAGTGCTTCTACGTTTTCTATTATTCATTAATGGTCGGGTAGTTACGTTCATCCCTTTTGTGTGAGGTTATGACTAAGCCCCTGTAATTTTATGTACAAGCTGCCTTAGTTTAATGATACATGACTAGAGAAATACAATTTTGCAAACTCGAGATCATTGGTTTCTGAGTCTAGTTTCATGTTACCAATAAACAATGGGAAGGATTTATCTACTGAGAGTAAACATAATCCATCAAATTCAAACCTGATTGAAAATGATCAATTTTGTTATATCGTATGTAAGTATAAAGTATTATAATTTTATTCAAGTAGTTAATAATAACGTATTTTGCTGTGTTGCAGATTAGAAGATGTATTTGTTATACATTTCTACGCCACATAAGCTGCACATTAACATCATCAAATCAACAGGAAACTTTCTGGCAGTTTCTCAGATATCAGTGTTCGGTAATTTTTGGAATTGGACACTACTAAAATTTCAAGAAATGGCACGAAGAATACTTCCTGTCACATCATGTTCTCCTAATACAAATCTGCAAACTTGAGATCCTTGGTTTCTGAGTCTAATTTCATTTTACCAATAAACAATGGAAAGGATTTATCTACGGAGAGTAAACTGTTCTTCAATAGTTATACTGAATATATAAGTACATATGTAATTGTAGAATGTCTTTATTTCATAAGAATATTGTACTGCGCTTAAGCTATATGTTAAATAATTATAAAAATATGTTGTATGTAAAAATACTGATATGTAAGTTTTACAATTTGTAATTATAAGTGCGTTAAAGTTAAGAATCTAATATTTAAGTAAGTTTTACAGTTAGTAGTTATAAGTGCATTAGAATTAACAATGTAACATTTATGTAACATGTATAATTGAAAGAATTTTCAATAAACATAGAGTTAAACTAAAGCAATTGTTTATTCATTTATAAACCTAACTCCCTTATCCAGCCCTTACAAAATTTCACTTAAAAAGCAAGAAATAATGTAGAAAAACATTGCACAGAAGTTTCGAAATACAAAAGTAGAAAAAGAAACGAAAAATATCGGTTTGATACAGAGAAGTACAAAATTCGGTACAAACGGTTTCCAGGAATTCCTGGAATTCGACGTCACTAAAATTCTGGGAAGTGGCACGAAGAATACCTCCTGGCACATCATATTCTCCTGATACAAAGTTCTTATGTCAAGATTCTGATTTTAGGAGTGCGAAATTTTTGGAAACCATTTTGGAAGGTATGTTAAATAAATACATTTATATCACACTTTATTTGTTTATTTTTATCTTTCTTTCTACATTATTTTATGAAGAATGTATGTAAATTGAATGTATGTAAAAAACCTAAAAACAGCATCGTGAAATAAGAATTTTGTATCAGAATTTTCGGGAGCCCCTTTTGCGGAATCAAAATCCAGATTTTGAGAAATTGTATCAGGAGAATATGATGTGCCAGGAGGTAATCTACTGTAATAGACTATTATAGCAATATTCTAAGATATTTCGGAAGGGGTTGTAGTTATTAAAAATGTGTTCGTACAAAAGTTGCTTGGCAAAATGGGGTGCATCGTGTGGTAATAATTATTTTCTTCTGGGTGGAGCAGTAGAGGAGATCTGAAGGTCAATGTAACTTTTTTAAATGGGATGCTATAATTTTCTCTTCAGAATGTAACAGCAGGCACCGAGACGAATTCAACGATGTGCTACATGTTGGTATTCTGATTTGGATAAAGGTGAATGTATGTAAAAAACCTAAAAACAGCATCGTGAAATAAGAATTTTGTATCAGAATTTTCGGGAGCCCCTTTTGCGGAATCAAAATCCAGATTTTGAGAAATTGTATCAGGAGAATATGATGTGCCAGGAGGTAATCTACTGTAATAGACTATTATAGCAATATTCTAAGATATTTCGGAAGGGGTTGTAGTTATTAAAAATGTGTTCGTACAAAAGTTGCTTGGCAAAATGGGGTGCATCGTGTGGTAATAATTATTTTCTTCTGGGTGGAGCAGTAGAGGAGATCTGAAGGTCAATGTAACTTTTTTAAATGGGATGCTATAATTTTCTCTTCAGAATGTAACAGCAGGCACCGAGACGAATTCAACGATGTGCTGCATGTTGGTATTCTGATTTGGATAAAGGTGAATGTATGTAAAAAACCTAAAAACAGCATCGTGAAATAAGAATTTTGTATCAGAATTTTCGGGAGCCCCTTTTGCGGAATCAAAATCCAGATTTTGAGAAATTGTATCAGGAGAATATGATGTGCCAGGAGGTAATCTACTGTAATAGACTATTATAGCAATATTCTAAGATATTTCGGAAGGGGTTGTAGTTATTAAAAATGTGTTCGTACAAAAGTTGCTTGGCAAAATGGGGTGCATCGTGTGGTAATAATTATTTTCTTCTGGGTGGAGCAGTAGAGGAGATCTGAAGGTCAATGTAACTTTTTTAAATGGGATGCTATAATTTTCTCTTCAGAATGTAACAGCAGGCACCGAGACGAATTCAACGATGTGCTACATGTTGGTATTCTGATTTGGATAAAGGTGAATGTTTGTAAAAAACCTAAAAACAGCATCGTGAAATAAGAATTTTGTATCAGAATTTTCGGGAGCCCCTTTTGCGGAATCAAAATCCAGATTTTGAGAAATTGTATCAGGAGAATATGATGTGCCAGGAGGTAATCTACTGTAATAGACTATTATAGCAATATTCTAAGATATTTCGGAAGGGGTTGTAGTTATTAAAAATGTGTTCGTACAAAAGTTGCTTGGCAAAATGGGGTGCATCGTGTGGTAATAATTATTTTCTTCTGGGTGGAGCAGTAGAGGAGATCTGAAGGTCAATGTAACTTTTTTAAATGGGATGCTATAATTTTCTCTTCAGAATGTAACAGCAGGCACCGAGACGAATTCAACGATGTGCTACATGTTGGTATTCTGATTTGGATAAAGGTGAATGTATGTAAAAAACCTAAAAACAGCATCGTGAAATAAGAATTTTGTATCAGAATTTTCGGGAGCCCCTTTTGCGGAATCAAAATCCAGATTTTGAGAAATTGTATCAGGAGAATATGATGTGCCAGGAGGTAATCTACTGTAATAGACTATTATAGCAATATTCTAAGATATTTCGGAAGGGGTTGTAGTTATTAAAAATGTGTTCGTACAAAAGTTGCTTGGCAAAATGGGGTGCATCGTGTGGTAATAATTATTTTCTTCTGGGTGGAGCAGTAGAGGAGATCTGAAGGTCAATGTAACTTTTTTAAATGGGATGCTATAATTTTCTCTTCAGAATGTAACAGCAGGCACCGAGACGAATTCAACGATGTGCTACATGTTGGTATTCTGATTTGGATAAAGGTGAATGTATGTAAAAAACCTAAAAACAGCATCGTGAAATAAGAATTTTGTATCAGAATTTTCGGGAGCCCCTTTTGCGGAATCAAAATCCAGATTTTGAGAAATTGTATCAGGAGAATATGATGTGCCAGGAGGTAATCTACTGTAATAGACTATTATAGCAATATTCTAAGATATTTCGGAAGGGGTTGTAGTTATTAAAAATGTGTTCGTACAAAAGTTGCTTGGCAAAATGGGGTGCATCGTGTGGTAATAATTATTTTCTTCTGGGTGGAGCAGTAGAGGAGATCTGAAGGTCAATGTAACTTTTTTAAATGGGATGCTATAATTTTCTCTTCAGAATGTAACAGCAGGCACCGAGACGAATTCAACGATGTGCTACATGTTGGTATTCTGATTTGGATAAAGGTGAATGTATGTAAAAAACCTAAAAACAGCATCGTGAAATAAGAATTTTGTATCAGAATTTTCGGGAGCCCCTTTTGCGGAATCAAAATCCAGATTTTGAGAAATTGTATCAGGAGAATATGATGTGCCAGGAGGTAATCTACTGTAATAGACTATTATAGCAATATTCTAAGATATTTCGGAAGGGGTTGTAGTTATTAAAAATGTGTTCGTACAAAAGTTGCTTGGCAAAATGGGGTGCATCGTGTGGTAATAATTATTTTCTTCTGGGTGGAGCAGTAGAGGAGATCTGAAGGTCAATGTAACTTTTTTAAATGGGATGCTATAATTTTCTCTTCAGAATGTAACAGCAGGCACCGAGACGAATTCAACGATGTGCTACATGTTGGTATTCTGATTTGGATAAAGGTGAATGTATGTAAAAAACCTAAAAACAGCATCGTGAAATAAGAATTTTGTATCAGAATTTTCGGGAGCCCCTTTTGCGGAATCAAAATCCAGATTTTGAGAAATTGTATCAGGAGAATATGATGTGCCAGGAGGTAATCTACTGTAATAGACTATTATAGCAATATTCTAAGATATTTCGGAAGGGGTTGTAGTTATTAAAAATGTGTTCGTACAAAAGTTGCTTGGCAAAATGGGGTGCATCGTGTGGTAATAATTATTTTCTTCTGGGTGGAGCAGTAGAGGAGATCTGAAGGTCAATGTAACTTTTTTAAATGGGATGCTATAATTTTCTCTTCAGAATGTAACAGCAGGCACCGAGACGAATTCAACGATGTGCTACATGTTGGTATTCTGATTTGGATAAAGGTGAATGTATGTAAAAAACCTAAAAACAGCATCGTGAAATAAGAATTTTGTATCAGAATTTTCGGGAGCCCCTTTTGCGGAATCAAAATCCAGATTTTGAGAAATTGTATCAGGAGAATATGATGTGCCAGGAGGTAATCTACTGTAATAGACTATTATAGCAATATTCTAAGATATTTCGGAAGGGGTTGTAGTTATTAAAAATGTGTTCGTACAAAAGTTGCTTGGCAAAATGGGGTGCATCGTGTGGTAATAATTATTTTCTTCTGGGTGGAGCAGTAGAGGAGATCTGAAGGTCAATGTAACTTTTTTAAATGGGATGCTATAATTTTCTCTTCAGAATGTAACAGCAGGCACCGAGACGAATTCAACGATGTGCTACATGTTGGTATTCTGATTTGGATAAAGGTGAATGTATGTAAAAAACCTAAAAACAGCATCGTGAAATAAGAATTTTGTATCAGAATTTTCGGGAGCCCCTTTTGCGGAATCAAAATCCAGATTTTGAGAAATTGTATCAGGAGAATATGATGTGCCAGGAGGTAATCTACTGTAATAGACTATTATAGCAATATTCTAAGATATTTCGGAAGGGGTTGTAGTTATTAAAAATGTGTTCGTACAAAAGTTGCTTGGCAAAATGGGGTGCATCGTGTGGTAATAATTATTTTCTTCTGGGTGGAGCAGTAGAGGAGATCTGAAGGTCAATGTAACTTTTTTAAATGGGATGCTATAATTTTCTCTTCAGAATGTAACAGCAGGCACCGAGACGAATTCAACGATGTGCTACATGTTGGTATTCTGATTTGGATAAAGGTGAATGTATGTAAAAAACCTAAAAACAGCATCGTGAAATAAGAATTTTGTATCAGAATTTTCGGGAGCCCCTTTTGCGGAATCAAAATCCAGATTTTGAGAAATTGTATCAGGAGAATATGATGTGCCAGGAGGTAATCTACTGTAATAGACTATTATAGCAATATTCTAAGATATTTCGGAAGGGGTTGTAGTTATTAAAAATGTGTTCGTACAAAAGTTGCTTGGCAAAATGGGGTGCATCGTGTGGTAATAATTATTTTCTTCTGGGTGGAGCAGTAGAGGAGATCTGAAGGTCAATGTAACTTTTTTAAATGGGATGCTATAATTTTCTCTTCAGAATGTAACAGCAGGCACCGAGACGAATTCAACGATGTGCTACATGTTGGTATTCTGATTTGGATAAAGGTGAATGTATGTAAAAAACCTAAAAACAGCATCGTGAAATAAGAATTTTGTATCAGAATTTTCGGGAGCCCCTTTTGCGGAATCAAAATCCAGATTTTGAGAAATTGTATCAGGAGAATATGATGTGCCAGGAGGTAATCTACTGTAATAGACTATTATAGCAATATTCTAAGATATTTCGGAAGGGGTTGTAGTTATTAAAAATGTGTTCGTACAAAAGTTGCTTGGCAAAATGGGGTGCATCGTGTGGTAATAATTATTTTCTTCTGGGTGGAGCAGTAGAGGAGATCTGAAGGTCAATGTAACTTTTTTAAATGGGATGCTATAATTTTCTCTTCAGAATGTAACAGCAGGCACCGAGACGAATTCAACGATGTGCTACATGTTGGTATTCTGATTTGGATAAAGGTGAATGTATGTAAAAAACCTAAAAACAGCATCGTGAAATAAGAATTTTGTATCAGAATTTTCGGGAGCCCCTTTTGCGGAATCAAAATCCAGATTTTGAGAAATTGTATCAGGAGAATATGATGTGCCAGGAGGTAATCTACTGTAATAGACTATTATAGCAATATTCTAAGATATTTCGGAAGGGGTTGTAGTTATTAAAAATGTGTTCGTACAAAAGTTGCTTGGCAAAATGGGGTGCATCGTGTGGTAATAATTATTTTCTTCTGGGTGGAGCAGTAGAGGAGATCTGAAGGTCAATGTAACTTTTTTAAATGGGATGCTATAATTTTCTCTTCAGAATGTAACAGCAGGCACCGAGACGAATTCAACGATGTGCTGCATGTTGGTATTCTGATTTGGATAAAGGTGAATGTATGTAAAAAACCTAAAAACAGCATCGTGAAATAAGAATTTTGTATCAGAATTTTCGGGAGCCCCTTTTGCGGAATCAAAATCCAGATTTTGAGAAATTGTATCAGGAGAATATGATGTGCCAGGAGGTAATCTACTGTAATAGACTATTATAGCAATATTCTAAGATATTTCGGAAGGGGTTGTAGTTATTAAAAATGTGTTCGTACAAAAGTTGCTTGGCAAAATGGGGTGCATCGTGTGGTAATAATTATTTTCTTCTGGGTGGAGCAGTAGAGGAGATCTGAAGGTCAATGTAACTTTTTTAAATGGGATGCTATAATTTTCTCTTCAGAATGTAACAGCAGGCACCGAGACGAATTCAACGATGTGCTGCATGTTGGTATTCTGATTTGGATAAAGGTGAATGTATGTAAAAAACCTAAAAACAGCATCGTGAAATAAGAATTTTGTATCAGAATTTTCGGGAGCCCCTTTTGCGGAATCAAAATCCAGATTTTGAGAAATTGTATCAGGAGAATATGATGTGCCAGGAGGTAATCTACTGTAATAGACTATTATAGCAATATTCTAAGATATTTCGGAAGGGGTTGTAGTTATTAAAAATGTGTTCGTACAAAAGTTGCTTGGCAAAATGGGGTGCATCGTGTGGTAATAATTATTTTCTTCTGGGTGGAGCAGTAGAGGAGATCTGAAGGTCAATGTAACTTTTTTAAATGGGATGCTATAATTTTCTCTTCAGAATGTAACAGCAGGCACCGAGACGAATTCAACGATGTGCTACATGTTGGTATTCTGATTTGGATAAAGGTGAATGTATGTAAAAAACCTAAAAACAGCATCGTGAAATAAGAATTTTGTATCAGAATTTTCGGGAGCCCCTTTTGCGGAATCAAAATCCAGATTTTGAGAAATTGTATCAGGAGAATATGATGTGCCAGGAGGTAATCTACTGTAATAGACTATTATAGCAATATTCTAAGATATTTCGGAAGGGGTTGTAGTTATTAAAAATGTGTTCGTACAAAAGTTGCTTGGCAAAATGGGGTGCATCGTGTGGTAATAATTATTTTCTTCTGGGTGGAGCAGTAGAGGAGATCTGAAGGTCAATGTAACTTTTTTAAATGGGATGCTATAATTTTCTCTTCAGAATGTAACAGCAGGCACCGAGACGAATTCAACGATGTGCTACATGTTGGTATTCTGATTTGGATAAAGGTGAATGTATGTAAAAAACCTAAAAACAGCATCGTGAAATAAGAATTTTGTATCAGAATTTTCGGGAGCCCCTTTTGCGGAATCAAAATCCAGATTTTGAGAAATTGTATCAGGAGAATATGATGTGCCAGGAGGTAATCTACTGTAATAGACTATTATAGCAATATTCTAAGATATTTCGGAAGGGGTTGTAGTTATTAAAAATGTGTTCGTACAAAAGTTGCTTGGCAAAATGGGGTGCATCGTGTGGTAATAATTATTTTCTTCTGGGTGGAGCAGTAGAGGAGATCTGAAGGTCAATGTAACTTTTTTAAATGGGATGCTATAATTTTCTCTTCAGAATGTAACAGCAGGCACCGAGACGAATTCAACGATGTGCTACATGTTGGTATTCTGATTTGGATAAAGGTGAATGTATGTAAAAAACCTAAAAACAGCATCGTGAAATAAGAATTTTGTATCAGAATTTTCGGGAGCCCCTTTTGCGGAATCAAAATCCAGATTTTGAGAAATTGTATCAGGAGAATATGATGTGCCAGGAGGTAATCTACTGTAATAGACTATTATAGCAATATTCTAAGATATTTCGGAAGGGGTTGTAGTTATTAAAAATGTGTTCGTACAAAAGTTGCTTGGCAAAATGGGGTGCATCGTGTGGTAATAATTATTTTCTTCTGGGTGGAGCAGTAGAGGAGATCTGAAGGTCAATGTAACTTTTTTAAATGGGATGCTATAATTTTCTCTTCAGAATGTAACAGCAGGCACCGAGACGAATTCAACGATGTGCTACATGTTGGTATTCTGATTTGGATAAAGGTGAATGTATGTAAAAAACCTAAAAACAGCATCGTGAAATAAGAATTTTGTATCAGAATTTTCGGGAGCCCCTTTTGCGGAATCAAAATCCAGATTTTGAGAAATTGTATCAGGAGAATATGATGTGCCAGGAGGTAATCTACTGTAATAGACTATTATAGCAATATTCTAAGATATTTCGGAAGGGGTTGTAGTTATTAAAAATGTGTTCGTACAAAAGTTGCTTGGCAAAATGGGGTGCATCGTGTGGTAATAATTATTTTCTTCTGGGTGGAGCAGTAGAGGAGATCTGAAGGTCAATGTAACTTTTTTAAATGGGATGCTATAATTTTCTCTTCAGAATGTAACAGCAGGCACCGAGACGAATTCAACGATGTGCTGCATGTTGGTATTCTGATTTGGATAAAGGTGAATGTATGTAAAAAACCTAAAAACAGCATCGTGAAATAAGAATTTTGTATCAGAATTTTCGGGAGCCCCTTTTGCGGAATCAAAATCCAGATTTTGAGAAATTGTATCAGGAGAATATGATGTGCCAGGAGGTAATCTACTGTAATAGACTATTATAGCAATATTCTAAGATATTTCGGAAGGGGTTGTAGTTATTAAAAATGTGTTCGTACAAAAGTTGCTTGGCAAAATGGGGTGCATCGTGTGGTAATAATTATTTTCTTCTGGGTGGAGCAGTAGAGGAGATCTGAAGGTCAATGTAACTTTTTTAAATGGGATGCTATAATTTTCTCTTCAGAATGTAACAGCAGGCACCGAGACGAATTCAACGATGTGCTGCATGTTGGTATTCTGATTTGGATAAAGGTGAATGTATGTAAAAAACCTAAAAACAGCATCGTGAAATAAGAATTTTGTATCAGAATTTTCGGGAGCCCCTTTTGCGGAATCAAAATCCAGATTTTGAGAAATTGTATCAGGAGAATATGATGTGCCAGGAGGTAATCTACTGTAATAGACTATTATAGCAATATTCTAAGATATTTCGGAAGGGGTTGTAGTTATTAAAAATGTGTTCGTACAAAAGTTGCTTGGCAAAATGGGGTGCATCGTGTGGTAATAATTATTTTCTTCTGGGTGGAGCAGTAGAGGAGATCTGAAGGTCAATGTAACTTTTTTAAATGGGATGCTATAATTTTCTCTTCAGAATGTAACAGCAGGCACCGAGACGAATTCAACGATGTGCTACATGTTGGTATTCTGATTTGGATAAAGGTGAATGTTTGTAAAAAACCTAAAAACAGCATCGTGAAATAAGAATTTTGTATCAGAATTTTCGGGAGCCCCTTTTGCGGAATCAAAATCCAGATTTTGAGAAATTGTATCAGGAGAATATGATGTGCCAGGAGGTAATCTACTGTAATAGACTATTATAGCAATATTCTAAGATATTTCGGAAGGGGTTGTAGTTATTAAAAATGTGTTCGTACAAAAGTTGCTTGGCAAAATGGGGTGCATCGTGTGGTAATAATTATTTTCTTCTGGGTGGAGCAGTAGAGGAGATCTGAAGGTCAATGTAACTTTTTTAAATGGGATGCTATAATTTTCTCTTCAGAATGTAACAGCAGGCACCGAGACGAATTCAACGATGTGCTGCATGTTGGTATTCTGATTTGGATAAAGGTGAATGTATGTAAAAAACCTAAAAACAGCATCGTGAAATAAGAATTTTGTATCAGAATTTTCGGGAGCCCCTTTTGCGGAATCAAAATCCAGATTTTGAGAAATTGTATCAGGAGAATATGATGTGCCAGGAGGTAATCTACTGTAATAGACTATTATAGCAATATTCTAAGATATTTCGGAAGGGGTTGTAGTTATTAAAAATGTGTTCGTACAAAAGTTGCTTGGCAAAATGGGGTGCATCGTGTGGTAATAATTATTTTCTTCTGGGTGGAGCAGTAGAGGAGATCTGAAGGTCAATGTAACTTTTTTAAATGGGATGCTATAATTTTCTCTTCAGAATGTAACAGCAGGCACCGAGACGAATTCAACGATGTGCTACATGTTGGTATTCTGATTTGGATAAAGGTGAATGTATGTAAAAAACCTAAAAACAGCATCGTGAAATAAGAATTTTGTATCAGAATTTTCGGGAGCCCCTTTTGCGGAATCAAAATCCAGATTTTGAGAAATTGTATCAGGAGAATATGATGTGCCAGGAGGTAATCTACTGTAATAGACTATTATAGCAATATTCTAAGATATTTCGGAAGGGGTTGTAGTTATTAAAAATGTGTTCGTACAAAAGTTGCTTGGCAAAATGGGGTGCATCGTGTGGTAATAATTATTTTCTTCTGGGTGGAGCAGTAGAGGAGATCTGAAGGTCAATGTAACTTTTTTAAATGGGATGCTATAATTTTCTCTTCAGAATGTAACAGCAGGCACCGAGACGAATTCAACGATGTGCTACATGTTGGTATTCTGATTTGGATAAAGGTGAATGTATGTAAAAAACCTAAAAACAGCATCGTGAAATAAGAATTTTGTATCAGAATTTTCGGGAGCCCCTTTTGCGGAATCAAAATCCAGATTTTGAGAAATTGTATCAGGAGAATATGATGTGCCAGGAGGTAATCTACTGTAATAGACTATTATAGCAATATTCTAAGATATTTCGGAAGGGGTTGTAGTTATTAAAAATGTGTTCGTACAAAAGTTGCTTGGCAAAATGGGGTGCATCGTGTGGTAATAATTATTTTCTTCTGGGTGGAGCAGTAGAGGAGATCTGAAGGTCAATGTAACTTTTTTAAATGGGATGCTATAATTTTCTCTTCAGAATGTAACAGCAGGCACCGAGACGAATTCAACGATGTGCTGCATGTTGGTATTCTGATTTGGATAAAGGTGAATGTATGTAAAAAACCTAAAAACAGCATCGTGAAATAAGAATTTTGTATCAGAATTTTCGGGAGCCCCTTTTGCGGAATCAAAATCCAGATTTTGAGAAATTGTATCAGGAGAATATGATGTGCCAGGAGGTAATCTACTGTAATAGACTATTATAGCAATATTCTAAGATATTTCGGAAGGGGTTGTAGTTATTAAAAATGTGTTCGTACAAAAGTTGCTTGGCAAAATGGGGTGCATCGTGTGGTAATAATTATTTTCTTCTGGGTGGAGCAGTAGAGGAGATCTGAAGGTCAATGTAACTTTTTTAAATGGGATGCTATAATTTTCTCTTCAGAATGTAACAGCAGGCACCGAGACGAATTCAACGATGTGCTGCATGTTGGTATTCTGATTTGGATAAAGGTGAATGTATGTAAAAAACCTAAAAACAGCATCGTGAAATAAGAATTTTGTATCAGAATTTTCGGGAGCCCCTTTTGCGGAATCAAAATCCAGATTTTGAGAAATTGTATCAGGAGAATATGATGTGCCAGGAGGTAATCTACTGTAATAGACTATTATAGCAATATTCTAAGATATTTCGGAAGGGGTTGTAGTTATTAAAAATGTGTTCGTACAAAAGTTGCTTGGCAAAATGGGGTGCATCGTGTGGTAATAATTATTTTCTTCTGGGTGGAGCAGTAGAGGAGATCTGAAGGTCAATGTAACTTTTTTAAATGGGATGCTATAATTTTCTCTTCAGAATGTAACAGCAGGCACCGAGACGAATTCAACGATGTGCTGCATGTTGGTATTCTGATTTGGATAAAGGTGAATGTATGTAAAAAACCTAAAAACAGCATCGTGAAATAAGAATTTTGTATCAGAATTTTCGGGAGCCCCTTTTGCGGAATCAAAATCCAGATTTTGAGAAATTGTATCAGGAGAATATGATGTGCCAGGAGGTAATCTACTGTAATAGACTATTATAGCAATATTCTAAGATATTTCGGAAGGGGTTGTAGTTATTAAAAATGTGTTCGTACAAAAGTTGCTTGGCAAAATGGGGTGCATCGTGTGGTAATAATTATTTTCTTCTGGGTGGAGCAGTAGAGGAGATCTGAAGGTCAATGTAACTTTTTTAAATGGGATGCTATAATTTTCTCTTCAGAATGTAACAGCAGGCACCGAGACGAATTCAACGATGTGCTACATGTTGGTATTCTGATTTGGATAAAGGTGAATGTATGTAAAAAACCTAAAAACAGCATCGTGAAATAAGAATTTTGTATCAGAATTTTCGGGAGCCCCTTTTGCGGAATCAAAATCCAGATTTTGAGAAATTGTATCAGGAGAATATGATGTGCCAGGAGGTAATCTACTGTAATAGACTATTATAGCAATATTCTAAGATATTTCGGAAGGGGTTGTAGTTATTAAAAATGTGTTCGTACAAAAGTTGCTTGGCAAAATGGGGTGCATCGTGTGGTAATAATTATTTTCTTCTGGGTGGAGCAGTAGAGGAGATCTGAAGGTCAATGTAACTTTTTTAAATGGGATGCTATAATTTTCTCTTCAGAATGTAACAGCAGGCACCGAGACGAATTCAACGATGTGCTGCATGTTGGTATTCTGATTTGGATAAAGGTGAATGTATGTAAAAAACCTAAAAACAGCATCGTGAAATAAGAATTTTGTATCAGAATTTTCGGGAGCCCCTTTTGCGGAATCAAAATCCAGATTTTGAGAAATTGTATCAGGAGAATATGATGTGCCAGGAGGTAATCTACTGTAATAGACTATTATAGCAATATTCTAAGATATTTCGGAAGGGGTTGTAGTTATTAAAAATGTGTTCGTACAAAAGTTGCTTGGCAAAATGGGGTGCATCGTGTGGTAATAATTATTTTCTTCTGGGTGGAGCAGTAGAGGAGATCTGAAGGTCAATGTAACTTTTTTAAATGGGATGCTATAATTTTCTCTTCAGAACGTAACAGCGGGCACCGAGACGAATTCAACGATGTGCTGCATGTTGGTATTCTGATTTGGATAAAGGTGAATGTATGTAAAAAACCTAAAAACAGCATCGTGAAATAAGAATTTTGTATCAGAATTTTCGATAGCCCCTTTTGCGGAATCAAAATCCAGATTTTGAGAAATTGTATCAGGAGAATATGATGTGCCAGGAGGTAATCTACTGTAATAGACTATTATAGCAATATTCTAAGATATTTCGGAAGGGGTTGTAGTTATTAAAAATGTGTTCGTACAAAAGTTGCTTGGCAAAATGGGGTGCATCGTGTGGTAATAATTATTTTCTTCTGGGTGGAGCAGTAGAGGAGATCTGAAGGTCAATGTAACTTTTTTAAATGGGATGCTATAATTTTCTCTTCAGAATGTAACAGCAGGCACCGAGACGAATTCAACGATGTGCTGCATGTTGGTATTCTGATTTGGATAAAGGTGAATGTATGTAAAAAACCTAAAAACAGCATCGTGAAATAAGAATTTTGTATCAGAATTTTCGGGAGCCCCTTTTACGGAATCAAAATCCAGATTTTGAGAAATTGTATCAGGAGAATATGATGTGCCAGGAGGTAATCTACTGTAATAGACTATTATAGCAATATTCTAAGATATTTCGGAAGGGGTTGTAGTTATTAAAAATGTGTTCGTACAAAAGTTGCTTGGCAAAATGGGGTGCATCGTGTGGTAATAATTATTTTCTTCTGGGTGGAGCAGTAGAGGAGATCTGAAGGTCAATGTAACTTTTTTAAATGGGATGCTATAATTTTCTCTTCAGAATGTAACAGCAGGCACCGAGACGAATTCAACGATGTGCTACATGTTGGTATTCTGATTTGGATAAAGGTGAATGTATGTAAGAAACCTAAAAACAGCATCGTGAAATAAGAATTTTGTATCAGAATTTTCGGGAGCCCCTTTTGCGGAATCAAAATCCAGATTTTGAGAAATTGTATCAGGAGAATATGATGTGCCAGGAGGTAATCTACTGTAATAGACTATTATAGCAATATTCTAAGATATTTCGGAAGGGGTTGTAGTTATTAAAAATGTGTTCGTACAAAAGTTGCTTGGCAAAATGGGGTGCATCGTGTGGTAATAATTATTTTCTTCTGGGTGGAGCAGTAGAGGAGATCTGAAGGTCAATGTAACTTTTTTAAATGGGATGCTATAATTTTCTCTTCAGAATGTAACAGCAGGCACCGAGACGAATTCAACGATGTGCTACATGTTGGTATTCTGATTTGGATAAAGGTGAATGTTTGTAAAAAACCTAAAAACAGCATCGTGAAATAAGAATTTTGTATCAGAATTTTCGGGAGCCCCTTTTGCGGAATCAAAATCCAGATTTTGAGAAATTGTATCAGGAGAATATGATGTGCCAGGAGGTAATCTACTGTAATAGACTATTATAGCAATATTCTAAGATATTTCGGAAGGGGTTGTAGTTATTAAAAATGTGTTCGTACAAAAGTTGCTTGGCAAAATGGGGTGCATCGTGTGGTAATAATTATTTTCTTCTGGGTGGAGCAGTAGAGGAGATCTGAAGGTCAATGTAACTTTTTTAAATGGGATGCTATAATTTTCTCTTCAGAATGTAACAGCAGGCACCGAGACGAATTCAACGATGTGCTGCATGTTGGTATTCTGATTTGGATAAAGGTGAATGTATGTAAAAAACCTAAAAACAGCATCGTGAAATAAGAATTTTGTATCAGAATTTTCGGGAGCCCCTTTTGCGGAATCAAAATCCAGATTTTGAGAAATTGTATCAGGAGAATATGATGTGCCAGGAGGTATTCTTCGTGCCACTTCCCAGAATTTTAGTGACGTCGAATTCCAGGAATATCCGGGATCCCCTTTTGCGAAACCAAGTTCCAGGATTTTTAAATATGTATCAGAAGAATAATAGTACCGCCGTATTTCTCTATATAGAATTTTGCTATAATAGTTTATAATTTTTACTTTTAATAGTCAGTGTCTGTAGAGATAGTACGTACTTTGTAAATAGTATAAATTATACAAATTATATATTAAGTATTAAAATAATGTAGAAAGAAAGATAAAAATAAACAAATAAGGTGTGATATAAATGTATTTATTTAACATACCTTCCAAAATGGTTTCCAAAAATTTCGCACTCCTAAAATCAGAATCTTGACATAAGAACTTTGTATCAGGAGAATATGATGTGCCAGGAGGTATTCTTCGTGCCACTTCCCAGAATTTTAGTGACGTCGAATTCCAGGAATTCCTGGAAACCGTTTGTACCGAATTTTGTTTTTCTCTGTATCAATCCGATATTTTTCGTTTCTTTTTCTACTTTTGTATTTCGAAACTTCTGTGCAATGTTTTTCTACATTATTTCTTGCTTTTTAAGTGAATATTTGTAAGGGCTGGATAAGGGAGTTAGGTTTATAAATGAATAAACAATTGCTTTAGTTTAACTCTATGTTTATTGAAAATTCTTTCAATTATACATGTTACATAAATGTTACATTGTTAATTCTAATGCACTTATAACTACTAACTGTAAAACTTACTTAGATATTAGATTCTTAACTTTAACGCACTTATAATTACAAATTGTAAAACTTACATATCAGTATTTTTACATACAACATATTTTTATAATTATTTAACATATAGCTTAAGCGCAGTACAATATTCTTATGAAATAAAGACATTCTACAATTACATATGTACTTATATATTCAGTATAACTATTGAAGAACAGTTTACTCTCCGTAGATAAATCCTTTCCATTGTTTATTGGTAAAATGAAATTAGACTCAGAAACCAAGGATCTCAAGTTTGCAGATTTGTATTAGGAGAACATGATGTGACAGGAAGTATTCTTCGTGCCATTTTTTGAAATTTTAGTAGTGTCCAATTCCAAAAATTACCGAACACTGATATCTGAGAAACTGCCAGAAAGTTTCCTGTTGATTTGATGATGTTAATGTGCAGCTTATGTGGCGTAGAAATGTATAACAAATACATCTTCTAATCTGCAACACAGCAAAATACGTTATTATTAACTACTTGAATAAAATTATAATACTTTATACTTACATACGATATAACAAAATTGATCATTTTCAATCAGGTTTGAATTTGATGGATTATGTTTACTCTCAGTAGATAAATCCTTCCCATTGTTTATTGGTAACATGAAACTAGACTCAGAAACCAATGATCTCGAGTTTGCAAAATTGTATTTCTCTAGTCATGTATCATTAAACTAAGGCAGCTTGTACATAAAATTACAGGGGCTTAGTCATAACCTCACACAAAAGGGATGAACGTAACTACCCGACCATTAATGAATAATAGAAAACGTAGAAGCACTGGCTAATTTGGTATCAAATTTTACATTTTCGAACACGAAAAACCGATCTACAATAGTCTGAACCTCGAATAACTCATACTATTAATTATTGTAACGCAACAATTAAAAATTATACATCACAGCCCGCGCCAGGTACGACGATGAACCAGCGAGAGGAAAGACTCCGCGAGAGCGTCACCCCTCTCACTCGCACCAAGCCAACGCAGTATGGTAATGCGTAAGAGGGAGAGAACACTCGTCCGTCGATCGGACCTCTCACTCCCTCAATGTGCGAGGGAGAGAACACTAGTCCGCGTGTCGGACCTCTCACTCCCTCAATGTGCGAGGGAGAGAACACTAGTCCGCGTATCGGACCTCTCACTCCCTCAATGTGCGAGGGAGAGAACACTAGTCCGCGTATCGGACCTCTCACTCCCTCAATGTGCGAGGGAGAGAACACTAGTCCGCGTGTCGGACCTCTCACTCCCTCAATGTGCGAGGGAGAGAACACTATTCCGCGTGTCGGACCTCTCACTCCTTCCGCGACAATAGTTCTACGAGCTGATGGACCGCGGAACTATTGTCATTTCCAACATGGCGGCTCTGTTTTCGGCAATAGTTCTGCGAGCTAATGGACCGCGGAACTATTGTCATTTTCAACATGACGCAGCTGTTGTCCATCTCGTATCAAAATGAGAAAAATGTTATTTTCACAATTATTGAGAAATTATTGATACATAAAGATAAAAGTCATGTCTAAAAACACCGTCTACAATCTGGTATCGAATTTTACATTTTCGAACACGAAAAACCGATCTACAATAGTCTGTACCTCGAATAACTCATACTATTAATTATTGTAACGCAACGATTAAAAATTATACATCACAGCCCGCGCCAGGTACGCCGATGAACCAGCGAGAGGAAAGACTCCGCGAGAGCGTCACCCCTCTCACTCGCACCAAGCCAACGCAGTATGCTAATGCGTAAGAGGGAGAGAACACTCGTCCGCCAATCTCACCTCTCACTCCCTCAATATGTGAGTGAGAGCACCGAGCATCTAGTCTCTCACTCCCTCTACGCCAAACTCGCGCCTGCGCACAACACCAATGTGCGAGAGAGTGAACACTAGTCCGCCGATCGGACCTCTCGCTCCCTCAATGTGCGAGAGAGTGAACACTAGTCCGCCAATCTCACCTCTCACTCTCTCAATGTGCGAGAGAGAGAACACTAGTCCGCCAATCTCTCCTCTCACTCCCTCAATGTGTGAGTGAGAGCACCGAGCATCTAGTCTCTCACTCCCTCTACGCCAAACTCGCGTCTGCGCACAACACCAATGTGCGAGAGAGTGAACACTAGTCCGCCGATCGGACCTCCCACTCCCTCCGCAGCAATCTCGCACAGTTACAATTGTAAACGTTAGTTATAAATAATATAATAACTATTGTAAAGCTGAATGTTTAAATCATATAGTTTATTGAATAAATGCAGCTTTTACAGTTAGTAGTTAGAATTAAGTGCGTTAGAATTAAGAATGTAACCTTTATGTAACATACATAATTGAAAGAATTTTCAATAAACATCAAATGAAACTAAAACAATTGTTTGTTCATTTATAAACCTAACTTCCATTATCCAATCCTTAAAAAATTTCACTTAAAAAGCGAGAAATAGTGTAAAGGAACATTGCACAGAAGTTTCGAACATAAAAGTAAAAAAAAAAGCGAAAAATATATTTAAGGTACAGAAAAGAGTAAATTTGGTTATAAACGGTTTCCGAAAATTCCTGGAATTTGACGTCACTGAAATTCTAGGAATTACCGAAAATGTATTTGAAAATATTCTGCAATTTTTACTTATTCCTTCTGTTCGGATATCCAGCCATTCATTCATTCCCTTTATTCTAAGGTACGATTACTCTCATAACATTCTACCATTTGTTTTTTATTTTTATGATCAATATTACTTGTGTTTAACGCTTCCTGTTCTACCGAGGCGCTTGTCCCGGGGCGACTAGGCTCGACGCTACACTGTCGGTACTGAGCGCGCGCCCGAGACGCGCTCTGATTAGTCAGTGTTTTTGCTAAATAATTCAAAAACGAAGCCCCATCCGATATTTTTGCAAAGGAAATTGTTGTTCAGAATAGTCTCAGCTACCCCCTATTTCCGGCTCCTACAGGAGTTCTGGGACACCCTGTATATTGTCGTTGCAAATGCGTCAAACTGCGCATTATTTATCAAGCGTTGACCTCTTCACGAATATCGGGAAGTGGATTGTGCAAGCGTGCAACCGCAGACTATTTTTACGGCTTTTGAAATCTCTCCTTGAAACTGCCAAGAATTCGAAAAACGCCGTCTGCCTTGCAAAATTCTACAATTAATGGGTATTCCGATACAAATGTTCCTCGACATTCCGCATATTAGCCGTAAAATTAGGCGTACTAGGAGTTTCGAAGAATCTTAATTGCTTTAGTTTCGTTTCACTTTCTATCAGGGTTTCATTTATTTTTCTTTCCTTTCAATGTAGATGTGTATTTGTCTTTGGTTCTTGCTAGTCTAAAAAAGAATTCGAAAAAAATAACTTCAGTTACACCTAATTTTTATACCTATTGTTCACTTTTATATCTACGATTTATAGTGCAATTTTAACATTTTTAAAACATGTAATAGATGTAAAATAAAAAGTACCTGGGCAAATATGTTCGCATTTTTTCCTTTCTTTGCGAAATAGAATTTCTTACAGTACGATTTTATTCGCATTAAAGAATATTATATATTATATAACTACTTCCTTTCGCGGCGATACCTCTTTTTTATACTCTACATTTCAAGGTAAAATTACCTGTTTCCAAGTTAAGATTTTTTTCGCTATCAATGTGATTCTATCCTAACATTAGACATGTAGCAAACCACTTGACAGTATACATTTTATATGATGATTAGATGCGTTTTTTAAAAAGCGGTATCAAAACATACCTTCTATATTATCGAGTCATAAATAACATTATTACAGTTATTACATTTATTTATGTACCACATCATTTTAGTCGAAGAAACCAAGTCCTTTCCAATTTCGTAATGTTTTTCGTTCGGGCAAGCTTGAGAGTCAACGTTTTTATAAACAAATTTATTGCCAGATTGTTTTAAAAATGATCTCAAGTTACCTTTTGCGGTGTGGCAAATTGCGGTATGCACAAAACATTGGTCAATCAGACCATGGTTATACGAAATATAAATGTATGTTCAATGTTTTGGCAGACGTTACTCACATTATTAGGAATTCTTTCATTTATTTAACTAGAAACGGTCGTATTAAATATTTAAAACCTTAAGTAGCGGAAATAATGAAGTACAGGTAACCCTCCTATAACACGGTAGATAGATTCCTAGAAACCGTGTTGTATGAGACCAAGAGCCAATACAAAAAGGGGGGTTACGTTCAAACATTTTTTTTCATTCCATACAAGTAACGTAATGTTTATTAAAAATATAAATATATGTATGACACAAAAGGAAAAAAGAAACATTATTTTCATTTAACGTAACCTTAATTTAATTAATTTCTTCCGGAATTTCTATCGGAATAGAATTATAAATGAGTGAATTATTTATATATTTTCATGTAAAGACTCTAGTTCATTATTTTAAGGTAATTTAGTTTTTAAATATAGTAAACACTGGAGAAGTAGTGTTGTACAAAGGTTTTCGCAATTTTCTTATCGTGTTGGAGCTAAACCGTGTTGTAGGAGGGCTATCTGTATCGACAAACCAAAACTACTATTTAATGAAATTTTCAACAGCTCCAGCGTGGCAATCAAGGTGTTATTTGATTTTCAGAAAATCGAAAGCCGATGGCTTTCGTTAAAATGTTAAAATGTTAATTCTACTAGAGAAAGAATACTCGCGTCGCTTGGAAGGAAATTCTGCTAAAATTCTTGAAAAATCACTTCACATTATCAAAGGTTATCAATTTGGCATATCGGTCCCGTGTCCTTCAACCACTTTACGTTACTTTACATTCAATCGAGCATCGTTTACCAACAATTCCGATTACTTCGTCCCCATAAACAAGAATCGGCTTCGGGCACGAAGCAGGTAGTCCGCTTTCCCGCAGAACGCGCGAGGAAGCTCCGTCAGCGCGGCCGGCTTATCGCTCACTGGCTCCTTGTAAATATCGAGGTCCATTGTGTGATCTTACGACCGCATTCCTGGCGGACAATTAAGCTGGACACGGACATCGGTAATGACTCTCTCGTGTTGCCGTTACGTGCGTGTACGCATACATTACGATCGGCTATCCGTCCGTTCGCAGCTGCACGTGAATATTGTAATTGGAGAGTGTCCCCCGTACGATAACGCGCTAACTGGAAAACGCTGCGCGAGAAAAGTGCACGGTATCGCGCGAGTACGAGCCTCGTTTCGTTTCAATTTTACAACGCCGCTTCTTCTCTACCCCCTTCCTTTGCCGACTCGTTTCTCAGCGTCGATTTGGTCCGTGGAAAATTAATGGAAATGAATGAAATACGGTGTTTGCGGAACAAATTTTCACGGCGATCCGACTGTCTGACTTTTTGGAGTGTTTAGAACGGTATCATGAATTGTAATGGATAGTTTGACCGATTATGATCGGAGCTATTGTTCGTTCGCGTCTTGGTACTAATTGGGCTCAACGAGTTTCTTGGGGGTGGCTGAAATTCAAGGATTCTAAGAAAAACACGGCCCTGGGCGTGTAGCTGAAAATTAACACCTTCCTTGCCAAGTGTTATATAGTAGGTATTCTTAATTGTTTTGTTATTTTTTAGGATAGAAGAAACGCCTCGTGGAAAAATTATGGTAATTTATTGTAAATATATATATTTCGATGTTTTTTGCTTCTAAGAAATACCTAATTTTTAAATTTAATAAACCATACTGACTATTAATTTGTGTAAACCTTAATACTTTTTCTATTAAAAAAAAACCACATCATTTTATCAAGAAATGTTCATAAAATAATTCAACGTAAAAAACAACCAAATAACTATCACTGTTCAATTATGAAACGTATTTAAATTTGAAAATTTGTATTTTTACAAAATTAAATTTCTCAAAAACGTTTCTTAGTTATCGTACAAATGTCTCTAAGAAATGCGTACTGTACGTTTTAAGTTTAGATAAAGAATGAAAAGTTGTTAAGTATATCTTTAAGTACATACTATGTTCTCTTTCATTTGTCTGACGTTTTCTGGTTATGGACATAACATCTTAACTAGAATCGGTAACCAACATTTGATTAACGTCTTCTATTATCAAATAAAGGTGAAAATGGATAGTTTGAGAATCATAATTAGAGCTATTGTTCGTTCACGAAGAGGTGTTAACTGGGATTCAACAAATTTCTTAGAGTGGACGCAATTCAAAGGTTCTAAGAAACATGTAAACTCGTTTCTATGCCTTCAAATTCGAGATGTTTAAATGTTCAATTTCCTTTCAGTTAACTGAAATGTTATATGCTGTGATCACAATTGGTAGTTCATTTTTAATTCATGTATTTTACTTGTATTTAGAATATTTTCTTCGGAGCTTTTGCCAATGGAAAATGAAAAATTAGGCGCCATAAAGGATGATATATCTCTTTTTCAGTTGTTGAGTTTAACCATCATATGTTTAATATGATTTCCAATTAACCCCTTGCCACATCATATGTTTCACAAGTGCGTCAGACAAAGCTAAATACATATTTATTGTTGCAATGTTAAAACAAACAAAGAAAATTGTATTGTAATATACAGTTTACATTTAACGATGGTACACGTATACCGTACCAATTATATTTGGAATTACACTTAAAATCCAATTGTAATAAGAATAAAAGCCAAGTTTGTAACATTTGAATCGTAAGGTTAGGCAAGGAGTTAATTCACTTATAATTATTTCAAAGAAATTATAACTTTTAAATGAAAACAAATTGTGAAATTTATTATACTACTTATTACATGAGTTGTATTTACGTTCAGAAATATTCGAACAGTTACATGTTTGGAAAACCATGAAATATCTTATAAATAATACTTGTTATGTTGGTTTACAAATACTAAAGTATTATTGAATGATATAAATAATATTTAATTAACAAAGACTGCGTTGATAAAATTGTAACAATAAAAGTTGAGGGGAAAAAATGTTATTTTTGTTTCTTGCAACTCAGAGCAATAAAATAATCCTTCCAGCTTCTTAAATAAATCAAGTCTTTCGGTTCGATTTTAAGAAAGTTATTCTATTATATAAGATGTACGAGTACTTTCATAAAAGTGTATATTTTTATCATGCAAGTTACATTTTCAAAGCATTGAATATAACAGTGTATTGTTTAAAAGTCGATTCCGCACTTTCCCACAGGATTCGACTCGACGCGCAATTCAAAACAGATGTTACGTTCGCGCAAAAATCATCACCTTTTCAACACGTTTCTATCCTCTCGCCGGTTTCACATCTTCGAGCGCGCAACAAACTCTCCGGAGGGACGTGTCGATTTTTTATTTTTCTCTTGAATCGCGTTAATCGCGACATAAATCATCGATGCGCCTTTCTCCGGTAGAAAACAAACGATCGAAACCGGCCGACAGAAACGAAACATCCACTACCACGTACGTAGCCCGCCGGGTGAAATAGAATTTCAATCAATTCCCCATCAGCGTTAAGTGCTATCCGGTCGTATTCGTCGACGCTTAAATTCCGTCATTCGTCGCTTCTCTTACGCTCGATTGCCGTCATTGCGACTGAAATCTTACTTGAAATGTCACTGACAAATAATCTCGGATGCGAGAACGTCACTTTCCAACGTAGATTGCTTCCATTCGCGAATTAAAATCTGTTTAGGGAACAGGCTGTCGTTCGATTACGTGAAAAGTTTGCAATCCGAAATGGGAAAGAGCCGATTTCTACATAGACGATTATTAAGTGATCGTTTCGTAAAAATATCGTTCGTTGGTTAAAATCGAAATGAAAATTGATGCTTTCTATGTTGCTAATATTGATTTGCAGTTTGATAAATGTGTGTTTATACAGTAGATAATAGACAGGACTTTTGTTGAAACATATAATAGTTAACCCCTTGCCCTATAATGTCGAGTCACACTCGTGACGCACCCTACAGTTCAGACGTGACCTCTCCTCTTCAAATTTTGATTACAACTTAATTTTAAGTGTAATTGCAATTATAGTTAATGCTGCCAAGGCTTATCAAGTGCGAAGTATAAACAATATTTCGGCTTTCTTCATTTGTTTTTACATCGAGGCAATAAATATTTAGCTCTAACTGATGCGCCCATTGAAAAGACCATCGGTTAAGGGGTTAACCCTTTGCACTCCGAACAGCATTTATTCATTTTTATTATGGACCAGTTACTCCAGATTATTTACACTGTGAAATATTGAAAATATTGCTTTGTTATTAAAAAAAAACGTGTAACAAAAACTGTTTAACACCTGGACCTACGAATTGTACCTGTTTCAAGATATCGTTTTTCAGAAGTTTTACCTTTTATCTTCTGAAAAATGATACATGGTCAACTACTGGTTATTTCTGCAAACTATTCATCGTAAAAAACTGCATGCCTGTCAACAAATGAACAGTTTCATAATTGTAAGACACTGTTTGCTTTTGTCCAAAAATAACTTTGTGACATATTTGGAAATATTCTTATTTGTATGCTTACAAAAGGTGCTTCGTGTTTTCTTTACGTTTCTGTATTATGTTTCATAAAGCATTATCGTAGTAGGTCGCATATCTATTGGAAATAACAGTCATTTGTCTTTGTAATTGGTCACTGTACGTCTCTTCACTGATTATACTGTTTAAAGGGTGTCCTTTTTTTCCAAATTCAATTTGTCTTTCTCTGAAGTTGCAGCGACTAATTATCAGCAACGATGGTAATGGAATTATTCTTCGTGTTAGTCATTTCTTTGTAACAATAATAATAAATTAATATTTATTTAAAACATATGTTTCTTTCAAAATGTAAATAAAAGTAGGATTACGTAAAGTTATACTTCTCATATAAAGTAAAATAAAACGATGGATTATAAGTTGATAAATGGTTGATTTTTCGACATACAAGCTCATGAAAATATTCGAACGGCACAGCGTTACGCTGGAAATTTAAATGTACACAAATTACACAATGTAATGGACATATGGTTATCTAAAATATATAAACGTGACCAAATTTAAATAATACATATTAGCGATCTATTGAGAGAAACATTATTGACAAAATTATTCTATAGAAAATTACTTGAAAGTTGCAATTGTTCAAATTTATTATTAATTTATTATTAATTACGTTGTAATCGTTTTTTATAATAAATTAAATAATTAATAATTTATAAATTAAACTAAATATGAAATTCTTTGAAAAAACGAAATGTATTGTATATTGTTTCATTTTAATCCCTCTTGTGTTGCAACAATGACGCAGCTGAAAATATTCAGCTTTTGATAATGCCTGATACCTTTTATTAATACATATAATATCGTAAATAAATGTTCAAAAATAAGCACGCGAGAGAAGCTTTATCGATTCAGTATGGAATCATTGTATCTTAATTTTGCTGAAACCGTAATTTTTTTTTAAATGTTTTATTATTTTTTAAATGTTTTATTCATTATTAAATTAGTAAACCATACTTTGTAAGTTTTGAAATAGGAATAGTACTTTCTGTATTAATCTCTGCTTTTTTGATACATGATTAGTTTCCTGTGTTTTAAATTCAAATAAATAAAGCTTGCATGTTTTTGTAATAATTTTTCTAGCTTTACATTCAAAATGAAATCTGACCTAAAAATTAAATATACGAAACAGATTTCTAATTACTACTTGGTTCTCAAGAAACAAAAAGCTGAGGAAGTGGTATAATAGAAAATCTGAAGATTAATGAGGAGTAATCAGGATGAAAATTTATATACTTTGATCAAGTGTAAAATTAAAACATTAGCAAATTTGGAAATAAAGATTCATCACAACATCGAAAAATGCTAACGTGGATAACTGCAAATTTATAAAACATCTTTTCTAATCTTGAATTTTATCAAAGGATTAAGTAGTAGGTATATAAAATAATACTTTCAATTAATGTTTTTTTAAATACCAGTTACGAGGGTGACCAATTTCAAAACGTGTAAAGTACAAAAGTATCAAAAAACATACTTACAGTATATAAACATATAAATATAAGGTAGGTGGAAATGTTTAGACAAACATTTGATCAATGTTCTTAATATAAAATAAGTGGTTCTTCAATGAATTAATAAATTATCAAGTCGTATCTCGCTATCTGCTCTCTACATTTCAGAACTGGCCATTTGCTGCTTAGTTGATAAACAGGTTGTAACTAATTATTTAAGTGAACAGATATGCAAATGAAAAGAAGAGTAAATTCCAGACGCTTAAGATATTTCTTAGGTTTATCTAGTAATAAATCAGTTTGAGTATTCTCTATCTAGTGTTCTGCTCAATTAATGAACATCAATGAATTGTCGTTATAAAGTAAGTAAAGAGAATGTTGCTGAAATTGATTATTAGCAGTAGTATCTAAATTAACAGTGTCAAATAGATAGAAATAAATGTAAACAAATCATAAGATTAAAACTAGTTACTCCCGAGGGTTTGATTTGCTAACATGTTTAACATTGAAATAAATTATTACTGTTTCACTGTTGTAAATTATAAAAACAAGTAGTCATACACGGTACACGCCCATCATCAGCTTCCCTAGGGAAAATGGCGCCATAGGGGAAGACGGATGATGGATTAAGCAAATTATCGTGTCAAGATAGAATTCCTATGAACTTTCAAATATAAAACGAATGACTGTTAATTATTACTTTGTTGGTATGTGAAAGTTTTTCGTTCAAAAATACGAACGCCCAATTTTGGTTTGACACTTTAACTGCCACGTTGCAGCTACTAAAAATTCCGTTTGATAGTATTTTATTTTTGATTAATTTTTACACTACTTTATTTTTCACAAATTGTATATTCTATTTTCATGATATTTTTTTATTTTTATTGTCTATAATTTCTGACATTTAATGGAAACATTTTCGATTAAATAAATCAAAGAATTCAAGTGTCACCCATAAATGGGTGACGTGGCAGTCAAGGAATTAAACATCCCTATGTAGAATTTGGTAAGTTTGATTACAATTGACGTTTCTTTCGATATAATTAAAGTAAAACTTTAAATAATAAAAACTCACTTTCATACCTAACTAACTATTATAAAATAATTAGAATTTCTTTTCTCCTTAAAGAGATAAGTACGCCATAATATTTAACAAACACCCCTTTTTTGATTATTTAGATTCGTAATTTTTATTAGCTAAAAAGAAACGAATCTAAATGAACGCAACTGAGTCGTTAGTTAAATTAATCGAGCGGTCGTTTTTAGCGGGTGCGAATATTCGAGCGACACTTAATTGCACAATAACGACTGTAAAACATCGTAATTAGCATTCGGTCCCGTAATTAGCCACGGAACACGTGCGATACGTTTCGATTGGTCGTGTCCAAGCGACGAAAGAGCCGAGAAAAGCGTTCCGCCTAGTGGTTGCTACACGATCGGCATGAAATCGAAGACCACGCTCGGCAAAAAGGAAACTGGTCGTTGTAGAAGTAGAAATTGGAATAGAAAGGAGCTATTTTGTCTTGCGCTGTGCAATTTAAAATGTTGATAGAATTATGCATCGTAAAATTATTCAAACTCGGAGAACCTGACGGGGAAAAAATATCGAACGACCGAACAACAGTTTTGCGAATGCTGTTAATACAATCTTTATTCTAAATTTAACACAGTTTACACACGGTACGTTGTTTACTTAAGGTAAAATAACTAATAAGTATTCGTGTAGAACGACCTCTTGCTGTTAAATGAAATCAGAAGCTAAACGAAGGAAAGGAAATTGATTTAGGTGAGTCGTGTACGACCGGCTATAATATAGCCGGTATATTATAGCGTGATTCAGCAACATCGTACGTTAACTTCACCTAAAATCACTGACAGCGGTACTGACCTAATACCAATTAACCAAATACCTGGTTCACAGTCGGGTCATTCATGCTTATGAATTTAAAAAGAACAGATTGATCGAGAGGAAATATAACGTGTAGGATGTTAAGAAGTAAATGGTACAGACACGATGATGTTAATTATTTTAATCGAATAACTAATTGAAACAAGGAGAACAATTTTGCACAGTATTTACTGTTATACTATTAACCATTTGCAATTAACTAGAATATTTTAAAATGTAAAATTTAAGTCTTACTTATAATATAACATAGGGAATTAAATAAATGGATCATAAGCATTTGTAACTCTTTTCTTTCAAAACAGGGCTTTTAAATTTTCGAAGCTTCATTAGACTTAGTAATATTGACAAATACTTTGAGTGCAAAGGATTAAAGGTCCGGTTAAAAAGTGGAAGAGATGAGGAGAAGAACTGATAGGAGTTAGTTTCTAGGACTAAGGAGTCAGGCGTGTGAATCAGGGTTGGTGAGTAACAGCTCCAAGGGTCGTATCAGCAATTGTGGATGAGACAGGGTTTGGAATCATCTAAAATTATTTATATAAACTAAATTATATATTGATATAGAGCAATATCCAACAGTTTAGTTTTAGTAATTCGTAACCAATGTTTATAAGTTTCAAGCAATAAAGAAGACTTTTTGTACTTTTTGATATTTTCTTCTTATTAAAGAAATAGAGTAATAAGTGCCGATTGCTTGCTCTAAAAATGATATTGTTTATGTATCTGTTACTTTGAATATAGTGAATATCGAAACTAGGGAAGCTATTAAGAGAATAGTTGATTTTCAGATTTAAATTCTGATTGCTTATTCAATTATATTACGTTAAAAGCACCAGCCATCGGTGCTATCTAATTATTTTCTAATGTGAAAGCAGATCAACGACGATCTGAACAGGTTGTTTCATAAGGAGAAAGCATATTCAAAGCTTTGCGAACATTTTCCTACTCTACCCTGGGATTTTCAGAAGCGCACAATTTAGGTGGCATGAAATTGTCAACTCTAAGCCTATTTACAGTCTTGCAACGCAGAATTGCGATTCAGCGATTTGCATCCCGCGCGCATGTCGCGAGCGCAACGCGTTGAAACGTTTTTTTCTCTCCGAAGAGCTATCGGGGAATTCGTTTACGACGAAAAGAAAACGGTGGTATGCGCAGGTGTACGTGGCGAACGTAAATGCGTTTACTCAAGATCTTCCGCCATTAAGTTTCTTTTCTCTGCCCGGTTTTCTCATCGTCCAAACATGTCCCGATGTGAGTGTTGACCTCGTGGTTACTGGGAACCCATTGAGACAAACGTGAACGTCGCTAGAGCTATCTATGGTGCCCGTCCGGACGGTTTTTAGGATCGCTTAAGAATTGACGCTTAACCCAGGTTGGGAAAGTTGAGCCATCGTCATCGGTCGCAGAAAACATAGTGGACTCCCGCGTGTACTACACTAATGTAATTCGTTTTTTTTCGCGATCAGATGGCCATACCTACGCGATACACGGCAAGCTAAACGCTTTTTTTTTTCTCGTTCTTGATATATCACTTCAGAATATTTTCTCGGCGTAGCACATTTGCTATTTTAGCTGTTGCTTTATTATTAGTAGAAGTTGACACGAACCAGTGAAAACTGAAGATAACATGACGTATTATTTCGTTCTGTAGCTTAAAAGATACGTGGATGAAAAGGTATCAGCTTTTATTCTATGTAATGATGTGACCTAATGGAAGCCTGAAGGGGACAAATGTGTTACGCCGTAACATTTACATCCATTTTTACAAATGGTCAAAATTATTTTTAGGATATACAGGTATAAAGAAAACGAAAATTCCAGACTAAGAAATACTTGGATAGCTGCTCTCTGCAACGAACTTTTTGACCATTTTTATTACATGCCACCCTCAGGTCGACAAACGCTCTTCGCATGGCGCTTCAGGTGAACCTGAAGACGAAAAAGCGGTCATTCAAAATGTGACTTAATTTATTAAATATACTGCAAACAGATACTTTGGAAACGAATGTTACAGTTGTGTATTGGCATAACTAATATCCTCCATTTCTTCAGATTTTTTGATAAGGTGCGCCGTAGTTAAAAAAATCAATAACCGAGTTTTTGAAGACGTTTTGAGCAAAAACATCAATTTCCTTTATATAGTTGGTGTGTCATATGATACCCTTTAAAGCAGAAATCCAAAACTTGGAGTTTCCAGCAAACACTTTAATTGAATCCCTCCTTTCTAGATATTCATTGCTGGCCAAAAAATAAATTAGTTCATCGCAAGATGATTTTCGAGGTGTAGACGAATACAAATGAAGGCTCGTGTTCCATGAAGAGCGTGTGTCGCAAGCGGAACGCCACGGACGACGTCCCGGACGATCATCGACCAATTCCTAGACACAGCAGCGAGCATAAATTATTCAGGCGATGTAGCAAAAGCGATTAATTTTATTGGCCGACGTCCCGGATATGGCTCGTCTGTACCCGTCACCGTCGCTTTGTTGCAACGTCGTATCCTATGCTCCGTGTTCCTCGATTATGCGCGAGCTCGGCTAACACCTTATTAACGTCGGTGGTTACACGAGCACCGGCCACAGGAAAATTGCGCAAAGCGGCTCGAGCGTGTTGTTTTTTCTTTCTCGTCGTCGTGTCGGTTCGGTAATGCTGGCCAACATGTAGGAAACAGGATCCTTCGTGTCGCGTAATTGCGCCAGGACAATGAGATACAAGGCTCTTCCTTCGCTTGGATTTCCTTCAGCTATTTTCAATTTGAGATACGAGACAGATTGGAAAGTAAATTTTATACCGAACGGTGGATTGAACGGTCGACGGTTAGACGATTGTACAACGGGCCTTGAAACGTACAACAGAGTTGTTTATGTCACATATCAGATTGTTGCATACCAAATAGTGCACTTCAAAAAGTCTGATAAGACTTTTAATAACGCAACTTCGGCCTAACGTCAGAAAATCTTTACTTTCAGCTTTGCACATCCGTAAATTGTTACATTCGACTGACTGGTATCTGAAAAAACGAGTGGTTGGCATTTCACGAACGATTTCAATATGTCGTAGGTATATGTAGCAGCTAAACTATCTTTTTTCAAAGTTATTTCACTTCATAATAAATAAAATATTAAAATTTGTCACATCCGTGTCGTAAACGAACCTTCGAGGATTTTCGTCGTATTGTTCCGCGTTGTACGGACGGAACAATTCAATAAGTAACGAGACAAATTAATGTAGCTCAAAAACTGTTTATTCAATTAATACAACATTTTGGCTACTTTTCAACATTCTTTCGGTTGCTGTCGGAGTGCATCATCGACAACTTCGCGGCCATTTTTAAACTGTTCTACCCACTTGTAGATGTTCGAACGGTTTAAACACTTATTCCCGTACACTTTTAACAGCCTTGCATGGATCTCACTACCATTGACACCTTCTGCGACTAAAAATCTAATTACAGCATGTTGTTCTTCCGCGGTGTAGTTCTCAATCGGACTTGACATTTTGAATTAACTGAATTATATGTTAGGTTCACAAAATCTTGTCAAACAGCTGATCAGAAGTCGTTACAAGGATGTCAGCTTGAAATATGTATAGAAAGTTTCGTATTGGTTCATGAAACCGTTTAGTAGCTATATCAGTTTATCTCGTTATTTATTGAATGGCCCTCGTATTTGTTATTTTGTATTACTTTTTCTATTGAAGTTCCTATCCCGACGTTCGTTTGAGGATTTCCTAAGACTTTTGAAATTCCATCTTATTGGGTAAGGGTCAAACGTACACATACATTTACATTTATCGTACTTTTAAAAAGAAAACATGCAAAGTAGAATTTACAAATTTCAGCCATCGAAAAGGCACGAACAACGAATAATCCGTACACTTGGCGAACAATGTGAACAGACGTCAACGAAATAAAACATACCAGGGAAGAAAGTAAAATGACAAACATTCGTAGACACATAGAAGAAAACATTAAAAGTACCTAAAAGTATCAGCTGTATCTAACGAGACTCGTAAAGTATCTTTGTCCAAGTTTACAACGTTTAATCTCGACTACCTCGTGAAGCAGGATCCCTCATAACGACCTATAACGTTGACTAGCAACATCGTTTGGCACGATCGTGATCGAAGTACGAAGGACTCGAAACGTGTCCGGCTAAAAAGATGTAACCGGTTACGTGGCTATACTCCGTGGGCAACTTGAAAACTCTACTCAATCGTTAAGGCGATATTTACGCCGAGATGGTGGCACTCGGGCTACGGAAAAGTCGTAAATATCGCATCGATTGCAAATTGAATGCGTACCCACCGTCAAGGTAAACCCAGAAGATGACGTGAAAACGAGAATAAAATTTAATTAACGCAACTGGGATGAATAAAGACCGCGATAAGTAAATGCAGGGGGGTAATTTCGCGGATCGCGATGCTCTTTTGCTGCGTACGGTTGTCTACGCGCGGACGGCAATTTTCTTCGGCTTAAATCGTTTCGATGCAACATCACTGCCTTTGTTGCCTTCCAATCGGCCAAGTATTATAAGTACTCGTGGCAATTTGCCGTAATCCAAAGTCTGTTCTTCCCGTCATCGATGTTAACAGACATCTTACAGTTGAAATCGCGAAGCACGCTATCAGACGCGAAGAGAAACCGGTTTCCCTGATTTTGACATCGGCACCGTGTTGCATTAACTTCAAACACCAAGTCGGCTAAATTATCGCCACATCAGTCACTATAATTATAACATTACGTGAATTTAGCTGGCGCAGGCAGGTAGTTACCACGAGGCCACAACTCGGATACACGGGTTGCACCAGTAATTACGATACACTCGGTTCAAAATAAACGCAGACAACGAAATTTTCTGCTGGTGTATCGTTATCTGACATTTTTTTTTTTTACAGTGAAAAAATGCTTTATGACGCATTATAGGATGCACAGTAGCAAATTACTCCGTTATTGGCACCCAATAAATTTTAAAAGCTTATACATCATTTATGTCTTCGTGAAATACAATGTAGATGGGAACGAAATGCACGAAATCTCTGCTCTATAATTCTGTGTAATCTGTGCAATCATTTTTTTATATCTTGTACATTTTTCGTTAATAGTGGCTCCAATTTTTAAGAGAATATTTCAAGTAGAGCGACCTACACTTCTTCAGCATTACGGATAAAGATGTTTTTAGTGGGACTGAATCTTTGGTGAATCCGTGATTTTAGACAAATTTTAAGTAAATTAGTGTATAGTAAACTAACCATAAACAATCTAACAATACCAAACTTGCTTTATAATCTTAATATTTTATTAAGCAAGTAAATGTTTTAAATTGAAGGTGCATAAAATAAAATAGCAAAGTGCTGTTTTATAATAGCATCTTGGATTTTTACGATGTTAAATCGTAGATATTAAGGCAATATTAAGTACTATTTATGAATCGGTTTTTTAATGAACAAAGCTTCTTCTTAGGTACAAATTTTCTTGCCCTGAATCTGATCTACCATCATAAATAAATTTTCAGTTTAAAATTATAAACGCGTATAAAAGATTTGAACGAAATGTCATGAACCAGCAAACGAAACGAGCGAAACAGTGTTTCTTCTTCAACTCTTATTCAGATAACGTGTATAAGTAGGTGCACTGTTGAGCCTGCTAGGTTTCCCTAAGGAAAATGGCCTGAACATTCGTCTTATACTTAAAAGTTACTAGAAATTATTTTGATACAATAATATACATCATTGTCCATTTTACTTTCGTTATTAACCCTCTTTGAAATTAATACTAATTCAAGCACATAATATATAATTTTCAAATATTGTTTTGATACAGGTGTACTCGTAGTTTATTAAGTCTTTCGCTTGCACCATTAATGAATTGAACACGTCTCATAAACATTAATTTTAACTCAAAACTAGAAAGGAAATGATAAAAATTCCTAAAACACGGATACGTCATAATGAATAAGATCACCTTACACGAAGCAGGTGCATGTTCTTGCAACGATCAGGTACGTTCTCGTGCGACGCAAAGACAAGAAGCAAATAGAAAATATCGAATGGGTTGCAGAAAAATGGTTCGTAGTTGAAAAGTGCGTTCAACTTTTCCTCCGATTCTATCATTATCCCTCGGGGACTCGCAAGGGCTTTTCGTATAATCTGGCCACGGTAGCTATTACGAACAGTATTATCCGTTAAAGAGGCAACGTTTAACGGACCGCTCATAAATCACGTGGAAGCGACAAGCAATTATAATAACTATCGTCGGCTATAGACGCATAAATAAAATACTGGGACCCCTCGGCTAGGTAATGAGGCGTGCGAACCGGGATGCGAACCAGTTTTCTCCACTCGTTAATCGCGACGCGGGCAAAGAGGGAAAGAGAACTTTCGCGAAAAAGGTAATCGCAATCATCGAACATCGCAAAATGCTTTTTCAGTCGAAAAACTGGACTCCCAACGTCGTTGATGCCTTGTAACGTCCTCTAACTGGCTCGATCTTACCTAAAATACGTTGTAACGAAATATTAATGGAATTAATTAGTGTTTTTCGATAACAAACAGGGTTGAAATAATAGCAGAGAGCAAGATATATAGATTAAACTATTTGAACTTATAATTTCCTTCAAAACTGTGTATTATTTACTCGTTTTAAATATCAAGAATAATTGTACAATTTGTTTTATGCAAACATACATTTGTATGCTATATTACTATCCAAAAGTATGGATTACTAACGATTACTGTTTTATCCGCATACTGTTAATGAATCGCGTTAATTATGTTTTGAACATGTTGTCTACCACGTTAGCCACCACGGTCTTTGAATTTTGTATGATTAAATAATCAAATAAAAAAGCATACGAACTCTGAATAAAATTGGCATTGTGTTAACAGTAATCCTAAATTTTTAATTTAAACTTTTACGAAATACAATGATTAGTGTTTGAATGAGCACTTTTCATAAAAGCATTTTTCAAGCGATCAGCTAACAAATTGTGAACGTAAAGCAAAATAAAATGATTATCTTTCGCCATCTTTAGACGCTTGTTTGTCAAGATTCATAATTGAAAATATGCGATATGCGACATTAGTCAAGAGAGTACTGTACAGAAGCTACTTATATCGAATATTTGCTCGACGGCCACTGCAAAATGGATCGTTGCCCTCATATTCCAGCACCCACTACGAGATTAACGAGCACGTATCCGAGTTCCGCCAACCTAGAGCACATCAGCTGAGTTCTCGGAACGGCGTTCCACGTAGTACTTCGTTCCAGGTAAAAACGCATTAATTAGATTTCCCACGTCGTTGCCCTTCCTACGCCGCTATCCAAAGCGAAGCCTGTAAAGCTTCAAGGTCGCGGATACCACATCAACGCTGGAATTTGAGCCGAGTTTCGAATTTCGGGGTGGAATCAACGCGAACAACTGCTTCGAAGAAACGAGTAATAAGGGTGGATGTAAAGTAGGCGGGAGAAGAAACGAAAGGAAGAAGGCAACGAATACGAAGATGACTAATATAATGTAATTTCAAATCCCTTCGTAAATAATATTAAATGCAACAAGAAAAACCATTACTTTCTATAACAACTTTTTCTGTTCGAATTAAAACATTTAGTCTTAGTCGATTTTTAATGATTGCTATTTCAATTTTCATTCCAAACAAACTCGTTAAAAAAAGATAAGTAGATATAAAAATAAACGAATACCAAAGCGAAACATGAATAAAGATAGAAACAAAAACTGAAGAAAAGAAAACAACAAACGAAGGTGATGAAGAAAGCGAGCAGTGTATGTACACGGTGGCAGGAAAGAAAATATGGACAAATAATGGCAAAAACGACCGAGGCGATCCACACTTCATTCGTATTCCAAGAAGAGGATACGAAAGGAGAGCGAACGAGAAACGCAGCCACCAATGTGGGAGAGGAAAAGAAATATATAAAGCAAACAAAGAACTATTCAGGAGAAAGCATAAAGCGCCAAGAGAAGGGAATGAATTATAACCGACGACAAGAAAACACAAATGTACCGAACGGGATGGCGCAAGAGAGGAAGGGAAAAAAAGAAAGAGGCCATGAAAAATGAGCAACATCGCGTGTAATACAAACGTATGAATTGGGGATGAAAATACTCGTAAGAGAAGGGTTCTGGTGGCAAACGGGGAAAGTAGCTTGACAAGCATAAGACGCAGCGGGAGAAAAGGAACAAAGGTAACGCTTACACGAGGAACGGATCAAAAACAACGATTTACAGTGTGGAAGTAAGAGATAAAGATAAAAAAAAAAGTAAAAAATGCGTTGGATAAGAAAGATCAGTGAAGTGGAACGAGAGGTAAGAGAATAAAATAACAGAGTGAAAAAAACAAGTTGGGGGATAAGAAAGAAAGTACAAGAGTCGTGGAAGCGGGAGAAGGACGGCGAGTTAAAGAGAAGGCAAGAGGGGCCGAAAGTACATCGTGCGGCTCGCGGGCCGCCATAAACTTTTATCAGTTATCTAATTAGCCGTTGCATTTAATTAGCGACCCGAGGAGAGGGCTCGGAGATAGCTCTGGCAACGTGCGAGACCGACGTACGGTTCTGCATGGTCGTACGTAATTTTAATCGGTGCTCGCGACAGATAACGAAGGGTCGACGGATCAACCGACATCCGCGCGTTTGCAATTAGCCGTGTTTTTATTTATTTCAGTGTCCGCCTGTTATTGCGCCGCGTCGATCTTCCAAAGAAACACGAACGAAACGTTCTCCTCTAAATCGGCAGAAAAAGGTTTCCCCTCGCGGGTATACTTGATGTTTAACGGTGAATGTTGTACAATTTTTACTAGTTTTTTATTATTTTACTATTTGCAGCTTTATTTTTGACATGTAGCTTGAAAGAAATATATGTGTACCGAACTATGCGTAAAATTTCAAATTCTACGCATTGCTAATTGGAAGTTTTATTACATTAATATAGGAATATTATAATTTTTCTTTTGCAGTAATTTTTGCAGTAATTTCAAAGGTTCTGAATAGTTTTTTTCTTCGAAAATGTTAATTCGTTAATATTAAAAATGATTTAATAAAACGCTTGAAAATGTAAGGTAACTTCCAGTAATAAAGATTCACTCCTATGCAATGAAAATTATTAACAAATGTCTCTGATAATAAAATTGATATAAGTACGAAACACTAGATTTAGATTATTTTATTGTTAATAAGGCAACGAAGAATTGTTTTGTCTAGAATAATATGGTTTAATTGTTATAGTAAACCTTTTATCAATTCGGGTTTTTTTAAATGCCATCTTCAGTTTTTTCATCAAACCTATTAAGAACTTTACATAATAATAATAGCATAAACTTCTCCCATTAAATAAAAAAATATTCAATTAATTTACTTCGAAGCACTCCATGAGATAAATATTATCCTGTAACTTAGTTCAATAAAAATAACATAATACTTTTCAATACAAGTAAATATTAATGTTTCCTCTAACTGTTTGAATTTTTCCAATAAATTTTACATAAACACTCTGTAACCCAGTTAAAAGTCTCCATCAAAAGTCAAAGCATTGATGTATAACAAGTAATAGACACGAATCCATCTATTTGTTCGGTAACGTCTAATTTACATTTTATGATTGGAAAAAGGAAAAACTTCAGACAGAGTTCAAGTCGACCTTTCAACCCTTTATAAAACCTTTCCATCTCTCTCGATTTCTTTTTCGATTTTTCACAACATTCTCAGAAAGGTATAGAACGAAAACAACATCTGTTGTATATTTATTTGCTAAATAAATGTAACAGTGTTTTGTCTAAGTATATGTTTATTAATATGTATTAAAAGACAGTTTTACGAAACGGACAGAAATGCTGTTCTTAGCTTGGGGTGCCCAAGAAATGCTCAGGGTGAGCAATTAACGGGTGTCCTAAGGTCATACTGACTCTTGCGAGGGATGGGACTGCACCGACGGACGCAATATTTTTGTACCATTAAAACTTGTTGAGTATTAGTATGAAAGGCTTGGAATGAGAACAGCGAGCGAGGGTGCACGGGTACAAAACCAAATGTACGCGGTACACACCAAAAATATAAAGTTCTAAAAATAGCCTTGCAGGTAGTTGATTCCTGGCAAGATTGTCGCTACAATTTTTGTAAACGAAAACACTCAAAATATATTTTAGCTTAAAATTGAACACATTCAAAATAATTTTTCAACAAAACTATACAGTGCTTACTCCCAAGAACACCATTTCACTCGGTCGAATAACGGTGTAGGGAAAATGTTTGCGTAACGTTGAACGACTTACCTTCGCCGGATCCTCGATGAAGGTGCCGATGGTCATCACGTGTAGGATAACCTCGCGCGTGTTTTCCAGCTCCTCCGCCGTGGCGTACAGGCCCTCGCTGACGAAATAGGGCTCGGGGCACGTGAGCCTGCAAAACGATCAGCAAATTAGATAATGAACAGGAATGCGTCAAGTTGCATCCATCGATGGTGAAACCGTGCCAGACCGGCACGGCTCCGTGTACACCTCGAACGTATTAGATAACGTAATTAGCGCGTTGTGTAAGCGACGGTGTCGAACGAGTTTCTGCTTGTATGCTTCATTAATATGATATCATGGAAGTACGCCGCCCTATCTGTTGTTTAACGCGCGGCCAATGAGGAACGCCGCTGTCCTTTATAATTCGATGAAATTGCGAGTGAAACTTTGACTGTGGCTCGGGGTTCGATTAATTGTTCGGTTACGCCATGTCCAATGAAATAAATGAATTATTCTCGAATGAATTATTCTCTTATTTTTATATATTATTATAAAAAGCTTTCACAATTTTGATAAAAATGCAAGTGGTCTGAATTGCAAAGAAAATTTTGAAAATACCTTTCGTAAATTTAAGTAAATAACAAGTACTGTTATTAATTATACTCTAAAATGTTTAAAAATGTTAAACTCGTGTTTTTTGCAGAATTTTACTTGGAATTTATAGAACAAAGTCTGTTCTAGTGTAAGGAAAATAATCTATCCAATACCATACGCTGTAATAAATATATTCGAGCGGTGGAAAGGGGATGAAGCAGGCGAGAAGTATCGAACAGCTCGTATAGTATGAATAAATCGCGTGGTCGGGCAACATCAATTTTCAGGGTGATTCTCGTCGCTGTCGGAAGAGCCTCGAAAATTTCGAGTACCCCCGTAATCGAAGGACCACCTCCTGGTGCACGAAGCTGAATAAGGAGATGCACGAATCTCTTCTTCCCTTGCGTCACATTTCTCGTGTTGTTTCGTTTTCATTCCGCCGGATAATGGCATTCACGTGCCGTCATTTAATAATATAGAATATTAATGGCTTCGTGTATCTTCGTAAGTTCACTGAACGAACAGAAAAAAAGGGTAGAAGAAAATAAAAATTGTAATCAGGTTTGGAGTTTGCTTGTGCTTCGATAATAACTGGTATTGGTGACACGAACTGTTTTACTTAAAATTCGCAGTCTAAATCGAGTCGACTAATTTATTTTGATACACTATTCAATTGTTTGGATAAAATTCTGATCAATCGTGAAACTTGTGCAACGAACGTTGCAATGCAAGGTAATAAAAGAGAGTAATATTAGAAGTAGAATATAATTGAAAAGTGAACAAGTATTTTATTTAAACTCTTAGTTTCGTTATCAAGCTTTTAACAGCTTCATGGTAGAAGTAAAAGTTTGTTTAAAAAGGATTGTCATAAATAAATTACTAAACGAAAAACAGAATAATTCGTTAACTTTCTTCCACTACTACTTACTACATGTCCGTCCAATCAATAATTTATATCTCCTAGCAGAATCTCCAGCATTTAACGACATTAATAACGGGCAAAGCCGTTAAGTTGTCTAGAATTAACCTCTGAAACGATAAATCAGCAGGATAAGAGGGTGGGGTGAGGGATGAGAGGTCAACGATAAAACAACACGCTACACTTTCGCCACGGCTTTTTAAAACACGATCACCGTGTTCAATTATCGGCCACGGAGTTACACTTCCGCAAACAAACGTCCCGTTTCCTAGCGGCCGCAGAATCCTTTCCAATTAGAAACCGAGTGTGAAAATTAATCGCCATCGCCGAAACCGGTCCCGCAACGAAAAGCTCCCACGCGCTCCTTAACAGTCACAGTTCCGTGTAATTAACAATTTATTCTAGACAACTCACCAGTGGCCTTTCGTACGGCCAGGTATACGTGCAGCCTCGTAACGAATAGATCCTCGAATCGATCAATCGCCCACATTGCTCACGATTAAATCAGGATCCTTTACACACATATCAGGTTCTATGAAAAAAGTCACGAGATTGGATCGTAATTTTCATACTGAACAGTTTTTTCTACGTCAATGCAGTACCGTTATGTTAGCCAAAGTTTTAATATATGAAACCTCAAATAAATCTGATATTTCGATAAATATTTCAATGTTTATGTCTTTATATGTAATTTATAAGCACATGTATTTAGTTCGTCGAAGTAAATATGATAATTCTAATGATTTTAATTAGATTAGTAACATTACGAGTTGTCGTGATAAGCTGGTTTTAATTTTGCAAGATTTACGTATTTAAATGTGCTTGAATAAGACTGAGCTTGAATAATCCAAAAAAGCATTGGATCAAACATTTAATCTTTTATATTTTCTATAATTCATTTATGAATTATGAATTACGAATAGAATATGACAAACAAAAATAGAAAAAATTTTCCCCAGTTAAAAAACAAACCATAAATAAAAGAAGTAACTTGCATTTATTACGAAAAGTGTAAAACGTTTAGTGTTTGACAAAAATACCCATTCTAATAAATAAGAAAATATAAATAAAGCAATTATAATAGGATAATAAAAACTGGGAAAAGGATTAAACCAAGACAGTTAAAGCATTAACAATTTTTCTCAAATTTTTGTAAAATTTAATGAACGTCTTAAAACTGCCTTTCCGTTAAATGAAAAATATGTATCGCGATCAGGGATCGATAAAAGACAGGTTTCAAACGGAAACATCGCTATAGAGAGAAATGAGGAGATTGAATAAATTGTAATTATTCGAAGAATTCTTAATTGCTTCGTTAAACGCAATCTTCCGATTTCGATATCGATTATTCGAATGCTCGTAATTGAAATTCGTTCGATTATTCTGTTATTTGATCTACCTTATTATTTCGATAAATTTGTAATCAGGAAAGAAAGTGACACGATTTAAGCTTGGAAAATCCAAATTTAATTACACGAAGATACTTGTCGTAAAATGAATTTTTATAATTCTCCAAATTTTACCAACTAATTTAATTAAAAATTATCATCGTGTACATAAACGAATGTCTCTACATCTTTCCCATGTATTAAATGTAATTTCGATTTAATTCGATATCACCGTCGAGTCACAGTGTCTATTAATTACCATTTAGCCTATAATATATTTCTCAGTCTCAGGTAAACGTTTATATTCTTTGTAATTAATTTACAGACGACCTTTGAGACTGTCTCTATTCATCGCGGCTACGGAAAATGCGGCACTAACGATCGTACCTCGGATACTCATTAATTTGTTCACGGCGTTTCCATGAATTACTACCTTGCTAAGCAGGTGATCGTCACTTAATAATTTATTTATTTACACGTACATCTTTTACGGTTGAAGCAACTGAAAGTGATAATAATGCGATTGGCGAAGAAGATAAACATACAAGATAAAGCTAGTAAACAACGCAACGTTGCATTTATTTTTCGGAATTTGGGCACCGTTTTTATACATATTCCTATACAATAACGTATAGGATATATACAACAATGTAAATGCGTGTGAAGGTATGTCTGTGTGTATTATACACGTGTGTACACATATGTATATTACATATGTAGCCAGGTAAGAAATATAAGGTTCATTGTATCAGTTGTAGCTTGACCCTCGAGGAAGAAGGTTGTCTGGTCTCTGTGTGATTCGTATTTTTATTTACAACTACGTAATTCCTTCAAAATAAACCAAAGTCCTACATATTAATGCGTATTTAATAATTTCGTGGATAACTTTGAGTAATAATTATTTAAATGTTAACAAACTATAAACTATTATTACTTTCAAGTAACATAGATTTAATATTTCTCTTTGTATTTCTCTAATAAAATGTTATAAATTGTTGCAAAATAACAAATAAATTAATGAAAATTTATGTGACATAGCAAATGTAATTAGCACAAAAATGGTTAACAATAAATAGTTCCAAATAAAATGTGCATAAAAATAACAGAGGGAAATTCCATAGTCGAAGTACCCCTGCTGGTATGCACGACTACCCTACTCTGAGAAACAACGACTAAGTAAATGTAAAAAAGGGTAAGAAAGAAAAAATACAGAGTACAATCTGTACAGTGAAATAAATTTAATTTCATAATATAATATATTGTAAACGATTATCAACTCAATATCGCCACAGCGAAAGGATTAAAGGTGGTGTAAAGTAAGGTCGAAGTGATTTCCTGCCAATAAAATAACAACGCGAAGGAACAATGCGATTCAGCCGTGGTGTCTGGATGAACAGCCGGAAGAAGATGGATAAATAATTGAAATATCGGCGAAAGAAATGAGAGGCACGCGGGAGAGCGAGGCGAAATTCCGAAATGATATTCTTAGAAACGCGGATCGCATTCCGATTGCGCAACGCAAGCGGCAACTGTCGCATAATAAAACGATGGGTGGATCTAACGGCGCTCGTAAACACGAAAATATTAAAAATAAATTCATAAATCACCGCATGCTAATGCCCTGTGCGTTGTGTCCGACGACACGCGTGTCGCCGCAACTCACGTACACGCGCGCACACGAAATTTCCGTGTGCCGACACACGTGTATCGGTTGACACTGTGTCGACCCTTGGAATCTTGATCCTCGACATTCGATTATTATTCCGAGTTATTTTTGTACAAATGCTTCGATCGCGAGACGTTGCTCTCAGCAATTTGTAATTCTCTAACCTGTCTGGCAGTTTCTCTTTTAAGGCTGTCTCCCTCTTTCTTTATTATTAATTGAATACGTTAAGCGCTACGAAAGTTCAATTCACGAATAAATCACGGGAACTTACGGTTTTGTATGTTGTAAAGGATGAAACGATCGTTAATTTTACCTCGGTCTGAGGTAACGTTGCGAAAAATCTGCGACCTTAGATGTAAAGGATAAAAAAATACAAAACAAATATTTTCTTTAAATCGATCACGCAAAGTTTTCTTGGTGTAAAAGTAACGTGATCATTTTTTATTTGAGGCTTTAGTTAATAAATTACCTGACTTTTTATCCTCGGTTGTATGTTAATGCTGAAGTCAAGTGTGTGTGTCTCTGTATAATGCTTGAACGTAAAGGGTGTATTGTAACACAAGACAAAAAGAACAATGAAACAAATTCATGTGAGGTAAATGAACCAGTAATTCGCCGCATGCCAGTTAACGACCATTGCACGAAGAAATGTATATTATAAATTAAAAAATGATTGAGTGTTTATAATTCAAGTGTGGTAATATTTTAAACAAAAATATTTAAGTATAATTCATATTAAAATTTTTAGAAATGTGGTCATTAATTGTGGAAAAATAAGTCGTAAAAAATAATATTAATTACAATTCTAACAGGCGTTTCAAAACTAGTAATAAACATATTTCTTAAACGTTCATAAATTCAATCATTCTTATTTTCAATCTATACGTGTTTACTTTCATAAATAAACATGTTTGTGACGTTAAAATGAGTAAATATGTTGTATTCTGTATAGGTATAAAATAATTACAATTTAAGCTTGTTTTGTTTTAGAGAAAAATTAAAGAAATTGTTATAATGTAATAGTCGTTTAGAACCAAGGCTTTTTATGTAAATACATTAAAACGAAGAAATAAAATACTGCTACTAACACGTTGAAAACTTTCAGTTCTTAAGGCAAACAATTACAGTTTTAATGATGAAAAGTTTAATTAACCCTCTTAATTAACACAAACAATTTACCTTTGATACATTTCTTAGTTTTCTTGAAATAATCGAATACGGTCAACAAATAAGGTTTTCTAATAGAAGTACGTTCGATTTATAGCAATACTTTTTACCGATAGAAACAATATAATAAAGTAATTGAACACCGTTGATATATCCTTTCCCTGACGCTCTTATAATTCCTTTCGATATAGAAAAACTTAGAAAACGAGGTCGCTTTACAGCAATACCGGTATCTAAAAACGCCTGTTAACATTTCACGGCTCGATTTTCCACGTGTTTCTTTGTACACGGAGAGAGAACGAATCTCAGAACACGTTCGACCACGTACAAAAATTTTAATCGATTCTAACTGCTCGCAGGATAATTTGTAATAAATTCCATGTGAAAACCAGCGGGGCACCCACACACACACGTATACACGCGTGTACGTATACGAGCGAACTGGTTTCTCCGGCGACAACCTAAAATTTTATAAATTTCGACAATGGTTGCCTGTTTATGAGATTCCCGAGGCTTTCTTGTATAAATATAGAGAGACGCCCAAAAAGGAACGTCGTTATTTCAAATGCATAAACGATGACGTGTGAACAATACCAGACTAAAATATAAAAGGACAATTCTCATCGTTTCATAAATTATTGTACGAAACGTAACTTTACTACTGCCGTTATTATCTTGAAACCGTTTATTAAAAATATTTTGGTTTAAAACGATAAAAGTGTTGGAAGTCCGTCCTTTTGTTTTAATATTTTATTTTATGTAACAATACTTTTAATCAGAATATTTCAACAATTTTCAGTCAAAATATCCATTTCGCGATAAAAAAAGTCTGTGTTTGTAAAACGAATATATCATCGACAATTTATCAATAAATAAACGATTATGATAATAATTATTGTTACTGTGAATTTATTTGTAATAATAATCGCAACAGAAGTAACTGTTTTTCATAAGTTTTGCAAATAGTTCTATATTGATTAATGGTACCATTTGGGCGGACCATTGAAAGAGCTACATAACAGTTTAAATTAAATTTTGGATTATTTTTTAAAGCATTCTTTTAAATATTCTTTCGCTCAATATGCGAAAGTTTTTTGCTTAAAAATGTTATTCTCGTTGTTCGAGGGGTAAATATAGAAAATAAATAATAATTAATACGAGTTTGACCAATTTTTCTTTTATTCGTGCACTGACTTATTGTCCTCTCGCGTTTAAAAATACAAAAGCAGGCAAAGTAATATAAACACTTGCACACTAAATCGTAAGATGATTATTTCCTGCAATTTTTGTATGTATATTAAAAGTGAAAATTGTTTCAAGACCTATATTTAGGAGCTTTTGCAAAGTTCCAAGTATTCTAATTGGAAGCAATGTACGACACAGTAAATAGAAATCGAGTAGAAAATACTGACATAAAAAAATTGAACCACGGATACGAGACACCAGCTGTCAAAGTGTTAATAAATAAAAAAGAAATGGTACGGTAGCGGTGCAAAAACATTCGTCACCCTCGAAAATATCGAAGAAGTCACACCCATGCAAACACAGCTGTTTCCTCGACGTCTTGACACGAACATCGAATATTTTGTTAATCGTATCGACGATCGTTACCAAATACAGATATCAAATCGTCGTGTACATGACTCAGCGGGGCGTGCAACTCGCACGCACCATCTACTCGCTTCGAATCCGACGAACTTTTGCCCGGCGCGCACTGCTTACCATTAATCTTCGCTCTTTCGCCGATAAAGAATGGCCTGCGTTCCCGATAATTCGTTAATCGTCACTTAATTACCTTGTCAATCGGTTTAACGGTGCACGCGCACGCGCGCGCCGCCATGTCGGACTCTTTCGAACCGCAGCAATGCGGGTTAATTGCAAAGTCGCGAAGCTCGCACCTCTTTATCGGCTTCGTTCTTTTTCCACCCGAATCACGATTCTCGCTCTTCCGCTTTTGTTATTAAAGCCATCACCGTAATGAAAAATATCAAGCACTCTTCAAATTACTCATAAAGTAAATACCTACGGGTATTTCGATGTAAGATAATCATCTGCGAACACGTACATTTTCCATATTTCGTTCATCTACCTTTGATCTTCGCAGTTATTTTTTGCTGTTTCATTACGGGTTAAATTGAATTGCTCTCTCAAAGGCGATGCCGTTCTATGGCTTTGTTACTGCAATTGCAAAATCTTCATTGTTTGGAGCATTGTCTAATCGGGGTTTTTGAGTTTCTAAATCCTGCACAAATGCTTAACAGGATATAGATCTGAGCTACATTTTTATTAAAAAGCAAAAACAATACAGAAGACTTATTTAAATTTTGAATTTGGATGTACTGACTTTTATAAATAAATACAAGAAATATGATATCTTCTATGCATAAGCGAAACCTAGAAGCAATAATAATTTTTCTCTAAATTTTTCTCGGTATTATAATGTATATGATAAATAATAAGCTTAATATAATAAAACAAGTATTAAAATCATTCGTTAATTTAGAAGTACAACTTTATGACATAAAGATACTTTATTATATATGATACGGATAGGTTTTCGAATGATGTCCAAAAGGATGAGCGCATATTTGATAGCTACCCTAAAGAATCATAGTAATCGTATAGAATAAAACAAGACTGCGTAACTACAAACATTTTCATCTGTTTTTACAAATATAGAAAATTTGAGCAATTAATTGAGGAAATATTTACACATAATAGTTTTTAAATAATGATTTTTAGTAGATATTACCTGTTTTGAATTCTGATACTTACCAATCAGGAGTAAGAAAAAAAGTGACATGCTTTTTACTTATTTCTTCTTTACATACATATTTTAATTCTTGTTAAATTGTAAGTAATAGATATTTTGTTTGGGAAGGGTTTAATAATTTATTCTTTAATTCGCCCGAAGGGAGCGCATCTTTCGTTTATTACTATTACGCTAATGTAATTCTCGGTCAAGATAGCGAAGAAGATAAATGAAGTATGTACGTTATAGAAAGTTCTATCGCTGCGATCACCTCTGACCGTGTCACGAACCTATCGATTTTAACGATCTTTTCTGTCATTTCTTTTTCGCAGGCCAAGCGAAATTTATCTGATGTTTCGTGGCATGCGTGCGCCGGTAATCCGACGTTTAAATCATCGCGTCAGAAGCTACGATGCGAACTGCATTATGAAATCAATTTGCTAAATGGATTTGGAGAGAGCGCATAGGCGACGAGGACGAGGCTATAAGCAGAAACGAGCAGAAAAGCGAGACGTCGTGGGAAAAACGCGAAGAAACGCAAAATAGATAGGACACGGGAGGGTGACAGCGGAGGGAAGGAGAGGCAGCACACGTGGCCGCACCCTGATTTCACGCATGGGACGACTCGTGCAGAGGAGGAAACCGAACGTGCGGAGTGGCTGGCTCCTCTGACCACGTGCGCACGTGAAACGTTGCGGCTACGTGGTCAAGACTGATTCATAGGCTTTCCCGTGTCACCCCGAGCTCTTCGAACTGCGTTTTATTAACGCGACGACGAGCCTCCATTCGCTATAGTATTCTGTTCGCTAGTATATGTACACAACGTGGCATGGATATGTAAGCTTAACTTCACTGACGATGACCATAATTCTGTATACGTATACAAGGTGAATCATTCGGCACTAAAACGTAATGTACCTCCATTGTTTTTAACGATTCGTGAAAATCTATAAGGAAATATATGTTTGGCTCGGGGGGATTTTTTTTCTTAAGACCATAGTTCTTTTTTTTAATGTATAGATTTATAATTTGATCTTTTTATTAACTATAATGCGGCAATGATTAAAAAATAATTATAAAAAAGAATGATGACCTTGACATTTCGGAAAATGTAGCCATGAAAAAGACTTGTAAAGATTAGAAATATTTTATAGCTTAACAGGTTGACTGCCATGGTGGTCACCAGTGACCGGCGCCTCAAATTTTCTATAATCGAGTAATTAATAAAAGACAAGATAAAATAAACCGTGGATATTGCTAGTATTAGACTAATAGTGTACAGTAGTAATTTAAATGGTTACATTTGAAAATTGATCGATAGAAGCCTTAATAATTGGAATTTCAGTCTGTCTTGCCAGACACGTTGTATCCACTGTGGCAGTCAACATGTTAGAATAAGACAAAAATTCAGAATAACGATATTACATTGGAAGTCTCCTCTTCGAATGAAAATGGCTACTTACGAAGAACAGAAACGACTGTAATTTTTATAAAAAAATTCTTTGGACTACATAAATGTAATTAACAGGGCCGAAATGTTTATTCGTACGCAAGGAAGCCATATTGAACATTTGTTGTAGCCTCATTAATAAAGAATACTTGTAAGTACATTAGTACGCAATATTCAAAATGTTTCTTCCATTTCATTTAAAAAATTGGAGATTACCTTCGTTTCTATCAAAATAATGTAAACACAACAAAAATGCATACGTCACTTTGTTACGTATAAAAAAAAAGTACTACTCTTCCCTCTTTAATTTAGTGTATAGAAACTGGTCAAGTATTTATTACAATTACATAAAGGGGTGGTAGATTTGGAAATTAAGATCCAAACGATTTTATTCTTGCAGATCGTCAGTAAAATGTAAACCCTTACCCTAACCCTAACCTCCTTGTACCTATTGTCCAATATCGTCAGAAAGGTAATGAAAAAATCAAACGCGTATCACGAGTTCGCAATATAAATTGCTCGATCGGCGAGCGACGTCGATTCACGTTCGCCACGGTCGATGCTAATTGGTCGACGATTATATTCGCATTCGAATCCACGCGTTCGTGTTGTTTCGTTGACGCCATCATTTCCGGGCGCATTTTTTAAACCGCTTTCGTTGCTGCTCGATTTTCCTCACCCCGGAACTATCAGGCGTTCTCGTTAAACAGCCATGACGCGCGTTAAGCTACGAATTAGCATTTTGATGATGCCTCGAGGCCTCCCGTTGGCCTTTATTAGTCATCCGCCAAGTGCATCCCGTTGCCCTTGAACGAACTTTATTATTTATGAAAAGAAAAAAAAACGTGCGCAGAAAAGGATGAAAAACGATAGCGAATAGGTGAAAGCGAAATAGACGGTGTACAGTCGCGGATAGTTAAAAGCGGACATACGAGTTACGTTCGAGGTTACGTAAAGGACAGAGTGAAAGATGTGATGTAATAAGTAAAGCGGTATTTTATGTTCTTAAACAATATTTTTGACCTTTGACGAGATTACGCGTATGTTTAATCACCAATCGCTCAAGTTTGGAATGCATTTGGAAGGGATCATAAATAAATGACGGAAAATTTATGCGCGTTCTTCGCATTTTTCTTTATTTTGCGTAGTTTTCAGGTTTTTATACGTCTTTTACATACAGGGTGTCCCAGAAATAGTGTAAGAACCAAAAATGTCGGATGGGACGTCGTTTTTAAATCATTAAGGAAAAACACTGACCAATCAGAGCGTAATTTATACATGTCAAGCATGCTAGTTCCTTAGAGAAAATGGCGATGCAGAGAAAGGGGGCCTCATCGTTCCAAATCCAAATAGATAATACCGTTTGTTCCGTTACTCTAAGATCATCCTTATTTACCTTAAAAAGCAGTATTTGTATTCTCTCATTTTTAACGATGAGCATGCACACGCCTATGCCTACAGCTTCGAATGCTCGGTCCAGTAACCAGCGGCGAAAGACGGCAAACTGACTATTTAACCGAAGTGATTGGTTTCCAGTAAAATGCAAATTTCTAAATCGCTATCTTTACGGGGAAGCGGAACTTCTTATTGGCCTGTGTGCGACCAGCAACCACGGCATTAACGGTTACAAATTAACTTGCAGATTGTTGGCCGTTCGATAAAGAGCTTCGAAAACTCTTGGCCGGCCGTAACTTTCATCGGTTCATGGCCACGATTCTCGGATAATTGCGTTCCATCCGCTAGAAAACTTGTTATCCGAGGGGGGGAAAAAAAACAGACCCTACTATCCTTCCTCCTCAGTTGTGGATAGCTCGTAATTAATATAAAGCGAGTAGAAGATTGTATTTCTTTATTAATCACTGTAACTAATATTTAATTATATCACTGTATAATGTTTATAGAATTGTTATTATATTCATTATGCATTCTTTTGTTTTACAGCAAACAGATTAGGTTTGTTTCTTGAGTCTTGCGATTAATCCCAGATAATGTAAGGTAATACTATGTTCGTTGTTTTTGATTATTACGGCGAAACATTTATATGAAATCTGTATTTTATGGTGGATAAAATTTTTAACCTTATAACTGATATTGACATTAATAATAGGAGCCGAGTTAGTTTACTGAAGCTAAATCGTGATAATAAATAAATGTAATACTGTAAATAATAGGTTATAAGTACATAATTGCTCTTTAAAACTATAATTAGGAAGCTGTAAACAGAGCAAATAAAAACAACGATATATGATGCGAAGAAGTAGAGGTTGTTGACTTTAAATAACTATGATAAAGAAAAATATTGTCTGATTTAATGGTACGGTAAGTCAGTAATATATTCAATGTAATTGCGGTTCAAGTTGTTGTCATAAACGCAATCACAAAAACGTAAATATCGATGTCTTACAATTAGCAAGATAAAACTTACGAATCGAATGATATTCGGTCACGAGAGTAAAAAGTGTCTAATTGACAATTTTTATATTAAATATAAGCAAAGCATGTTATATTTCATAGATACCAGTTATTCTAACATGGAATATATATAGCCTTTCAATTTGATTATTTCTGCACTCCAGAAGTATTGCAAAAGTTGTTATTGCATTTGCTAAATTAGTAATAGTACATTTCCACATAAAGTTAATCAAATATGTATTTCAAGAAAAATAGAAGCTCCGTGAAAGATAACTTGCATGTTTTTACTTCGTATATTATTCACAATTTTAATTTTTTAAACCATAACCGCGCTCTGCTACCAAATTTCTAATTCGTCACGGTTATTTCAATTAAATAGAGAATTTTTTAACAACTATACAATATATGAACATATCAATTAATATGGACGTGAATATAACAATACAATAAGTAATCAATATGTTATGGGAACTCAGGTCTCATAATCGATAACTATTAACACTTTGACTGCTACGTTGAAGCTACTAAGAATTCCATTTGATAGTAATTTTATTTTTGACAAATTTTATGTTCTATTTTCACAATATTTTGTTGTTTCTAATATCTAGTAGGAACATTTTCGACCAAATAAATCAAAGAATCCCTACTAATGTGGGTAATGGCTTCTAATGGAAATTCTAGTGTCACCCATATATGGGTGAAGTGGCAGTCAAGGTATTAAGTAACAAATAGAAGTCACGATTTACTGTCACATGAAAACGTACTTTTAGTAGGATACCATAACAATATTTCTTAAGAAGTAACAAGTCTTATTCGTCAGATTATGTTTTAAATACGATAGAACGCAAATATCGAATCAAATTCCAAATAAAATTGACAAAAATGAAGATTACTACAGAAAAGTCACGCAGAATAGTTAAATTTTTGTTGCTATCGTAAAAATAATTAATTCTACAGTTATTGTACAAATAACAAGACAAAGGATTAACATTTTACTAATAACATAAAGATACCATTCTAGATGGACTTTTTTTTATTATGACGGTATTAATATTGTTGATAAATATTTCAATGGATCAAGCAAGGTGTTCGTGAAAGAAAGGGTACCAGTTCAGCAAAAAGTTAGGTATCCGTGTCAATGGAACGACATTTCCTGAAAAACACTCCGTCAGGATAAAGCAAAGGTTGTTATTCGCCTGGGGCACCCGTTATAACACAAACCCAAGATAATGTCAAAGTCGATCGAGGCGTTAGCCGCAGTGTTCACAGTTCACGGCATAACCGGGCGCGAATTGTTGCTGCACGCGCGCGTTACTTTCCCCCTCGCTGATTCGATCCACGGTTTTTAACAAGCACAATTTATACGACCGTTCATTATCGTTGTTTAATAATTGATGGTTCACGTTCTGCCGGATTCCGCAGCTGAGCTCGACAAAGTGCGAGTAAACTTAATTGCGCCGAGTCAGCGATCGAATGTACTTATGTGCCGGAAATGATTCTTTTCATCGAGTTTCTCTCGTAACGAAATTATGGGGGGATATAACTTTCAGATAGCGATCTATTGCGTCAATCCGGCTAATCCATATGGATTTTTTTCTCCTTACAGCTAATAATACTTAATCCCAGGTCTGGATGCTTTTTTTTTTTCAATAGGGCAAATAAACGATTTTCATTTATAAGAAGTGATTGCTATTTATGTGATTCTCATTTGTTTCGGCAAAAATCGAGGGGAAGTGTTTTATAGTAATCTCTGTTAGAAATTAATATTATAGTGAAAGTACAAATAGGATATGAAAAAGTAAGTATTATAAACGCCACAAGATGTGACTATTTACGTTTCGGTACGGTTAACATATTTAAATTTATAATTATTCTGAAACTCTATACGCGAATAAATGAAACGGGCATCTGGTACTCGTACTCTTCCCTCGATAATGGGTAAGAAATAAAAGTAAAAGTTTATTACCACAAAAGGTACGGTAAAATGTTAAGAATATGCAATTTTGTGTAATAATAATATAATTGGATCGTCGTTACAGGTTGGTAAGAAAAGTGAACTGTACATCTTGTACGACCTTCTTTATTTACAGCTTTACTGCGCGGAAAAAAGATGTTGCGCTCGTGTATGATACGGTTATTAAACAACTGGACATACGTACCCTGTGCCGGCGAAAGGGTTAATAAGGGATCGCACGGTGCTCAGCCTCGAAACACGAATTAGCGTTGCCCGCGTAACACCCTGACGAACATTATCTTTTCCTTGCCTCGTAGGCTTGTTTATGGCTGCCTATTCCGCGTGGCTAATGGGCATCCTATTAGTCGCTGTGTACCTAGAAAAGACTTCTAGCGGGCCCCTAATGCGCCTCCGCTCTAATAGAATAATTCCCCGCCGCATTAGTCAGTCCGCGACTCTAATCACGATTGCAGAATGCGAACGAGCATCGGGTACGGTATGGACGAGAAATCGCACGAGGGGCGGGGGGTTGCGCCGTGCCCCGGTACGATAATAATTGAATTAAGCGAACGTCGCTTAATGACACTCGTTACATTACCAATGGCCGGGTCGCAAGAAAGCACTAAGGCAATCGCGATCTCACGTGTAACGCGACGGCCAACTGATCCACGGACGGATGATGCATTTTACATTAACACCGTTTCGATTGAATCGTAATATCGTGGTGCGAACGTTTCCAAATTTTCGGTTCAATTTTTATTATATTCGGTATAACTTTCGGATAAAACGAGCCGTTTATTTTTAAAGTGGCCTAAGCTCATTTATGTTTAATTTCAGACATTTAAGAGTTTGCGTTTCAATGAAATTAAAAATAAACGTATAGGATACCAATGTATCACACTCCTTAAGTGAATCTAAGGGTGTTCAATTTACAATTGAATTTACAATTTACAATTATCCTTCTTACCAAGAATGGACTTAAGCCACTTTCAAAATTAACAACTAGATTTACCATCTTCGAAACAGCCCAAGTCCTTTCGATATCATTTAAAATACTTCAAATTGAAAAAATAATATTCAATTTATTTTGTATAGCATTACAACAGTTGAAAAGCACCATTTATGCAATTCAGAAAATCTTGTAACTAAATTACGTAACAATTTACTGCTCATCTACATTTTATGTATGCGGGAGGAATTTCAAGAAGTCATGGTGTTCCGGTGGTGTATGTACATATGTATATCATAATAAGACCATCATATCCTTGTATTTCTTTATTGTAATTTGTCTTATATTTTTCTTTTAAGTGGTGTTAATACAATATTTTCGAATATTCTTGGTCTGTCCCGACGTGGTAATAAATAACTGCGAAAATTTATATGTCCAAAGTATTTCACTTTTTCATTCATTTAAACTTTTGACAAAAATCAAATAATTACGTGCTAGTAATTATTAATTAGCAATTAATTATGTATTCTCTTTAAATGCATAGTTTTATATGCTTAAAAGTTGGAAATAAGCATTTCATGCCCAGCCAGGGCTGTAAATATTTTATAGCTAATAATTTGTCCTTACGGCCGATTACAGAATATTTATAATTACTCAGGATACATAGTAACATGTTTATTCGAACACAGATACACCGGGTGTATCATAAGCCAGTACCTACTTTTAATAGCAGCTTTCCAGGACAGTGAATAGATCTTCGCTGACTAATTAAATCGTCCTTCTGTAGCTTTAATCTTACGTCTCGGGATTTTTTTTGTGGGACAAAAACAAAATGTAAGACTGGAGGAAGAACTTCTGATAATCCTTAGGAAGGGTTGTTAAATTGAAAACTAATTAATAAACCTTTGATTATTATTTGTTCGTTCTGTCACCGTTAAAAATTTAAAGTTAGATGCGCTGTGATGAAAAATAAATTGGAAGTAAGGGTTACTCTTCCAAATTTTAATTATTTTTAAAATGTGTTGATATTGCTGGTGTTTACCTTGGATTTCAATGGGTAATAATTTATGGTGGTATAAGCGATTTGGATCAAATAAATGTTGAACTTATACGCCCACTATTCTGCACGTATTTTGAATTAGATATCGATTTATCAGACACCCTGTATACCCGTAATATTCGCGAGGCTGGCGGTTCAACGTACTTCACGCCATAGAAACCAAATAAAGTAAGAAACATCGGGAGTAAGTAGCAAATAAGGAAAAGATAAGTTCTCCCGGAAAAACAGCGACCATAAACGAAGGTATAAATTAATACCAGCTGCTTCACCTTTTTCTTCCTCACCTTTCGATCAACCAAGAACACAGACTACGTGCCGCGATACGCAAACAGTTTCTCGGATCTGGCTCGGCTAATGGTTAAGGTAATGCAACGTAATTGGCCGTTTCACGGAACATTACGTGGAAGAAAGAAGGAAAAAAAAAATGTACGTTGCAACCAAGCGAAATAACGCAAATGACACGCGTACGTGCACGGATTCAGGTACGGGGCGGACGAAGCGGAGGCGAGTGTCATCGTCGGTAAACGGCTTCGGGGATGCGGAAAGCGCGAATTCGTCGAACAAACGAAGGAAGGAGAGAAAAGAAGCGACGGTAGGAGGGAACGGAAAAGTGATAATTGAAAAGCCTGCCGTACACGTGACACGACGTTTAAAACTGCGAAGAAGTCGAGAAAGCGGCGTTCAAAATAAATTGACATTTCAGGGAGGTCATAAAAGGACGAGATGAAACGTCGAGGAGACGATTCAATTTCTCCGTTACTTCTTGCCTGCGCGGTTGATCTTCGCTTCGTTTGCTTCGCGACGATACATTTGTATGGAAAAATTTTCATGCTAAATTAAGGAGCAATTCGCATCGGATACCGAAAACTTGTATTGTTCAGATTTTTCTTTTGCTAAAACTTTTTATATTTTAACTGTTCGGGGCACAGGATTTCAGAAAATCAAACAGACCCGAAAATTAAACGAAATTTGTATATTTTTATTAACAAGGGAGTCACATAATATAAAAACATAAAAAAATAATAATAATTCACATTTATAACATTTGTTGATGGTATCACCAACTGCTTTATCTAAGTAAGACTAAATATAAATCTATGAGCATGCAGCTATTGCAATGTTTCGAGGTGGGTCTAAAAATGTCCCACCATGCATTACCGTGCATCAAACAGGTAGGACATTTTTAATCCCACCGTATTCCAAACAATTAAACGGTAAATTACATGTGTAAAACTCTTGAAAAACGTAAAATATATTAGTTCGCGTCTCCACGATTATTCCATGAATAATTTTTGTAGTTGCTAGAAGTTTTAGATTATTAGAAGCAAGAAACAATGTTATCTAAGGAAATATCGGCCAGGATTCTCGAAAAATTAATTTGCAATAAAATGAAATAATAACTAAAATTGATCGTTTATCGTCCAAACAGGACAAATTAATTATTTTTTTCGGAGAAAAATAGATCCAGTAAATTTTCTCGATCGTGTCTTTTACAAAATACTGCAGAACGAGTTTCGAAGAGCATACTCGCTTCAGGTAATTAAATTTAAAAAGAATCAAGGTGTTATTAAAGGAAAAAATTACAAATTTAAATTAGTAGGCATACTTTTTTCAAGATAAAGATAATATCTACCGAAATGATCGAAACTTTCTAAAAGCAAGGCTGGGAAGCGACAAAAAGCAACTTGCGTAAAAGAGATTTGTGCCGGAACGAAGAGGACGCCCACTTAGCTCGCGGGGGTCAAAGAACTTATCTCGCAGGGTTAAACCTCCCCGTAATTTCTGCTAAACGTTCGACACCGGGCAAAAACTGAATGACTTTAATAACTCAATTTACACCTGGCGTGGCTTCGGAGTCTAGGTCGGACAGCGTGAAGAAGCTCGTTGCGAGAGGCGGCAGTCGTCGGCCTAAAAACGCAGCCATCGACTCGGCCGAAGTCCTTCCCTCGGCCCAAAGGGAAGGAAACACGCGACGCGGCATCGAGCAAATTGCGATAATCACGGGTTCGGATACCTGGAAGTGCACGGAACAAGCAAGAAGAGAAAACTCGCGAGGTGAACAGGGCCTAGAAATAGCGTCCGATAAGAGGAAGGGGAAGAAAAGTTCGGCCTCGAGGCGAGCTGAAAGAAGACAGCGGGAAACGTTCGAGATGATCGAAATGGTTGCGAATGGCCCGGGGGCAAACAAGCCGAGATCACAGGAATTAGCGTGTCGCTGCCATGCGAATGGGTAATCTTTCGCTAATAGCGAACATTTCCTTCGCCCGTGAACGATATCATATCATAAAACGTAAACAAAGTATTGCTAACGGATCTTGTAACTTTTCCATCGATTTATAAAAACATATTTACTGTATCTGCTACCTGTATCCAGCTATTAACCCATTTGCATCATTAGCGTATATATACGATCAATTTTCCTGGTCACTATCACCAGAGCGTATATATACGCTCAGTAGAGTTAACCGTAATAATTCTGATTATAGAAGTCGAATCTCCAAAACAAGGGTTAGGTTAGGCATTCAACATTTCAAATACTATCATACTGCACAAAATTACTAATAAATATTTTCGCCGTTATCAGTAATATATATGAACGTAAATAACGTATTGACAATTTATTGTTTCTTATAATACTGAAATATGAAGTTCTTTCACTTGTAGTCATTTTTGTACTTAAATATAACAAAAAAAAAGTTTGGTGATATAGCGAAATTTCGAACTGTTTTACAAAAATACCGAACCGTCGCGGAGGCAACGAGCAAAGGGACGTCCAGTTCGAAAAGGATCGTTACAAAGGTGCCATCGTGGCTATTATGAAGCGAAACAAAGTCAATTTCCGTCAATTTTCTGTCTTTCCGTGTGTTCATATATGTATATGTATTCTAAATATAATATTAAAAACTAAAACCTGCAATAACATTATAAACAATAATCGATTTTTCTTCAAATTAAACGTAAAATTGTGGCTTTTCATCTTCAATGATATCCGAGATGTTTAATATTAAACTTTCAAATCACATTTACACTTTAAGGGTGACATAAATATATCTATACTATAATTTTTCATAATAATATAAATGACTGTCTCGCGATTAAACTGCATTTAAAGTTTATGATTCTAACCACATCTACTGATAGCTTAATATAACATAATACAAGGTTGTTTTTCTCGGGCTACAAGAATTCGCATGTTCAAAATATAATCGTAAAGCATCGATACATGTTAATATCGTGTCCGGTAAATTGCTTCGTTCTATCACTCGCGATTAATCGACACCCAGGATCACCTGTTCGATCCTAGCAGATCCGATCGTCCCGACTTAATAATATATTTTAGTATTATATTACAACTTTTTATCTGTCCTAACGTTATCGATCACATTGCACTGTAATTTAATTCTTTCTCGTTTGTACGTAATTAATGGCCGCAGGGCTGAATTAAAAGCGATTCGTCTGTTCGATACCCCGCGTTAATCGTCCGGTAATAAATGTTCAATGGAACAACCGAGTAGATGAGTAGGTACATGAATGTTCCGGTATTTCCAGATGAAAACAATCCGAGGAATTCCGAAGACACCGGTGGCTCGTTGTTTGCCTGACAGAGGCCAATTTGCAGGCTTCGCTTACCAAAAATATTGACACAAACTTGTCATGTGATAAATCATTCCTTAAATATCTGACTTTTAAGTGTTATTATGGAAAAGGAATTCTTTGCAAAATATTTGCATGTTAATCTTTGAATGACGAATGCGGAGCAGTTGTGACCCAACTTAATAAAATGTACGGATATTTCGACTAAAATTGAACGCTGAAACATTTTAAACAAATTTTTCATGCGTTAAGAAAGTAACGTCTAAAAAAATAGTGGGCAGTTTGGAAAATTAAAATGCGGAGGTGTATAAAGTTAAATTTTTACGTAGGTACCCACAGTCCAAGAGTTAAATCTAATATACTTGAATAATTAATTAAAAATACGCGACTGGGACTTAAAAAATTTATATCGATGATTCCTGTGAAATTAAAGAAAAAAGAAACTACAGACAATTGATAAGTGCAAAACATAAATTAGAAAATAAAATATGATTATTGAATTTTCACTGAATTTTCACTGCATTTTCACGAAATAATTGAATTAATTTGATTTTAAAACATTTCTCTGAACACCAAATATGACTACAAAGACCAACAGTAGCTACCTGTGTACGTACGAATACACATTTCTCATATTCAGCACATCTACGCGTCGCGATAAGACGCAGACGACAAAAACGAGCAAGAAGAGAAGAAGATACCGAGGAGAAAACTTGAGGTATTAAAGTTGGCGAACTTGCCAGCCAACGTATCCAGCTTTACCCAGCCTTTTCTCATATCTTTCTATGCTGCACCCCTGTTTTGCCACGTTCTCGCTCCTACTAGCCTTGACAGGATATTGCGATAAAAGAATTACTCGTTTTTCATCCTCCGCATGAGAACGTCTCGCTGGGCGAGTGTGAAAGAAAACTCGTGATATTAAACTGAATCCTGGGGCCGTCTTTTTTACTCGTCCGACGCCTGCATCTCCAGAAATGTAGTTTCAAAGAATGCTTTTATTCTGTTTCGTCTTTTTTCTCTCTCTCTCTTTGTAGAAAACTACTACTAGTGCGTTCAATTAAAGCGATTCACTTTGATACCGTTCAACGTAGCTGTATGTTTATTGACATTTGGTGGTGAAAATTTGAGATAAAGGATAACTGATAATAATGGCGAGAGATGTTTATCAGATTTTAAGAATATGTAGTACAATAATTGACCCTTTTGCACTCGGAAATTTTGTTAGGTCATTTACCAGCAACCCAAAAATACTTATTCTGTTTAAATTATATTTGGAAGGAAACTTAGAAAAAGAAAATAAATCACCTACATTCTTTTCATACCTCCTCAGAAGGAACAACCGAGTGGAAAGGGTTAATGTTCAGTACAATGAAACACCTTGATGGCCAGTTAAATGTGTTGATAACACTCTCAAAAATTACAATTAAAAAATTGGAAACTTTGTAGTGCAAATTATAATTTGTAATTTTCCCAATAAAATAAATAGTCATTGGTAGATAACAATGGTAAATACTCAGAGCCTTCTTTTGGATAGAAAAATAAGAAGATACGAAAAACATACGTTCCTCTGCATTCGTCCTGCCATTATTTCACTGTTACAGCCAATTTACCAAACAAGACCCATAAGCAACAAACGTCGATTCACTATACGAACACGAAATCGTGTTTCGAAAAACGAAGCGAACGACCACCCCATTTATATCCTGTTCAGGTTGCATCTCGAAGCGCGCAACAACGGTGCAAACGGAAGAAAGAACAAGGCAAAGTGAAAGAATAAGGACCACTGGCGGTATCGAGAGAGAAGACGGAAAGAGATGAAGTTCCACCGCTCAAAGGACTATAAAAGGCTTAATCCTGGCGGCAGGAGTTATATACGCTTAGAAAGGACGTAGATAGAATTGCGGTGGTTTATAGACGCCGTTCCCTCAGGTATATTGCAATGTGGTTAGCGTCCTCATCCTCCTTCGTTCTCCATGACTGCTGCTCCTCTTCTACTCCTTCGTGGGGTGCGTCGACAATGTGACATGCAATATGGTAATCACCATGGAACGCTTCGGGGCCCTATGTGGATGCTGGACGTCGTGGCGCTGCCTCTGAATAGACTTCCTCGGGCTCACGGACGAAAGGAAGTACGACAGGCCAACGACATACGTCCTCCTCTTGCATCTTCCTCCGCCCCCTTCCCCGGTGTCCGTGGCACACGCGGCGCATGAACCACTAGTCACTTTTTCGGGCATTGCTTTAATTGCTTTTAAACGTTTATGGAAACGTTTTAGGTTTCTGAATGATAATTCTTGAAGTTGGATAAACAGGCGATGGGAGTGACTAAATCTGTGCTCGAGAACGGAGGAAACTATATCTGATGAAGTTTTATAGTATAGTAGACTGTATAACCTTTTAACGTTCTATTCTACGTCATGGCAAAAATATGAACCCTTGATTTCAAAGCAAAAATTAAGGGCAGGTTAATGATATTTCAAAATCTTATTGACGAAGTTTTCGGTCGCACGGTAGCGAAGATAGAGAGAAAGTTAAATTCTGGATACGGTCAGTAAAAAGGTATCATTCAGGAGAACGAAGAAGTTACATAGCATATAATTAAAAGAAATCTTTTAACACTATTCCTGCTGACACTTCACATATATCTATTCCTAACGCGACCAGTCAAATGACCAGTTGTGGTGGGTAAGACAGACTACAAATTTTTCTCAGAAAACAAAAAGTAAAAAAAAGTGAAAATATTGAAAAATGTATTATAAGTATATCTTAGGAAAAGTCGTGAAGTTTAAAGGCGATGTAATTACGAAATTATGTGATGTAAATCGAAATTATAAAAGCGGTCGTTTGATCGATCATGGTAGGAATTTATTTGAATCATAAATATTAACATTTATGGTTAATAATTAGTTAAACGGCTGAGAATAAGTAGGATTTACTTGAACGAAAGGAAGTAACCAGTCGCTAAGATATTTCGCAACGAGGCGAAGCACAAAGGACACGCCCGTGTGTGTCGCCGCGCAACGTCCACCATTCTGTGCTCGCTTGCCTAATACGAAGCTTCCATTTGCTTCAGAAACAGCAGTAGCAAATGGTAACGATGTAAATTTCCAATGTTGATCAACGACTGGGACGATGAAACGAGTCCAAGGGAGTCCGCGAAGGAAGACCGGCGCGGCGGTATCGGCGATCGCTATTTGTCCTTTCGCAGCGCGAACCGCGGAAATCGAAAGGAAGTCTCTCAATCCGTGTACCGCGACTTTTCGAGCCAGGGCCAAGCTCGTAAAACAAACAATCGCGTATCCGGGATCTGAGAACGCCGCGACAATGGAAAGCATTCCTGGAAAGTCACGGAAAGTAAGCACGCGACAGTGCCTAACAACGCGTACACGCTACGACACCGCGTATACGTTCTTGCTACACGTGGCGCATGAATCACGGGACATTTGTAGCCGCCAGCGTGTTATGCAGGTTTCTAGAGCCGCGACGACACCACGGGAATCTAGGAATGTAGGTCCAACGACAAGCAGTGACGTGTCGTTAAAACGACAAGCGGTGGTAGCTGTTCCTTGGTCCATGCTGCGTTGGCTTTCTTCCTTTCGTAATATGAATTTAAAAAAAAAGAAAAGAAAGAGAGGGATATCAGTCGCGCTACGTGATCATTGTCCTATTTGCTGTTGCGTCGTCTCAACGGTGACGTCTCAGAGGAACGTCAGCTTCAAATGGCCATTGCAATTGCGAAGAAATATCCACTGGTTTGAATATGAACTAAAGGTGTCAAGCGTGTGGTTTCTTAATTTATGTAGGAATTCATTGATAGCACCGCTAGCGCAAGTCTGGTCTTCCGCGTTGCAGCCATTTACCTTGATCACTGCGCTCTTACTACACAGGAGTAGAAAAGTCAAACCATGAAGTTTAATAAAAATGTATGTTTTAAATTATGAAATTTGATAAAAATAAATTTAAAAAGCGAGTAAGAAAGAACGTATTTTCTAGACTTGTAATTTAAAGCGCCAAAACATAAACTTAAATCAAAGAATTAAAAACCCATATTTTCAATAGATGATATAGTAATTTACAATAATATGTCCACTTTCATTGCGCTAGTTAACGATTTAACAAAAGTTATTTTTGCCAAATATAAACTTAATAGAAGTTTCTTTTTTTCTACTGATCGTTTCATCCCATTATATTTGAGGCGCAAGTCATCGACGACTTCTACGACAGTCAATAGATTAACAAAGTACGAGAGCCATTCAATAAGTATCGAGACAAACTGATATAACTTCTAAACAGTTTCATCAATCAATACGAAACTTTCTATATTTCAAGCTGGCATCCATATAACGACTTCTGACCAGCTGTTTGCATCGCGAAAGAACAACGTGCTGTGATTAGATTTTTAGTCGCAAAAGGTGTTAATGGTAGCGAGATCCATGCAAGGCTGTTAACAATGTACGGGAATAAATGTTTTAACCGTTCGAACATTTACAAGTGGGTAGAACAGTTTAAAAATGGTCGCGAAGTGGATGACCGGTGCAAATGTGGCTCCGACAGCAACCGAAAGAATTTTACACTAGGGCCATATGAAAATTAGAGGAACGATGGGACAAATGTGTAAGTGTTGAGGAGGAGTATGTTGACAAATAGCCAGAATATGGTATTAATTGAATAAACAGTTTTCGAGCTACACCAACTTGTCTCGTTACTTATTGAATGATCCTCGTATAAACCGCCTTCCACATTATCGATCGATGAAAGTGTACATGCGAAAATGAACACGCTTTCTCGTGTATCTAATCATAACAAAGAACCATTTGAATTTCTCGTCGCGGATGCAATTGTTTGCATTGCAGAATATCAAGCGACGAATCATTCGTAGAAGATTGCGCCACCGGGTGCAACATAGATTTGCCTCATCCAGCGGCACGACATTTAGATCGAAAGTCTATCGAATGATCTCGTCTGTAAAGATTAATTCGACTCATTACCGGTGAGTAATAACTATTATTATCCACGTGTTCGGTGCGCCGCCGTTTGTTCACCTACGAATACCAGCTAACAAACGTAATAGCACTGAACGGACATCGTGCAGTTTTTGCGAAACTTATTTGAAGAAACGTCACCTTTCACGGGAATATATTTTTGACAGATGAATTTGATCGAGTGTACGCATGATTTCTATAAGAATGTACTTACAGGCTGGCCTGTAAGATGACGATTTCTCAGAATGAGCACACTTCTGAACGATGAATCTGTGTTTTGTAATAGCCTTTCGAGACCTGTCATACTCAGCTACGTGCTCGTCGTGGATTTATTTGCTTCTGTTCGACGTATATTGTGTAGAAACAAATGATTGTTATTTGAAGCGTAAAATTGCCTTATTCTTGTGAAAAGAGAGTAAATGTTTGGTCGGTAAGATTGATGAACGTGGATTATGTTTCTGATTTTTTTTACTTCACGAGTTGCTACTGTGTCGTTGTAATTATCTTTCTATATGTATCTGGATAGCTTGGTGTTAACGTTATCGTTATTTGTAAGTCGAAGAGTAACGAAACAAATGTTTTGGCTTAATCGTCTATTTGAAACTACCAAGTTACTTATAAAATGTAACTTTTTCATAATTTTTTGCAAAGTAAAATTGTTTACTTTTATATGAAAAAAAACTGTCTGGAAAATATTTTATTACAATCACGTGTACATACAACACTAATAAATCAAAAGATTAGATTGTATCGACTAAAGTAAAATTGATTTCCTTATTTACTTGTATATACAATTTTCTCAATCAATCGTTATTAAATGATAAAAGCAACCATTGAATAAGAACCAGTATAAAGCTGAAGTAAGTAGAATTAAAATCAATGAAATTATATGTTTTGAACATTCTCACACATAACTTGAACGATTCTATTTGAATGGGCAACGACAAATTTGTCAATCATATTATAAGCATCGAGATGACGTTTACTATTTAACGAGGAAATTCCCTTAACACCCGACCCCATGACTCGCACGCGATTGCCGCAGAGGTCCCGTTGCGGCCGAAGGAGCGCGTAAGTCATTGAGGCGTAGTTAGAATAACAGAGCGCAAGGGTCAGAAGCACTTAGGGGAGCGTGACTGAAGATGAATTTATAATGATCTCTTGACGTGGTACAAGAGGCATCGCTTCCGCAGAAATTCATGAGACATTATCCAACGGCCGTGCCGAACGCAACAAGATCAAACAGCGAGCCACGACCCTAAGAGGGTCAAGAGGAACGCTCACCATCCGCGGAATCGTTCAGCCGAGTCTGGCTTTGATTCCAGATGAATTCTCCGCGGTCGTGGTCGAATACGTTCGCGAAACAGAGGATCCGCTGAGAAAAAATCATCGGACGATCGAATCGCGCGAGTCATCCGACCGTTGCATCGTCGACGAACGACAACAATAACTAAGCCCGGGGAATGCGATCGAAGATGAATTTATAATGACCCTGGATCCACGTAGATACGTACGGGCATCTGGTTGCTTCCTCGAGAGAGAAATCGTTCCTGAGGGAGAGTATGCATCGCGATGATCCCGAGTCGGCGATCACCTTCTGGCATCCTCTTAGCTACCTGAGCTCCTAGCTTGGCCCCACGATCAGATCCATACAAATGCAATCACGACGGTGCGCGGCAGATGAAGCCTCGATGCTTTCGTGTTAGCCATTGCTGACTGATCGTGTGCATTTTTTCGGTTACTTGCACCGACCGAGATCCAATCGCGTATTAATGTCGACACGACCGGGACACCAGAGGATGCTCGATGTACCCGGTCTGCTCGACCGATTATCCATGCAGTCTTTTACGAATATGTAGGAGAGGAGACGATCAAAAGGCAGCCGCTTTCGATCTGCCGGCACAGCGGTGCCATCTATCGAGCCGTTGCCTTTCCCTAGCCTAACCCTAACCTGTTGCTGCCATTCGCGATATGTGATAGGCTCGTACAAGATTTAAAGGCCATGTTTCTTCAAGGAAAAAAATACGCATCATGACAATTGAACATTCTTTGTGCCAAGAATCTTTTAACATTTTGTGATTCGAAGCCATTTTTATCAAATAAAAACGGTACGCTGTTCGACTTACATAGCATTCTGCTTGAACTTTAGCTTTCTGAACTAACAGCCGAAGCGAGGTTAGAAAAATTGGCGGTTATGCAGAAAATTGAGAAAATGCTGTTATATTGTTAACCGACTGGAAGTATTAAGAGTCAAATTCATTATTAACCCATTAACCTATAACTTTTCTAAAGGGTGCGTCAGTTAGAGCTGAATATGTATTGCTTCAATGTTAAAACAAATAAAGAAAATTGAAATATTATATATATTTCACACTTGAAAAGTCTTGACTATAAAAACTGCAATTAGAATTAAATTTAAAATTAAGTTTTAATCAAAATATAAAGAATAGAGGTCGCATTATATGATATTGTAGGGCAAGGGGTTAAAGTTCTAGGAAGTTTATAAGTCTATGCAGTTTTACTTACAACTTATAACATATTTTTATCAAAATTACATTTTTATCGAATTTAGTCTAAGTAAAGTATTTTCTGTAAACAAAAATCAATCAAATCATGAAAATTTTCAGCGGTTCAATATCTACATATAACTTTAAAACGTTATACAATGCAAACACGTAACTACGTATGGTGCGGTTGCAACGGGGATCCTAATGAAGCCGTAAGGAATTAATGACCGCAGTTGCACTCATTAACGTTGATAGTTCCATTAACTCCTTACAGCTTGGTCTAACTCCAACGAACCTGAGTAATCGTGGATCACCGGGTTTCACAATCGATCTGAAAGTCCAAGAAACGGAATATCCTGTTATCTGATGTTTCGAGAGGTTGGTGGATGTTTAGAACGTCGGCCATCTACCATCGGCAATTTTCTGCTTCAAATAATGACCGGTTGCTTTTTACTCAACAGGCTATCGCGGTCATCGGTAATCACGTTGTTCCCGTCTTTGTGCATTAATCAGAAGTTGATTAATCTTGAGTGACGTCAACGATGAAGAACAATCGTTTCCTCGATTAATCAGCCATTTGACAAATCATTAATTTTCTGTATCGTTATGCACCGTAATTACAAAAGAAAGCGTCGCTAGTCGAGCATCCCTTCTTCTTCTTCTTCTTAATTACGACATTTGCCATGTTCATCGCATCCTTAAATGTCTACATTTGTGTAAATGTAAATCATAGGATCACCTGTTTTTATACAAAATAACAGGAATTAAAGTAACTAGGCACATTGTATATATAATCTAATGAAACTGTTAAAACAGCAGCTCAAAACCAACACTAACTTTCCGGATAAATATGATTTTAATTGTATACTTAGGACAGGAATGATTGAACCTTGATATAAACATGCTGATTTGTTAAAGTCTCAGCCTACTGGCTACTAAATAGACACAGAGCAAAATGATTAGGAAAATAAATGCTCATATACAAAGGATATCATAAGTTACGTTAAATTTCTTTGACTAAATTAACCGTTTTATTAACTAAATTAACTAAATTAATGTTTCGATACGTTTTGTTTGTGAAATACAACACCATAATGTTGAGGATAGTAAAAAGGTAATAACGAAAGTCTTAACAGGTTGACCGGCACAAAAAATTAATTCCAATTATTAAGGCTTCTGTGGATTAATTTTCAAATGTAACCATTCAAATTAGTAGTTTGCATTATTAGTCTAATACTAGCAATATCCACGGTTTATTTTTATTTTCTTTTAGTAATTATTTAATTATTTAAAATTTGAAACGTCGGTTACCAGTGACCTCATGGCAGTCAACGTGTTAATGAAAATGATTTCGAGCAATCTGATAATTTTGACAACAGTCTTCTAAGAGGAGGTGGAAATTATTATGGCACAGCGACTGACGCTGGCTAAGAAAATTTTGATACAGGGGTTATACCTTGACTGGATAATTTACCTATTTCATTATTAAATTAACTAACTCTCTTTGAAATAAGTGCCATTTTTCTTAGGGAAATCTATGGTCCTCATCAATGTAAACTTTATTTAAATACCTTAAAATCACGAATATGGTAAAAGAGCATTATTAAAATTTGTTATTAGTCGAATTTGAATAAACGATGCCTAGGAACAAAGTGTTGAAATCGCAAATTCAATTGTCAACCTAATGCATATTTTAATCACTTTTCATGCAAAGCATTATTAGACCAGTAAAATGTAACTATCATGCATTTACTAAATTAACATTTGCATGGAACATTGTGCCATTGCGGTTGAATTAATCTGCCTGGAGGCGATGCATCAAACCGATTGCTGTGCAATTCTGATTCGACTAATGAATCGTTACAACAGCTTTATTTTACCGAATAGATGCTCGTGACTAGTTTCTGCTATCGATTCATTTCCATTTGTAATTTCAATTCCGATGGATTACGATCGAATTGTTTCGAAATTATATATGTACGTTCGACTAAGTGGTTCGTCTTGATGTGTGAGGTTTCTTATAAAGTTCACACTAGTTAACTACTCCGCGTGAAAAAATAATTAAGAATTAATCGATATCTTTGTCATACAAGTAAACAAGCGTTTGAAATTCTCAGTCAATGACATTGTACACTTATTAATCCTCTATGGACCCGTGTAACTTTCAGGGTAACGTTTTAATGTATCGACATTTTATCAAATCATTTCAGTTTTAAGCATAGTATTTTTGAGATAGCTAATAACAATATTGATGACGATTGGCGGCACCATCAACCTGAAATATCAAAGTAACTGACTTGAAAGTAGTCTGCAGATAAAATTCGGCCCACAGAGGGTTAAAATTTTATTAGGAAAACAATAAAGTTTTTGCTGGCAATATCTTTCTGGGATAGTTGAAAATATATTTTTCGTGCCCTTTGAATCTTTCCCACCTCGTATAATTAATACTTTTCTTTTTAAATAAATTTACTGTCCCGTACGTTATTATAATTCTATCAACTTGCGCGATCATTCAAAGTTGCACATTGTGAAACGTAAAAATTGAAACAGATTTCAAAACATTAATGTCCTCCAGCACATACTGGAATAAGAAGCCAATCAGTATCCACTGACCTAAATGTCGAAACAAGCGTAGCCCACGATAAATCCAATATTCATCAACGTCTCTATTATTCATTACTTATTACAAGTCACGTTCGAATCGTTTATATTCCCCGTTCAAACCTCGCCGAGATCATAAGCAGCACTAACTTACTAACTTTCCCGCTTTTGTTGCAAAAGGCAACGAGTTTTCCTGCGAGGAGGAATGCGAATGAAAACAGTATTGTCCCGTTTTTGTGAACGGCAACCGATTCCCCGTGCTATCACCAGGAGAACGATTGGAACAGCAATGAATGCAAATGAGTCTTTGTTGCAAATTACCTGATTTTAAACCCGGCGCGATCGCAAGTGGAATACAATCAGTAGTGAAGCAATTGCGGATACCATCACGTTGCAAAATTTTCTAGTTCGTTGCAGATAGCTGATGGTGATTTTTTACTTCCTTCCAGATAGAAGTAATTGCGATGAAAACGATATCCTACTACATGCTCGGAATCAACAAATTGATATTACAACCGGTAATCGAGATGTCTAAGAAATTTCTAAATGAAACGAACCATTATATCGTTCTGTGATTCGTTAACACTTTGGGAAGAAAGATAGCAAATTGCAACACGTCCATACTTATCACGATGTTGGAAATTAAAATCTAGAATCTTCTTTATCGCTTATATTAATCTCTTCCTAGATACTAATCATTTCCTTTTAGACCTTCACATTTCTCATTCCGCATCATCAGTTTTATCCATTTTCTAATCATGCCCTCAAACTTCCAGTAAATATATCACCTCTTTCGTTCCTATAGACGATTATCATTACGAAACCATCGCTCAAATGATAATTACAAAGATGCATGTTGCGAATTAATTTTGACATACAAATTATTTTCTTTATGTTTAGATGCAAGGGCCATTCAATAAGTAACGAAACAAACTTATATAGCTTCTAAACGGTTTCATGAACCAATACAAAACTTTCTATATTTCAAGTTAGCATCCATGTAACGACTTCTGATCAGCTGTTGACAAGATCTTGTAAACCTAACTTATAATTCAGTCAGTTGAAAATGTCAAGTACCATTGCACTGCGGAAGAACAACGTGCTGTGATTAGATTTTTAGTCGGTGAAGGTGTTAATGGTAGTGAGTGAGATCCATGCAAGGATGTTAAATGCAAATGGCTCCGACAGCAACCGAAAGAATTTTACACTAGGCCCATAAGAAAGTTAGAGGAATGATGGTGTTGACTGAATAAACAGTTTTTGAGCTATATCACTTTATCTCGTTACTTATTGAGCGGCCCTCGTATTAAGTTAACGACCTAGAAATGAGAGATAAAATAGTATTATAGTTAAAAAAAAAGGGTTTAAAAAGGGTTTATTAAATTTGTATTGTTGCAAATCTGTATTAATTTAGATGCATAGAACTGGCAGTGTCAAGTAATGATTAAATATTTGATATTTTTACAGGCAGCGCTGTAATTCTTCGCATACCTTCGAGGATTGTACACGAAATTCGTGTGGGTAGAAGCTTCGCTGTGTGAGGTCCAACCACATAGTACGATTCGTATGGGCCACTACACCAGGTGTGGAGAATGGCGTGCCGCGATGGCAATTACATCGGCAAATAAACCATGAGGTGAATATGCTGTGAAGTTGGCTACAGAGTTTGCTACGAGTAGACCACTGCACGCGTATTATAATTCCAATTCACGAATGAAATTCCAAGCTGTTCGAAAGACGATTAGTGCCTCCGCATAGAAGATACGTTGTTTCTGTATGCCCTACGAAACTATTGTTAAATAATGTTTGGAAAGCAATACAAAAACTTGAAATTTTGTTAATGCCAGTCTGTTTCTGCTGTTTTTACCACAGCAGATCCTGATAGTTGGTAAATATAAAAGTAATTATACCAATTTTCTAACCTTTAGTAAGTATTATGTTGCGAATAAGCTGAAGAACTTGTAAGTAGAAGCTCCAGATATTAGGATCCTGAAATTAAACTAGTACATGATTTCATATTCTTGTTTGAGTTCCAGTTTGTTTAAACCGGATGTAAATACACTCGTGGAGGTATTATTAGAAGAGTTAAACAGCCAATAAAAATTTTCTTACATATAAATGCTTCTAAAGTACTTAACCCTTTGTAGGCCAATATATTATTTCACGCTTCATAAGTAAATCAGGCCATTATTTCAAAAGAAACTTCAAAAAATCTTCAAAAATTTTGTATTACTAAAAAACTGAACTACATTCTGCTTGTACCGTTAACCTAGAGACCTAGACTGCTTACGATTTGCTAAAATAGTACTTACATTTCTTAAATTTTATACAATAAGTTTTGACCCAATTTTGTAAGTTAAAATTTGCATAATGTACAGAAGTTTGTGTCCGTGCGGGTTGGACGAGTTTTTACCCCGAAACTTCCGATATAATTTCGCGTCTCCTATCTGCAATTACCAAGTTCAAGGTAGAATTTCATTTTCAACTGAGGAAGAGTACGAACCACCTGCTTCATTTTACACGTTCCTAGGTCAATTTTCCGCTCCTAGATTCTCCGGTAGCCAGCGCAGATCCATGAAATTCACGCTCAATTCGTTTCTTTTCTCACACGAGCCTTCCTCGGCAGTTGATTCGCGGCTGGCCCGTTCGTTCTAACGGTAGAATCCCCTTTGCCATTCTGACGAACGATGCTCGTCTCATAAAATTCTGCAATCGAGGCGGGACAAGGGCCAAGAGCCGGGACAATCGTTTCGTAGCAGCTATTCTCACGGCGCGGAGCGCGGCCGTGGCGAAAGCCTGTGACGTGGATATTGTACGTGTGCCTGTGTCATGGAACTATTCGCCGGCTGTGTGGACTCTTGAGTGTCGACTAATGAACACAAAACATGTCAACAGCCGTGGGAAGTTGGTACAGCGGTTTCGGCCAGTGTTTGCGCTTTAATCGAGGAAGTTGACGCGGTGGCTGAAGAAACGCGTTATCTTCGCCTCCTATCGGGGACCAATGTGATTTACTGGATTCGCAAAACGGTCACAGCTGTTTTGCAGCAGCAAATTCGTATTCGTTCGAAAGAATTGTAGATTCTCACAAACGAGGAGGATCTATACATTTATCTATCAAACATAAATGCAATATTGCAACAATTTATTTTGATAAAAGAAATAGCTATTTTAACAGGGAAGAGGCGTTTCTTGAATATTTGAAAGTTTTCAAAATGTGTCGAACAAATTTTATTTCGTTCAAAGTAAAATTATACATTTCATTTATAACTGGAAACTATTAACCCCAAATTCGAACACGTAAAACCATAGTTTATTTGTCATATAACATAACAAGAAATGCAGCAGAATTTTCACAAAAATTATATTAAAAAGAATATGAAAGTTTGTTATAAAAAATTGTTGAAAACTAAATTTTGATACACAAAGGTAATAGTTTTGAAATCCTTTAGACAATCGTTTAGTAATATAAGCTACAAGTCTTATATTTATTGTTAATAATTTATATATGTATTTACGTTGCATGTATACAAATAGAGGGTAAAATTATGAGGAAATTCGATATTCGAAAAAGGGGCATTCGAAATCATTTTTAATGAAAACAAACCAAGTTTTCTATTATCATTTCATTCCATATAATTAATGAAGTTTATTTATCATTGATATCATATAAGAATGTTCTCGAAAAGCACCTTAATTACTTAAAACATTACCAAAGTAAGAATTTGCGCTGCTTTAATGTATTCTAGCTGAACCGTTCAGAATCCACGATTTACGATTATCCTTACGTCGATCACCCTGTCACTGCAACATATTTTCGTAAGAAATGGCGAACACGTTATCTTAAGCCAGCGTCGTTTTCCTTAAGCGAGTCGAGAAGGGAAAAAATCATAAACGCGTTATTCAAATCGTACGATACACAATGTGGCCGCAACTTAGGATCTAGGATCTAGAGTAGGCAACCGCACAAATGTCGCAACGATTCCACGCGGGCAGGCGCGTATATTCACACGTCGTAAATCCAAAGAATAGTGGCTTGCGCATATTCCAAGTGTAACCGGTCATCTGGAAGTTCGTAAGTCACTTCAATCAACCGGTATCGCCGGACATATCGCAAAGGCAGCTTCGTTAAGCACAATGCATACGAATGCAAGGAATATCAACCACTGTAACCCGCTGGTGTTCAGTCATGCGATAAATTTTCAGCGGGGCCGAGAAGTACCGTGAGGGAATTGCTATGAGAGTACTCAAAGACACTTCTCAAAAGCAAACAATTTTCTTCATTTTCTAGTATGAGAAATAACGAAGAAAGATTCTTTAAAAAAAAATTTGAAATGTCAACATTCCCTACAGTTACTAGACGTTTTCCATAGCATAAACTGTATTTCCTTGCTATTTAAAGAAACTCTAATCAATTTGTTGAACAGTTTCTTCAACCCTTTGCGCTCGAGTGTCAAATGTTATTTATGTTATTTAGCACGCAGGATTTGGAAATACGCCTTCGGTAATTCCTGAAATTTGACGAAATTTAAATGTTATTTATATTAGGATATACCAAAGAAACAAAAATAAATGAATTCATAAAAGTTTGTACCTCTTTTATTTCAAAATAGTACTTTCAAAGTTTGGGAGCTTCACTAAAAAAGAAACTTACTGTCCAAAGGGTTAATAATCTTTAGAAGAAATTACTGTTTTCACGACATGTATTACTTTATAAATGTTCGAATGAAGATTTCTGCAAACAGTAAAAAAAGAACCACGAGCGTTTAGTGTTCCTCCGCGAATGTGTAATCCGGAAATCCTAGTTGCCACGATATTCCCTGTTCTTCTAACTAAGCTACCGGTTTAACCAGGAGATATAGACATTAAATATAAGTATAGGCATTGGAAATAAGTCATCGTGCACGCAGCCAGAGGAAGATTATAGAGTCGAAGCGCGCAATAAAATAGCTTCGCACACGGGCACGCACCGCGTTTCACGTATGCAAGGTAAAGGCTTCCGCGTCATCGGTCGACGAGGACAAGATGAACCTCTCTAGAGGGGTCCTCGGGGAAAAGCAATGGTTCATCGAGAATGCGAGGTAGAGAGGCAGGGAAACGTAATAAGCGGCTGGCGGATGTACGTTACTGTTCATCATTCTGGAAGGTGAACAGTGCCATTTGACTTCTTCCATCAACGAAGGACCATTTGCGCGACGAGGAGTCTTCGTCATTCTTCGAATGGAGTGTGAAACGCTCAGTGTATTATGTTTATTATATCTTGCGGATTGCGAAAAGTTGTATCTATAAGGAACGATGATTACCATCATCCTTGAAAATTACCGATGTTAGGGATAAAATGATGCTTCCCGATTTAAGGTTCGTTAAGAGGTTCTTTAAGAACTTTTGGAAGACGTGAGAACGAGAACGATTAAGCAGATTTTTCTCGAGAAAAAATAGTCGTGCACGTCGAATTTCGAATATAATTACATTACGGCATCCACGATATACGCATTCTTCGCGGCGAAACAGTTAAAATCAATCAAAATCTAGCTAATGTCTTCTCCTTCTGCGATGAACGATCGGTGATGAACGATCAACGATCAAATACCCGCACATAAAGTATCAACGCATTAGTGGATATCGACGATTATAATTCTTGATGCTCGAAAGGAAAAACTTCGCGATTGGTATTGAGCGGAGAAGCAAAATACGCTGTTAAATGCGCGGTAATCAAACGACGTTCCACAATTTCCCGACGCGATAACCTGTTAACCATCGAGTCCCGTTAAACACCGGCTACCTATGCAATAATTGCCTCCTAATTGCATTTCTTCGCGTGATCGTAAAGTCTCCTCAGACAATAGACACCGTCGTCTCGTTTTATCTCGCGAACCATAAACCACGATTCCGAGGAACGATAGCCCGGTATAGTATTCAATAATCTTCGAGCAGTGAATCTCGTGTTCGATGATGATCCGTCGGGGCTAAGATTAAAGTGGTCGATGATTTTACGTCTCTATGAAGTGTCGATAAATCCATAGCAGGGAGGCGAACACCGAGGGTGATTCAGCCAAGGTACGAAGAAGAAGAAGAAGAGGAGGAAAAAGAAGAAGAAGAAGAAGAAGAAGAAGAAGAAGAAGAAGAAAAAGGAGAAGAAGAAGAAGAAGAAGAAGCTTCATTCAGTTTCCTCGAGGCTCGATTATCCCCGCAATCGAGATGACCCGTGGTGCCTCGACGACGACCGTAACGATCAACCTGGATACGCTTCCTGCAACCTCGGTAGGTGGAAGGTTCACGGAGAGAGATAACTGATTGCTTTTGCCTTGCGGATGGGACCTAACGGGACGAACAATCTACCTTAGAAGGATACCTGGAAAGGTGAAGCCATTTCGCGAAAAAGTTGGCCCCGGGTTGCGTGGCCACTCGGCCACGTTTGGAGAAACAACCGGCCTGCAGCTCGCGATCGGTTTGTAGCGTGAAAATTGGGAGCTTTACGTCACGCGTGGCGCTGGGTACCGTTGACAAGTGGCAATTTCAGGGAAATTAGCGGACTTACAAGACGCTGACCAGTCATGGACGCGATCAGGCCGAGCGACGAAGGAGAGACTGTCATGAACAGCGTGATTACGAGACAAGGAGGTGCTTATTTTTCAAAGGAATCCCTTTTGAACATACTGTGAGAAGATTTCGATGAAAGACAGTTACCTCCACTTCCAATTACAGAATAATTTACATCAAATCTTACCATTCGTTTTCTTGGAAAGGTTCAAGAGGAGTTCTAAGTAGTTTTAAAAAACAGAAAGATGAATTCATTTCAACGAATTCGTTACCTTAGCAATGAAAGAATGAATCGACATTCTAGTATTAGAAATAGCTTTTCTCCATGTAACATTTTTGTTTGCTTATTATTTGGCGGTACTAGTACATTTTAATTATTTGTGTCAAAATTCAAATCACTATTTTTTATTATATTTATAGCGAATTTGAATAGTTTCGAAGCTAATAACTTTTCTGATAACTTTTCATTAGGGGTAGTAGCCGCGTAACGTAGAGGCCGTACGGTAGTAGATCATCGAGCGAGAACTTGCGAGAAAGTTGTTGCGAGTATCCCTCTGGTGGCGCGTGTGCGAAATTCCGACGCTGTCTACATATTTATCCGGGCGGTTGTGGCCATTTGTGCGCCCGCATGTGGAGCGATGCAGCCGATGCAAAGACGGGCGAGTTCAAACTCGTGTTGTCCCGAGAGGCCAAGCAACGGCATTACGAGACGAAGGTGCATTGCAACACCCAGGTGTTTCGCAACGTGGCTCGATAGCCGATACGCCGTTTGCGCTCTTATCGGGGTGTCTAAAACCGCATATAAGAGCGCATTCAGGGGCCGTGTAAACACGCGTGAGCCTCCTAGGGATTCTCGTTCCAGACTATGTAAAAACCGTCGGGGCCTGAATATACGATAGCCTGTGTACATACACGGTATTCCGTAACATTCTTCACTCGATCCTTTGCTTTTTCTCTTGATTTATTGTTATTGAAATATCGGCTGCTTTGGCTCTTTACGACTAGCCCTTTATCTATCGAGAGCTGGTTCCATTAGAATTTGATAAAGTACAAAAGGGTGCAGTCGAATTTGTACGAACGGGAAGCGAACGATCCTTTGTGTAAAAATTAATCGAAAATTCAGAATAAATTAAAGTACATTTTCTTGAAAAAGTCAGTTTTGAAGTTAATAATTAATCCAATATTATAGGTTTACATTCAATGTCTGAATGAATGAATCTATTCATTCTTGCAACTTAAAAAATCAGAAATAAAGGTTCAATGTTCAGAATTACTATCGATAACGGGTAACGGTGAAGAATTAGTGTCCTCCACTCCAGAATTTTCTTCTAAATCCACAGCTCAGAAACAGCTACCGCGGATAAATAAAAATTGCAAGTTTTATGCCACTGTTTGTACGCCGACAGTTCTAATAAAGCTGTCTCGTTTGCGCAAACGTCACCTTCTTTCCGCATAACTGTACGTAAGTTCCAGCTGCACAACAGAGTGTACGAATAAGAATGCAGCCTAGGTACGATTAGAAATAAATACTTCAAGCCAACGTATCGTTCATTCTGTGCTGTTCCGTTGAGGAATTAATACAAGGAACCCGTGAAGGATGATTGACGCAGGTTGCAATTTCTCTTCATCGTACTAGAACGTGATGCAAGTCGTGCAAACAATGTAGAGTACCTAATACTACCGTGCAACCAGGAAAATGTTGCAATTATTGGTAACGTGATAGGTACGGAATTTGTCGAACATTTAATTGCAATCTATCATTATAGCGGGAATTTGTGAACACAATTACGTCACAGCTGATTCGTAGACATGTGCTCGGATTGTTGCAATTAAATATAATGACAGATAGAATTACACAAAGTGGTCTGATAGTATACGATAAATTTTGATTAGGGAACAATAAGTTACTTATGATTAGTGATGATGGTTATTTTTATTAATATAATTCATGCAACAAAGTGAACTATTAGGAATTAAAGAGTTCCACATTTTTTTTATTGTTATATCAGCTTATATTGTATTATTTCTTTTATTAAAACGTGTTGACTTTTCAACACTCCTTAAAATTAAAATATCAAAGTTAGGCCTAACGACTTGAAGAAATGGAGAAAATCACTTATAAAGAATTTCTCCAATATTGATCAACATAGCAATGCGGACATGTAGTTCATAAGAGTTTTAAATAAATTATTGGGCACATTTGTTTCCATTGCAAGTAGTCAATCGTGTAAAATACGAAAACGTTTGCTGTTCCTTAAATATTTGAACAATTTCAACAATTTGTTGAAGCCTTTATGAAATCTTGGTAGGTGACCCATGATCCCAAGCAGGAGTGTATCATCGTCCATAATTTCCAATCGAATTAATTCTCGATGATCGAAGAAAGTTGCTCATCCTGCGGTGTCACGAAGTAGCTAACGAGGCGATGATGTCGCAAATATTTAAAGAAAAGCGACGTAGATTAACCTTTCGCGATCAATAAATTCATTTCTTATTAACACCGATTACAGGCGTCCGCGATGTAGACGCTAATGGATGAGTAACGTCAGGATCTTTCGTTAGTCAGATACGATCTTCCTTTCCGCCAGAAACGCGTGTAAGTTGTTCGTCGCTATCTTGATCTCCCTTCGTAGCAGGCGCCGCCGATAGAGTCATTAGAAGATGCTTAATAAATAGACAAAACACGGCGAGTAAATTCCTGGAGCGTGGACTCTAAGCAGAAAATCGCGTGGAAGCGGTCGGCAGGCCGTAGCGTCTTCGAGCCTGGAGGGCTACTGAAAGATGAGTCGTCGACGCCGTAAAGATGACACGCGTTCACGCTCGACTCGTATCTACCGGACTTTTTACCGCATTGACATTATCAAATTTGATATCCCGTTAAGGGGCTCGGGACTATCGGGGATTTCACTTGCCACCTTTGCAAACATCCAGCCGGGAACGGGCATCCCTTATCTGTCGCGATTCCGTCGGCCAATTAACTTTACCATGAATAATGTCAAATAAAGAACCAAGCGCGCCGACCAACACCGTTGGAAGCTATTATACCGGTGTTCGTTGAGCTGCTTGCCGCTTTACCACCACCGCTCAAATTTATGCGCATAATTACGCCACGGTAATGGTTTAGATTACACCACTTATTGCACGATTAATAACGCTATAGCGTTAACGCGCTTCGGGGAATGATTCTGTTCGAACCACTCAAATGATATTGCTATCTGTCCGATTATAATCGCGCAAAAATTCTGCAAGGACATACTCGTACCAGACTAACCCTAACCCTCTGAGTGGAACTGTTGCTCCGTCAAGATTCGGACTGTAATCCCACGTGCTGGTATCTTATCTGTTCTCGCCCCCCTCTCCTTAAGGGTTATCATTATTATTTCGTTTTCTCAGAAGTTTGCCTCCGTTTTAGCTGCACTATATGTCAACCCATGGATATCCAAAGCTTTAAACATTATACTAGGAATTTTGTGTCATAAGTTTTACTACCTTTTGCTTTAAGTAAATGTACCTTACTACCTACGAGGGCCATTCAATAAGTATCGAGACAAAGTGATCAGCTGTTTGACAAGATTTTGTAAACCTAATCTATGATTCAGTCGGTTCAAAATGTCAAGTCCGATTGAGAATTGCACTACGAGAGAACGTGCTGTGATTAGATTTTTAGTCGCAGAAGATGTTAATGGTAGTGAGATCCATGCAAGACTGTTAAAAGTGTACGGGAATAAGTGTTTAAACCGGTCGAACATTTACAAGTGGGTAGAACAGTTTGAAAATGGCCGCGAAATTGTCGATGATGCACTCCGACAGCAATCGAAAGAATGTTACACTAGGCCCATAAGAAAATTAGAGAAACGATGGGACAAATGTATAAGTGTTGGGGGGATTATGTTGAAAAGTAGCCAAAATATTGTGTTAATTGAATAAATACTATCTGAACTATATTAATTTATCTCGTTACTTATTGTATGGCCCTCACTATACCTAGTTATAGTTGATAACTAATAATAGCTTAACAGTGGAAACTACAATCTGTTAACGAAGGGTTACATTATTGTGTTATATTTTTGTTTGATTACTTTGTCATTTTGGTATCTTAGAAAAAATGTATATTAACCTTACCCTTAGAAATTACAACGACTTCCTCCCTAGAAACATTTAACACACGCAGCAGAGGTTGGCTGGTACCATTTGAAGGCATTGCTCTTTCTCGGTCAGAAATTTATCGTCGGTTGGCTGGTCAGGTGCAGAAACAACGGCGCCAAAGTCATCCGGGGTGTGGGTAACTCCTCCTCGAATATACGTAACTATATCCGTATACACACAGGTTGTTGAAAACATAACTATCGTGCGCCCTCCCGCGACTCCCCCTCTCGCAGCCTGTTTCATCGTCCTCCATCTCCCTTTTCCTCGCTCCCCGCGACCATCTGCAATTGCTACACGTGTGCATTATACACGTGATGCACCGCGGAGAGAAAGGGAGCGGATCGTATCTCATCTGCTTCCCCTACGGCGCTCTCCGTTCCATAGATATCGTCCTCATACATTTTCATTCGGTCTTAGCGCTGCTGGGAAGAAAAAGGAAGGTGGGGAACAGGTAGAACGAAAACGGAAACGGACAATAAGGAAGAACGCGAACAAGGACGAAGAGGAGATTCGAAGCGTTCGGTCTAGGGACGAGAAGGGCGCATCCAGCGTCCACGAGTTTCGCCTAATAAGGGGCCCGTCTTATCGCCGTTACTAATCGATTTGGCCTTACTAGGACACGAAATACTCTCCGAAACCTGGCCTCGGCTGTTCCACGCCGTTCAATTTGTTACCGCTGGAACGCGCAGTGTGAGGACCCAGTCGTCGAAGATGAAGAGCACGGACACGAATGGGACATGACACAGGAGGCTTATTCAAGCGCGATCGAAAATCGTTGAGAAGAGAATGAAGGAAGATAAATTGCTGTAAGCAGATTTGGAAAATTAACAGGTGGTTCATCTACATGATAGCTCGATCATGAACAACGCATGATAAGCTTGAAAACCGCGGTGAGAAGGTTTTGGAAACTGTCATATTTTGCTCGAAAATGAAACACTATTAACCCTTTGAACTCGAAACAGTTTTGAATATAATTAAGTCATAAACTCTAAAAATTCAAAAGTAATATTTTGAAAGAAAAGAGTTACAAATGCTTATGAATTTATTTATTTTAATTTCTTTCCTTACCTTGCTGTATTCTAATCTAAATAATACTTCAATTTCATATTTTTTAATATTATAATTAATTACACATATCGCCCTAAAGGCGCCACTTGAGCGCAAAGGGTTAAAGGTTACTTGTACTTCTAAATCGTAATTAATCATTGGAACATATTGAAGGACGAAAAATGAGAGAAAAAGAGTTTCGATTTTACGAATACAACATTGATGAATTGGTTGTTATTATCATGTAATAACTTTCACGGTTTTTCAGGTATTTCGAACATTGTCTGTCGATTCAGAAACTTAAGCGTCTCTTTTATTAGATTCTGGGTAAGTAATTAGACATAATGCATTTCGAGTTTCTATAAAATTGAGGTGCAAAATAAGCTACTAAAAAAATAAGAAAGAATGTTAATGAAATTATTGATTAAAGCCAGTTTCTTTTTGATATTTATTAATTATTAACACTAGAACTACCAATGTTCAGTATACCGTTATTTTTAAATTGAAAATGAAATAGAAAATAAGATAAATAATGAATGAAACGTAATAATGATTTCAACAAAAACATTTAAATAAATTTTGTAATTTAAAATAAAATACCTGAAGCACTGACAGTGAAAACGGACGTACGTTGTAAGACACACTAAAACCCTAATCATCATTAAGGATGCAATCAATTAATTTTCAAATTTTACCTACCAATACGGTGTCTTGTATTATTAGCTTAATATTACCGATATCTTTATTTTACCGTGTCTTTTATTGATTAATCGATTATAAAAGAAATCAAACTCCGACCACAGGTAACCACTGTGCCAGTCAACCTGTTAATAAATCTTTCTCTTATATCACATTCTGCTAATTCCAACGATTACATCAAAATAAAATTTATCTTCTACTTGTATTCTGTAACAGAAAAAGATATAACTGTTTCTACATTAAACAACCTACTCGAGTAATCTATTAACGTCACCATCAATATTCTTCGTTATAACGCTTCCGACAAAATGCTTCTCTATGAAATGGCTCTGATGCCCGAGTCCGTGTACCCGCATAACTTGTCCGTCCGACGGCCGACATGCACGAAATACATACATTCGAAAATGAGCAACATCGAGAAAGAAGGTATAAAATAAAGCAACAAGGTCGACGAAAAAGGAAGGAAGCACCGGGACCAATAGCGTGTGCTCCTCATTGCGACCGTGTTGGCTTGTTATAACTGATTTATGTTTAATATAATTGCGCCAGCATTCTCGGAACTTGTCGACCGTACCAAAAAGTGTCGAGTGATGAATGATGCTGGACATGGACGAGCCCCCAGGAAGATGACGATGGCCAAGAGCGAAGGCAGGAAGAGGACGGATGGATCCGGGGATCCGTTAAGACGGTTACAGGCTTATCGCGGCAACGTGCACGAGACGTTGAAGGTGATGCTTCACGGTGGCTCGAAAAGTTCGGAGGGACTGGGGATCCATGACTAAAACCAGTCTAGACGTAATCGTAATAAATCATGGATTTCGAGTCGGCCACATTTTCTGCAAACACTCTTATCGGAAAGGTCGTTTGTAAGATGAGCGAGACGTTGCGAACAGGGAACAGGAAGTTCGACAACGTTTCGAGTTTTTGCTGATATCGAAATGGCCATGAACCGATTAACGATGATAGACTGCTAACGATAAGTTAAATTGCATACGGATTTTTGTCAACTCTAGCTTAACCCCTTAATCTATAACGTTTCTAACAGGTGCGTATACAGGTAACATATCGCATCAATGTTAAAACAAATGATGAAACTCGAGACGTTATGTATATTCCACACTTGCCAAGCCTTGACCATATAAACTGTAATTAGAATTAAAATTGAATTTTAATAAAAATGTAAAGCATCGAGATCACATATATAATATGGGGAGCGTCACAAGTGTAACACGATATTATAAGGCAAGGGGTTAAAAGGCGTCTGTTATCTTCTTTCGATAGATAAAACTGGAGATTGATCGATAAAAATTTCAGTGAGATTTTTTAAGACCGATAAGAAAGATCTTCAGAGCCTGAAAAATATATTTCGCCAAAAAAAATAGTCACTTTACTGTACCCCGTAATTTGGATTTAAGGGTGTACAGTACGCAAGGATTCTTATAATAAATCTGAGATAAAAATTAATTTAGATCCTTAGAATTAGCCCCCTAATACACTTTATTATATTAAACTGCCTAACTTAATAATATAAATGTAAATAAAATTCTTTTACTACAAGCTTTTTATGTTTAATCGTTAATTTTAAATGTCTATTGTTAACTTGTTATTTTGAAATGAACACGAGTTAATTAAGAATAATATTGATAAACATTTACATTCTGAGATTCTAGGTACCTAATGGACAATGCTGGACAGCAATTGATTGTTTTCCAATCATTTCTGCAATCAATTATCGTAACCATTAATCAATTGTCATCACTATTAAGATAAACCAGTAATCATATTAGTGATTACAATCAATGATCGTTAAATTAATTATGTCCTTTGATTACAACGACTCTGATCATTTCTTTTGTTCATTAAATAATAGTTACTGAGTGACTATTACAATAATAGCCTTATTTTACATTAATCGCAATTTTCAATTTGTTTATATTCATTTAGTTATTTTAAGCAGATTTATTAGCTCGCCATGCTAGTACTTGAACGAGTATTTTTTCATTTGATTTACATATTGTTATATCCTCAAATATTGTCATTTACTAATCTAAGCCGTACCTTTATCTGTAACAAGTCATCTCTCAACTCTTCATCTTTCAACTCCTCTTCCAGCTCTCCTAATTACTCATAATCCAAAGATTATTTTCCAAAACACATTAAATAGCCTTGCTCTGCGATTCCCACTCACTCACCGTTCTGTCACACGTGCGTCAAGTTTCGATAGTTTGTTAATAAAGTTCTGTTTTCTGCGACACGTCGATCTTTAACCCCTCGCCCTACAATATCAAGTCACAAAGTAACCTTTCCCCTTCAAATTTTCATTACAACTCAATTTTACGTTTAATTGTAATTACAATTAACGCAGTCAAGACTTATCGAGTGTGAAATATAAATGACATTTCGATTTTCTTCGCTCGTTTTAACATCGTGGCAATAAATATTAAGCTCTGACTAACGCACCCATTGGATAAATCACAGGTTAAGGGGTTAATTGCTCAAACCTTCGTGCTAGCCCAAATCTGCTCTGAATTTCTGGGAATCGAGACAAATCGCATTGCAAGCTAGCAACAAAGTAACTAACCAATTTACAGTAGCAATGTGAACCCGGCTTTACTTGCCCGGCAAGTTCGCAAGACGCGAATCTCGAGCGATGTGCCAACATTTCGCGTTTCCATGAAATTGTAAAATAAATCTCAAGTGTAAAGTTTGCGCCGCTTTTCTCGCGGCCATCGACAATACGCCTTTATTGCGTTCGTGACTAGTTTGAACCGTTGCGTTACTCGATGACCTCCGCATACGACGGCGTATTAAATTCAACTTTATGATCATCTATACATCAACAACACGGCATCGTGTTACCCGTTACTCTTTTCTCTGCAAACAAATGCAATAAACTTCGAGAGAGAGACGACTTTAACGATCCTTCTTTCCCGGGTTGCGTGTTTCAGACGGCGACGTTGCAACCCGACGATGACATCAGGGGTCGTGTGGGTATTTGACCCTGCTGCTTTTCATAATATGGTCAATTAGTGCAAAACGGAACGATGTCGAGCCGGCGAGGCTGACTTTCCAGCTTTCGCGTTGCGCGGGAACGAATCTATTACGTCACCGAGCTGTGTAGCTGCGACGATACGCGTTATTTCGTGGTGAAATATTTCTTTACGTTCAAGTTTTTATTATTTTCTAGATCGATATTAGTTCTTCGATTAATTCTTCGTGAACAGAGTCGACGCAACGTACCGACTCTGACACATTTTGGTCTTCTTTTTGCAATTCATTTTCCAAATTAAATATAGCGATGAAAAATATTTGAGAATTTGATTCGTTAATAAATTAAGATAACATACAACGTTGAGGAACTTTGTGTCGATCTGGAAGGTTACAGGTGGGAGATAGAAGAAAAATATAAAAACAAAGGAAATTAAACTTATTTAACATAGATATAAACCAAAACAAAATTTTCGATTTAACATTCCCCACTCGAAGTCACATTTCTTGCGCTGATTTTTAAGCGTCAACGATAAATTGCCTCAGTGGTAACAGAACGACGAGGACCCGATGAACATTCGACCTAGCAGCTGCAACAACGAAAAACAGCATGTAGATGCAATATATTTTGGGGAACGATTAACGGAACCGGTAATGAATAATTAACGTTTCACCGTTAACGAGACACTCGTTACCACTGGCTTTCGTTCAGCTCGTTATTCGGCAAAATTATCCAGCTCCGAATATTCGGTGGCCGATCAGGGCTATTAAACGATACACGGGCATCAGTCGTTCGTCCAGACGTAACGTTTTGCAATAAAGTATTTTCGCTTATATTCCATTATATTGCACCGTTTTTTCTCCCTTTATTTCATTACTTCCTTAAAGCAGCAGGTGTAAACTCACGGTCAACCGCTCCGTACAGCAACAAAATGTAACCGGCGAATTTCATCGGAACGAAAGAGTTGAATTTGAATATTTTTCAACATTGATGCCTTTAACCGCTTACCGTGTAATAACGTGCTACGCTCGTGACGCATCCTGAAGTTCAAATGTGACTGTAGCGGATAGCCGTACAGGTAAAAGAAGTACCTGACGTGCAAACGGTTAGCACGATTTATGACACGAAGGCAACGAAGTTACTAAAATAAATTTATACAAAGCATGTTCCATGGAAAGTTAATCAACCGCCTCGACACTATAAAATATTTAAAGTATAAAAATTAGGTTACGAGACGTTTCATTAGTTTATCAGAAAGAGTGAACTTTTTTCTTCCAAGAGACTGAGAAGTGTTTTCGATTCTCATTTTTAATAGATTCGAAGACTAGTAGGTAGTAAACTTTAAACGATTCACCATGATGTTGGTGCCAGTACCAACTATCACGAGGGAAAATCGTTTCGCCATTCGATTGAAAAAAAGAAACGAGTCGAACAAACCCGTTAATCGTTACGAGGATTAAGTATCGCGCACGGCAGTTCTAACACGCTCTTAATGATGATATATTAATAGCTCGTTATTGTGACGGTGTCGATGTCCAATTCGTAATCGGTGCGGCCTGTTTGCAAATGTCAGATATCGCGAACATTTTAATGCTTTCTTGTTTCCTAACGAGTGGCTCATTAACGGTACACGAGGACGCAAGCGAGATTACTCGTTTCACGGTCCAAGGGTACATACTTGCTAAGAAAAGGAATTTTTTACTGTTCATTGTTGCTAGGATTACAACATGGTGAAGTGGCTACAATGAATTGCACGTTTAATTAATTTCGTGTAATACAGTTCTTGGTTAGTATGTATTACTGTACTAAAATAGTAAATTATTACTATACACGTAGCAATTAATTAATAACTACCTGCTATTAAAACATTTTAATTTTTATGTAAATCAACGTGAAAATATTCGAAATTCTATAAAACTTGATCAAAATAAATTCTTTTTTTATTAATATTTGAAGATTTGATTGTGAAAAGGTTTAATTAATGAGAAATTACTGTAGAGGAACGATTGGACATCGCAAATAAAAAAGGACTTGATTAACACTAGAACCACCGATGTTCGATCAACACTTTCTTCAAAATTGAGAATGAAATAGAAAACAAAATAAAAAAGAGATGAAACATGCCTTAGAATATAGAATGATGCTGTATGTTAATAAAAAACAGTTTATATTTCGATAACTCACACCTTGATAACTTTTGTGATCTAAAAAAAGAAATCTGGAATAAGTCATTTTGACCCGTTCGGTAGTTCCAGTGTTAAAAAATGCAACAAAAATGTTAAAAATACTAAATGGCTCTAATTTAATACACAGAAGTTGATTAGACGGTACATATTGCGACAAAATCCTAAGTACTTTCGAAATGGTTTCAAGATACACGTAAGGGACTTAAATTTCAAAGACATTTAGGTATTCTTGCAAAACTGACCGTGTAAACGAGTGTATAAATGTTTATTATGTCCAATAAACGCGAATATTTACAGTATTGTAGTATTACAGCGAAGAAAGATAATTATTCTATGAGTAAAATCACAGCAAACAAGGTTACTTAAAAGAGGGACAGAGAGAAAGGAATTCATTTCAACTGATTTTTAATTCGATCGTTGATTTCCAGCCAACGTTGTTCGCCTATACGGAAGCACGTATTCTCGTCAGCCACGTTAAAGATTCCGTTGGATCGGTTGGGCAAGAGCCGCGAGCGACAACGATTTCGATTGTTCGATCGAACAGAGAATTTGATGTTCGACCGATAATTACATGCAAAGATGCTCGCATTGGCTACCTAGCGGAGCCACTTCGGCGCATAGCAGTGACGAGCGTAATGCGTATGGACAATTTGACATTTGCAAATAGGGCATCGGTTGTATTCACTGGTCGTATCGGCGAGCAGCCAGCGTACGTGCAAATTACCTCGCCGCGTAGGCGGAACAACGGGTTGATGCAACCAGCGCGAAGCGCAAAAGTAAAGCCATCGTTGCGGACGTGGAATCGGAATGGAAATACTTTGATTGCTCACCTTCGATCTTAAATACCTGATATACGATTATCGGTCGTTCTTTTGTTTAAATATCAAGTCGAATCGTAAGCGGTATCATTCGTTATTGTGTAAAATGACGCGTCCAAAGCCACCCACAATTATTTTCGTATTTGTAAAGATGTATAGTGTTAGATGCCATGTGGGACAGTATTCTTTGGACCATGTACAGTATAATCAACGAATTTATTTAATTGGCTATTCTGACGTGTTAATTAAAACATTAACTCTTTAATTGTTTGGTTTGTACGTTATACAAGAGTCAAAACTATATTAACCTCTTGCCTTACAATATCGTGTTACACCCGTGACACACCCCATATTTCATGTATTATCTCTATTCTTTATATCTTGATTAAAACACTATTTTAAATTTCATCCTAATTGCAGTTTATATAGCCAAGATTAGTCAAGAGAGAAAAATCATAGGTTAACCCTTTGCGGACAATTAACGCATATGTGCGTCCAAATCTAAACGCCATAGTAAGTCCTATATTTTTGACACGAAGAATAACTATCCGTAAACAACAGTGATTTATAATATATGCATCGAAGAAGGGAATTATTACTTATTTTATATCAAATAAATAATATTCCAAGCGTTTACTGTGGTAAGACTAAAACGGCTCCGCCCCCAAAGGATTAAGGGGACATTTCTTATATGCATACCTATCGCATTCCTGGAATCAACTTGTTTTATTTAAAAACAACATAATTGTACACTATTTACTTGTAGATTACACTAGGTGACATTACATGATTATATAAAACTTCTAATATTGTTGTGACGGTCTGAATGTGTCTTGGATCGAGCGGAAACCAGCACTCGATTTGTCGTTATTCGATATATCGAATTTAACTCTTTTTTCCTTAACGCGTATATAATTTAAGTAAATTATATTAAGTAGTCACCTGCAGTTTTGGTGATTTTTTAATGTCGGCGAGATTATCGCTTTGAATAGTATTCTAAGGATTTTATTAAAAAGTTGTGAACAAGAAAATTTCACACAAAGGTGCATCATTTACATATTGGAGTAATTTTGTTATTAAATTATATCGAAAAAAAAAAAACACTTAAATAATAAGAATAAAGCGTAACCATTTTAACGGTAGTAATTGGCATATTAACAGCGCGTAACTGACATTTAGACGTTATCATAATCCGGTTTATTTTTAACAATTCTGAAATCGTAATAAATCTAATAGAATGTTAATGTTCCGTTTGATTGATAGGTATCGATACGCGATTTTGAATTGATCAATTTACATATCTGAATATGGTAGTTAAAATGATATAAATCAAATAAACGATAAAGTGTTGGTTTAAATATTTATAGAATAAATCAGTGTTGTGTACGTATACCCTTCAAGATAGAAATTTTTACTTTCATTCGTTATCAATACCCATTAGTATCATTAATAAATTGTATGTATCTTTAAGAAATTAAATCGAAATAGACGGTGCATTAGGCAATAAGTAAGTATAATTATTCCGTCTAGAAAATGTCAGTAACTATGTAAAACAGGTGTGCCAATAATATGATTAATGTTGGAGCTGTTAACCAAGAATTCGTACATTTTTGTATAACGATATAATACGAGTCTTATAGAAAGTGGTATTTTTAGTAGCTACAATGTGGCAGGACCGCTAAGGATATTTATTCGCTATGGTTCTGTTCTTTAAACTCCGTCCAAATATAAACGGCGATTGAAACAAGCGTAATACACTGTCACATCTTTTATCTCCCGAAAATGAATTTCCAAATAATTTTCCACGGCAAGAATTTTGATCGAATTCTAACTGATCTTCTGAACTCGACTCCTTTCGCGAAACTGGTGTACGATTTACGAATCGACGAACAGGCCTGGTATGCAATTGGTAACCGTCGCGTCATCTCGATGATCGTCTGCTTCGAATAATAATCGGAAATCGACGGTAACCAAAGCAGACACGGCCGTGGTATGTTCTGACACGGGGTCGTATCGCGACGCTGGTGGATATTACGACTGATTGTGAGCACAATGGTGGTAATACCTCGTGATTTAGTGGCGGGTGCGGCTAGATAGCCAAGACCGGTGTTCCATTACGCGGCTGCGATTCCTCCTTCCTTGAACCTTCACCTCGTTCTTTGCCTCTCTATTTTTTTTTTTTATTTCTGCTCGAACGGAAAGTGATGCACTTGTAATAAAACGAAGGTGTCTTGGACGAGTGCCACGTAAATTTGTTCCTCGAGATTCCACCGAGAACGGCGCGCTATGACCTTTCGCACCGTAAATCTGCTCGATTGGACGTATCTCTGCTTGCGAACCGGTGAGAATTCCGATGGCATGCGTGTTTCGTTCAGTTTTTTCAAATAATTTACTTTTCGATGTGTATGAGACTCTTTTTCAATCTCTCGCTCACCTTAAATTAGCTGTGAATTGGTATTGCGGATTTGAACAAAAATACAGGTAATTTCTGTAAATAATTCGATACATCGAAATGAAGTGTAATGTTCGTCGCAATGAAATTCATGGAATTCAGGAGGTCACGCCCAGAAATGTTTGCGATCGGTGCCTGTTTGGGTATCGCGGTGATAATAGCCCGCCAGCTGCACTGATAGTGTGCAAATAGCTGTATTTGTCGCACGTGACTGTCTGCTAAGAAATCCGCTGAAGTTTTTTAAGCGTAATTGTTCGCATTGAAAATAAAAACAGTAGCAAAAATGAGATAAAGATGATAAACGTCAACTTTTTTTAATGATTTTAATTATTTGCCAGAGAACACTCGACGAGACTAGAATTTTATTTAATTTTGCAGGGGAGTCGGAAGTAACGGAACGTATAAACATTTCTGTTATTTGTAAAAATATAAAGGAAATACTACGGACCACTGAGGTAGCATTAATTTCAAATTTTTATTTTCGCAATTTCAAAATATTTCTTTGGATATTTTCCCAGTGTATGAAAGAATTTCGTAAATGAGTTTTAGTTGAAACATCTTTTAGAATCCAATATCGGCCATTTGAAGATCTTCGGAGTTTTTTAAGCCCTAATTATTAACATACTGTAGATAATTCACCTTTTAGAGCTTAATTCTTTTATGAATATACCTTGCTTGTACACATAATATTGTACAGTATAAAGTTAATTTTTATTTTAATTAAAAATTTTAAAGTTCTTGTCTGTTTGAATAAAAAGCATTACACTCTAAGAATTTAATTTAGTAATTGCTTCAACATGTCTGTATTTCACTGAAAAAGTTAAATATTCATATTTCATCAGTTTAATACATTTGATTTATTAACTTATATAGTAGTATGGAAAAGTGCCTAATTAATAGATTGACTAAAAATATACGAAATCTGTCGTTCTTTACGTTTTATTAAAAATATTAAAGCATACAATACGGTTTACGTATAAGAATTTTGTGAGAAGGTGACGCTCACCGATTGCACCAAACTTTTTATCTTCACCTACGTTTTGCTAACAATGATAACCCTTATCAAAAGGCCCCGATGACAGCGACCAGACAAGAGAAAAAAATAACATGTGCATGTACGGGGTGTTCGATTAATATGAATTGAATTTCGAGTATCACTGATATGGCAAAAGTCTTATTAAACATGTAAAACTTAGCAAAGTCTTGTGGTTCTATATGAATAATAAAGTTTAAATACTTCTTAAGGACGATAGTGACTAGTGCATTACGCAAACAGAATTATATACATGTTAATTATAATCGCGTAGAAAAATTGTAAAATCAATAAAAAATAATTGGATAAAAACGAATATTTACCAGATTCATACTTGAGCTTTGCTCAAATGGATAGTAGTACGCGACAAATATTAGATAGTTCAGACGCGATTTATGAAAGAAAAAGTATTGCTACCCAGTTAGCATTAAAGAAAAAGTTATTAAAGCTAAAACTACAAAATGAATCACCATTAATAAAACATTTTAACATTAAAATTATTAACTTAGTATTCTTTTATTATTATCCCATATTCCATTATCAACGATTTCACCGTCCTTGTCGCTATATTGGTAGCTTGCCTTTAAATCGAAATAAGAGAATCACGATGTACGTATCTAACCTGGTTGAACAAAAAAGACACGCATACACACACACACACAACGGCTTCTTAATGAAAACCCGTCTTATCAACTGCGGCCCCGAGTAGCAGGCGCGTCTTTTCCGCGAGGAAATCTCGCAGAAAAGAGCTTCTATAATAGGAGGACGAGGCGTATAGCTAGGCGTTGTCGCGAGGCGAAGCAAATTTATTGTGCCCGGACTTATATTGTGCCCTGTAAGAACAAAGAGCGAACGGACAAAGAGAATCGTCCTATGGGACGAACGAGAGAGACCGAACGGACAGGAACAAAGGAGGAATATATTATTATACCGTGGCAGGTATCATTGGTGTCGCTGCCGCGAAGAAATTAGGCGACAGCTACGAGCTGCATCCGGATACACCGGTTCTGCCTCAAAGAACGGTATCCTTCGCTGGATCGAACGAAGAGTCAAAGGAAACGGGCATTTTCTTTTTTAATAATGTTGCCCGGTGCTGATACGCCGTTCGCATCGCGGATCGATTTGTACGCGTGTGCAGCGCTGGCCACGCTAGCTTTATCACTGAGTATTACCACTCGGCTTATACTCGAAAGCTACTAGGCGCGATAACTAGTTTCACGCATTATGTGCTTTATTTTTTTTTTTACTAAAGTAACCAACTTGTGAATACTTGTCACGAATCCTAACCTAATTTAAATAGAATGTGTGGTAATGTTGTAATTTCCACGTCGCCATTTTTCCTACGAATTTCCTACGATTTTCCTACAAATAGTTGAATATTCGAAAATTCGAATATTTTATTACACAGAGTGTCCCATAACTGGAGGTGCATTTAATATGAAAGTTTATTCACGAAAATAACGGATGTTGTAAATTAATAAATGACACTGTTCAAATATCTTGCCGAATGAAAATTCTTAAAACACTAATTTACTGACTGATAATAAATTTGAGTAATGTTGACGCTTACACCTGCCAATTTAGCATCTATAATTGTTACATTAATAAAATTGTGATCTATCTTGTCATAAACGAACTTTTTCACAAATATTTCAATGAATTTCCGAATTCAATTTTCTAAATAACAAAACCTACATTTTCATCTAAACCTTATCTATTTTTAAAGATCATAACTTTTTTTATATACAGATTATTATACTTTCCTTTCGCAAAAGAAGTTCCCTGCAAGCTATCCAAATACTTCGCTCCTTAACTTCTTTTTACTGTCAGAACAAAGAATAACTTCGTGATTAGCGTTCTTCGAGCGATATTTTTGTGAAGTTTCCAAATTTGTTCATTTCCAAGTTAGTGAACTTTCTTTGCAAGCTGACTCGAGAAGTAAATCTGTTTCTACTATACGGATATACGACTTGAATATTCATGCGTGCATGTACGTTCTTTGCCGATCGAAATAAAAGTTTGCTAGTCGAAAGAAAAGTAATACCGGTTGCACAAGCCGATCGCTCGTTACGACCGCAACGAAATCCTGTTGCACGCTATTCAGATGAATAATTACGACACATCGCGCGACCTTAATTCCATTATAATTGGAGTACGTAAAGTCTGCGGTTACTCGCCAACGCGAACGACCTCGACAGCGAGCTCGTCTCTGACGCCACGATGTCTGCTCGGCTACATTGAACTCGGCTTTATAATCGTTATGCGATGACATTCTAATCGTGATTCGAAATCGTGCTCGCGGATACAATGAAATCTTTAAGATACTCTACATACCTTCTTTTTCAATCAAACGCGTAACCAAATCTTTCGTTCTTCTCTATTAGGTGTGTATAAAAGTTCTCATCGATTCCAGTTTTATTTTGTTATATTAATATTAATGTTTTGCATAAAAAAGCCGTATCCATAGAAGGACAGTAAGGCAGATAAGAAGTTATCAATTTTGAGGTACTTTGCAAAATAAACTTCAAAAGTAGACCCTTTTTATCCGAAAGATTTTACAAACCATTTAAAAAAATCCAAATCTTCATCGAAATTGGCCAATTTCTAACTTTGAAATTATTGTAATAATTGCACAAGGCATGTTTCGACAAATAATTATTAAATAAAAGCTACTAAATTAACATGTTATTTAATTTATTTCTTTATAAATGTATTTAGATTCTTCGATATCTAATAAGATGTGAATTTATTTCTTTTATAACATTATTAAAACGGGTTTAGAATCAATTTTAATTTATTTAAAAATACTCACAAGTCAGTAATGTCATTATATAACAATCTGTGAAGGCTTGGCACCTTCAAAGGAGGATGAACTTTCATTTCTCAATTTATCGATTTAAGATAAAAAGAAAACCACAACAAAATGAGACGAATTTTAGTGGAATAGAAAAAAGGATGAAAAATAGTTATTTGATTGATTCCTGTCTCGTTCAATTCCCAAATTTACGCTGTGCGATCTAGCCGATTAGAAAAACGACCAAATACCGATATTCGTCAATTAGTTTCTCGATGCGGTAATTGTCAGTTAGCCGCGTGATTACGCTAGGTCACGATTTCGTTTTTATTATTTCTGTATGCATCGGCTTCCGTTCGACGATATGCAACCGGCCGTAGTTAGTTCAGCAGCTGGATCGTATGTATCGTCGATTTCCTGCTGTTCTGTTTCCGGCCTCGTCATTTGACTCTGCATTCTAGACATTTTTCTCTCAAGATCGCCGGATGCTATCATTTCAATGTAATATTCGCTGGAATTCTTGCGGGAAACTGACAGCTTAAACGGCAGGATGTGATCAGTGAGTGCTCTTGGTCTGACATTAGAGAGGCAGTTAAGTGGTACAGTAATTGCTGTTACCTTAGTGTCATTCAGATTACCAGGAATTCTAGAAAGATCATGAATGCTGCGCTGAAAATGATTATTCATGTGAAAAGAAGCTGATGAAGCTCGAAGAAAGATTTAAGAGAACCTTGCTGAGATGTATCAGCTTAACGCTGTACGATATAATTATAATAAATTAAGCGTAACATTCGAAATTTAAAAAGATGTCAACTTTGATTGGTTAATTAAGTATTAGAGTCAATTGCAATGCATAGATGGTAAATGCCTTTTTCTCGACTTTCTTCGCTTCTGTCATTTTAATATTAATTGTAACTTCGCCAAGGGTTGGGGTAGCTCTGTTAGCCATTTGTTGTACAATATAACTGGCAACAAAACGAAAACGCTGAACCTCTTTCAATCTGTTTATGTATTGATATTAATAATTAATATTGGTTAATATAATTGTGGCATATTGTGATAAATACTCCTGTAGGGTTGATCGATGATCGGCGCCATAAACTTAATTTAATCGAGTAACAGGGAAGAAAGAAAATTTCAAATAATATCAATGTTATCTTAATTTTATAAGGTAAAAAATAGAGCCATTTAATGAGAAATGTGAAGTAAGCGAAGTGAATTTATTCTGTTTCAAAGATCACATTTCATCTTAGTCACAAATCTTTTCTAAATGAAGGTGTCTTTAAAACTTTCCGGTGAAAAACCATTAGGGTACTTACTTTAAACCACTCTAACCCAAGACTATAGACACAGTTGTAAAAATTTGATAAAATACATTATTCGGATTAACTTGTTTCGTTTTCTATTGTGAAACATACAGTTAACTGTACAACAGAAGTTGTTGAAAACTTCATTGCGCAGTATTTTATTTTGAACCCTTTGCGCTCCGAAACTTTTTCAGACTATTTACCAGCAACTCGAGAATACTTAATTACAGAATAGTGAGCAACATACCATCGTAGATGAGATAATATAGTATTATGAATAATTATTCTATTTAAATTATATGCGGAAGGAAATTTAGGAAAAGAAAAAGAAAAATCATCTGCATTCATTTCATGTCCCCTCAGAGGGGACAACTGAGTGGAAAGGGTTAATAAATTGTATCCATTACTTTCACGATATGTTCAAGCACGTAATAATAATTAAGTAGATAAAAGAGTTGTTGGTGATTAAAATGTCAGATTTATACGAAAATCCAAGCGACATGACAGCGGTGATCGTAAACGCTTGCGTGGTAATGTACAATGTCTGTTATACCTATAGATAATTAATGGAAGATTGACAATGAACAATACTTATTATACGTCGCATTCCTTTCACTCGATTACGCATTTACGTTGCATAAAGAGCCGATAGGTTTTGTGATCATGTTGGCTTCTACAAGCTGCCATAAACAGAGCCCTGGCCAATAGCATTCTTCTTCTTCTGGGCTTTTGAATACATTAGAATTAATTAATCGTTCTAGAATAATCCTTGGAATCTTTCGACTATGCACAACTGAACTTAACGTATAGAACCCTAAACCCTTCCGCCCCGATGCGCTTGCGACAAAACAAGATCGTTATGGCTGACGAGTTGAAATTTATTGTAGCAATTTCAAGTTGTTTTCGAAACAACACGGTTTCTTCAAAGCGGCAGGGTTAAATCACAGCACGCGTCAAAGCAGGGATCCCCGATGGCCGCACCTGCGTTCGTGTCCTTGCCGTTCTCCTTAAACCGGATCACGCCGGGTCCTCTTCCGCAATGCCGAAGTACCGCGTTCTCCGCCAGCCATTGGCCCATCTACAATTCGGTCGCCGGTTGTTTCGTTGCGGTTCGCCCGAACAATCGTGCTGCCAAGCAGCCCGACGCGGTAACCAGCTAGTGTCCAACGTGCAACAAACCTAGTCTCCTCGCGATTTCTTCACCCAATGCCGCGCAAGAAGCGGAGAAACTAGACGAGGGAAAAAAAAGGAACGACCAATCGAACGGATTCGATCGAACAGGTAACGCTGGTTTGCGTACGACCGGCCAGGGTATCCGCACACGCCTACAATCGAACGCTACATTCCGCGTGCTGTTATTCACACCTGTTACGATTGTGTTAGGCGGTCGGGCAGCGGGCCTACACGGACGGAGATTGAGTGCGGTTTCGCGTGGATCGTAGACTGATTGACATACGCCAAGACCGCAAAAATGAACGCGACCGATCGCGGCTACGCCGCGTGTATTCGGACCGCAGTTATCCCGCGCGCAACACTGGCGGAAGGTATTAGGACCGGTTGAATTAGGACGGATACCGAGGGAGATAGTCGTTGCTTGATTGAATCTGCATGCACTCAAGGACTGTAACCTTAACGAGAATAGGATACAGGTCTCGAATACTCGAAGTAACTCGCCTAACCCAATCATTGACTAACCCGATTAATCCAACTGTTCGATGATGTATGATGTATCTCGAAATTTTCAAAAACAGTTATTATTTGTTATATCTGTCGCATAGCGAACCCTCTGAATTAGCCTTTTCAATATTTTTCGACAAAAAATACCCAAGGAACCATTGTTTGCTAAATTTTTAGTTTTTATCAGTTGAAGGTTCGTCATAATATTTTGTTTTCCATATGTTTTGCTGGAAGTGAAGGCGATCCTTGGTTTTATTACTTGCTATGGTTAGTTGAACAGGACGGTCGGGTCACTCGAGGGGGTGCATTCGGTACTTCCCTGAGATTGTTGGGAAAGAACGACTCAACCCTACTACTTTTAAGCGACGTCCCCTTAATTTTTCATTTGCAAATCAGAAGTTTTTACCAATTTGTATTCGCCCACCCGAGTTTTATAAATATCCATGTACGAGGACGAAGAGCAGATTCCATAAGAATTTTTTGAACACGAATCACACCTTGCAAATAAATAGAATACTTAAAATTATCGTGTCCTCTAACTTATTTAAAACGCAGTCCACTAACATTCAAAATATTCGCGCAAAGTTAATTCAACCACGTATGCAACAATATCTGTGGTAATATTTTTAAAAATTACCCTTAAAAACTGTTTGCGAATAATAATTATTTTCCAAACTGTTCGCTATTGAAAAAAATACTTCAAGTGAAACATACGAGGGCCATTTCTCGCCCATTTTTGAAATGTTCTACCCACTTGTAAATGTTCGAACGGGTTAATCACTTATTCCCGTACACTTTTAACATCCTTGCATGGATTTCACTACCATTAGCACCTTCTCTGATTAAAAATCTAATCACAGCACGATGTTCTTTCGCGATGCAACTCTCAATCGGACTTGACACTTTTTACTGACTGAATTATAGGTTAGGTTTACAAAATCTTGTCAAGCAGCTGTTCAGAAGTCGTAACAGGGATGCTAACGTGGAATATAGAAAGTTTCGCATTGGTTGATAAAATCATAAAATGAATGGTCCTCGTACTTTATTTTGTGGAGAACATCTTGTGATGGTCACAGGTCTAGCTTAACACATTAACGTGTTAATAAACGTGGTAACACATTGTTACTCGGCCATAAATAAACTCGTGATGCGCTTTTGTTTATATTAAAAATTAAACATTAAATATAATATATTGTTTGAAAATGAATTTTTGAAACAAATAGTATCTTTCTAATCGACTCGACGTGAGCGTCGATGGAAAAGCGAATGGTAGATAAAGCTCGATTAGGAAGTTTGCAAACGAGCCAGACGCGTGCGTTTATCTGTGTCAGATGATGTGAATGTACCCTTACTTCCCCCACCGTCGACGTCGTTTACAGCCACCCACTCGTACAACCCGATTGCAGTAGCCTTGAAGTTTGTAGCATAGAGAACCAAGGTCGCTATTTACAGCGGTCTGTGCGAGGGAACACAATCACTTTCGAATTGAGCGTATTCCGTTCGTTGCATGTACAGGGTGGCGGGAAAAATGTTAATCCCGGCAACGAGTTCCGAACTACGTCCAATTACTTATTTCTTCGTTTATCGCCGGTATTATTCTTACGACTTGGTGGATTAACATATTCGAGTCGATTATTTCGAAAGTGGCGCTAGTTCTTAGTCGCTATCGTTGCAAACTGAAGTTCTACTTTTATGAAAACGTATATCTCGTAAATTATGCTCTTAGAACGCTGCGTATCAGATGGCGGATTTCGAAACGTGTTAAGTCTGTCACAATCAATAGAAAGGATTGATGGTGCGTTCGCTTAAGTGAAGCAAAATAAGCGCGAAAGCTATTGTTCGGAAGAAGGATCTTAAGACCTAAGCCAAATTGATTACTTTACATATTTCTTCTGCAACTTCTTTATTTTGTCGGTTGAATAAATTTATTTACCGTTTAACGAATAGAATGTTCAACTAATAGAAAATGGGACTTTCTTGCGAGAAGAGTATCGAAATAAAACTTATTAGTATTAAGTATTTTTAATAAATTACACCGTATAGTTCATCGGTTGGTATTCGTAGGATCGTTTATCACGCGATCACGGTTTGTCGTACGCTGCAACGTCGAGTATTTTAGCAAATTGCCGCAATTGGCTTACAACATTGCTCTCCAATAAAGTCATTTACTTATCGGCCTATCCCGTCTACCTCTCTGTTTGTCCGCTTTTACCGCATGTTCCGAAACCAGACGTATTTTATTGAAGCGCTTAAATCTGTATATACGTTTATCCGTGCACAACAGTCTAGACACGATTTGCCAACCACTTTTACATGCCACTTATTCGAGTCTAACAGCCACAGTAATTACCAATGCGCAAGTAAAGTCTAATTACAGTGCCGCCGCGAACATGTAGAAATTATTTCTTTATTAACGCTTTCAACAGATTCGTACGATAAAATTTCTCGCTATCCTTGTTTGGGTAAGTTTGACGTGTAATTTCATGCTTTGACACGTTACCTTAACGTATCTATTCAGACGGATAACTCGTTTTCGAAGATTAAATTGCAGTTAAAAGCAAATTATAGATAATAATATTGTGCAAGCATAGGTCATGAACAATTCGAAAAGGAATGTAATCTAATCTATTTCGTAAAAATCTCTTATTATCCGAAGTAATGCAACTCGAACAATTTTATACCAAATGCTATTAACCTTTGTACAGAATTTATAAAATTATATGGACACAAAATTAATTAACTTCCATTTGAAAAATCGTGCAAATTTTATTCCATTTTGAAAAAATGATTAATGGTGACTAGATGTTTTAGAATGTGGAAAAGGTTTGGTACGCATAGTTTATTTAATAACAGAAGAAATCTTAATTAAACTCAGAGTAGAAAGGTTAAAGAAGGTCAATTCCAAAATTTAAAGAAATGCGTGAAAATGATTTTTATTCACCAATATCTATTTTCGTCGCAGCACTAATATTTGTAAAATATAATAATTAACATTTATTACTATCTGTAATAGCATGTACATATTTTGTAATAAGTTTTAATAGAAACAATAACTCATTTAATAAACTTTTGTACTTGCATGAATACTCAATAATTTGATTGCTCAAAAATACCATACATATTCATTAATTATTGGTAACTGATGTTTTATTACTGCAATATGAATATGAATGATTAAACACGATTGAACAAAGTTTGATAAATTGTAGAGAAAAACTCACAATACGTTTTGATGCTAAATTAATGTAGGAAGTAAGGATTTCATTTTATTGATTGGTAATTAAACCCACGATAATTATTGAATGCTGTAAAAATGTATCACCATTTTAAAACACGAATTTTATAGTCGAACAATCATGAAATAAATTGAACTTTATTTTAAACAACAGTAATATCACATAATTTTAATATAAATAAGCAGAAGTAATAATTTTAATTTAAGTGTGTTATCCCAAAAATGACAATTTTTACTGTGACATTCATAACCTTTTATTATACCTTTTGTTCATGAATTCATGTGTTTTTAAAACAATTCTCAGGATAATGCTAATTTAATTGGCAATGTAATAAAGTATAATTCAAAATGTACAATTACATAGTTTTAGTATTTCGAATTATGCACAACACCCTATATATATTTATCGTTTTTCGTTTAATGGAACATGGTTTTAATATGAACGCACATGTGAGTGCACGTTTGTTTCAACAGCTGTACCAGACAGTTTCGGGCTCATCCGTTACTTCGATAAATTACAGGTTCGAGCTGGCTTCATGATTTGTTACTAACGTTGGTCAGTTTGATCAACGTAATCATTCTAATTCTCGATCCCATACATCGAACGATGACATAAAACTGCACTATTACTAAATTTAGAATTTTTATCAAAACGAATCGAATAAGTATACTGTACACGTGTGCAATTTGTTTAAACTTTCTTTTTTAAGATACTCTCGTATTCTTATTTACAGGGTCAAGTTACGAGGTCTTTTCAATGAAAGTGGTGTAAAGTAAACATATCAAAAATATTGTACAATTTTTCACTTATTTTATATTATATCAAATAATTTACAGAATAATGGAAACATTTAATCAGCATCCCGATATGTGTACATAAGATCGGTGTAACACTTTCGTAGGTGACAGAATAAAGTTAATGAAAATATAAAGTATTATAAATTGATTTGCTTAAAGAAGGATCAACAAAACTTATAATGTACAATTACGTTTGGTAGTACCTATACTCCCTACATCTGTTTATTTTATAAAATACATTATGAATTTAACTATTTCGGCTGCAATATCAGATACAAGTACTAAAACATAAATTGCAAGCTATTTTGTACCCGAACCGTTCCAAATCTTTACTTCTTAAACTTCAGAGACGATTAAATTGAAACAATTGTTTCAGCGTTAAACAATTATTAAAAAAGCGAAGAAAAGGTTGCAAGACGTTCGAACGGTTTCATCTCGCCCAGCCAGCATCATCGCGTTTTCATCATCATCGTTTAATCACACGATATCGACGATCGTAATTTCCAGTCGAGCCACAGAAGCAGAAAGAGGATGGTGTATTGCGTGCACGTGCGTACACGCATCGTTCCTCGTGCATTGTGTTTAATATCTCCTTGTCAACAATGACTGGCCAAACTAATATACTGCCGACACACCCGTTACATTGCGACACGACACAAATACAACCTCGCAACTACGCGCCGTGCCGTGCCGTGCCTGCAAGCTGTAAGCGTGTTCCGGCGGTATGCTCGCGTCTGCCTCGCGATGATTTCTGAATCACAATCGTTCCGAGCGAAGGCTTTCAAAAATAACGGAACTTTTGTACGCTTTAGAAACTCGTAATATTTATAGCACCTTCCGTGTCATTTATTATGTTTTATACCCGAACTACCAAACGGGTCAAAATGACTTGTTTCAAATTTCTTATTTTATATTAGAAAATTTATCAAGACGTTCTTGTCAAAATGCAGGCTAATTTTCACTAGAATTAAATTACTATTTTATTTTGAATTTAAAAGAATGGGTAGATTGAACGTCTAGGGTTAATACGTAATACGAGGTATTTTTAAGTGTTTTTAATATACTAACGTTAATTTAAGTTTAAAAATTGCCGAAGAAGTAAGTTATGTTTTTACTCAAGAGAACTTAAGACAAAAATGTAATAAATGTGACTGAATGTGCAAAATAATCACCCCTTAAGAAAATTGTCGAAAATTGTAAAAAGTAACGAACCGTTATGTCCGTATCATAAATTGAATAGAATTAATTGTTCGGTTATTCCGTGTCTTAGAGTACAACGACGGTGCAACGACGACGGAGAGAGGGCTGAGAAGATCGAATTGTAAATGGCGAAGAAGAGAAATGTTGGACGATAAAGTAGAATGATACGAGATGGAGGAGGAGGTCAAGGAATAGAAGAAAATCGTTTGTAATTTATGATAGCCTGAAGGACACGGTTGCTGCGTGCAATAGTGGGAAGAGAGGAGCGAAAACGGAGATAATGTGCTACTGGAAGTACGATCGAAATGAGAGGACGCGTGCCCGACTCTTTTCAAAGTGTATTGGTATTTGGTGAAAATAAATGAAAATTCTCTTCGCTGCTACAATTAACCCTTCACAGACAAGCATATTATTCCTTGTTTCGTAGGTAAACTGAAGCGTTTGTGTTATTTTATTGTTTACAATTTTTGTAAAATCTGAAAATTCTAAAATAATTGGTAAGTAACTATTGATAATAATGAAAATAGAAATTTGATCGGGAATTAAATTTCACTTCTGCTGTCAATAACTCAGGTTGCTTATAAACCTTTGTACACTTGCCTTTAATTTTATACTTCAAACCTGATACTTCAAACCCAAATTACGTTTGGGTAATTTTTTGCGAATTTCGTTTTACACGCGTGTTTCAAATGTGACCTCTATCCTTTATATTTCGATCAAAGCACAATTTTAAAAATTCTAATCGTAATTTATACATAGTTAAGGCTTATCAAGCGTGAAATATATATAATGTTTCGATTTTCTTCATTTCAGATGCACTCATTGTAAAAATCATAGGTTAAGGGGTTAACTTACTTGCATCATTATCGCGTATCTGGTCATTATCGCTAAAATGCGTATATGCGTACTAAATAACAGTTGCAAGTCACTAAAATATATAAAATTAAGTATTTTATACTCTTTGAAACAGTTGCACTTTAATATAGTGAAAAAAATTGCGTAATTTCACGTAACGGGTTAAGAACTAGTGGGCTCTTACCTTAATCACCTCGTAGTGTTTTAATATATGTACGGAAATTAATTAAGAATTTATAAATTAAACATGGATACAAAAATATTCAATTAACTAAAATATGTTAAGGGGATAGAACAGCAATAATTAGTAATTAAAATACTCTTAACGATTTATATAAGGCATTTAAAAACTTATGATTTAAAGATATTGTATGTTTCGAATATCTAATTACAAATAACATGTAGGTATCAAGCATGTTCTTTTGCAAATAATCATTATTTCGAAAGACATCGTTCATTAAAATTATTTCAATCAGATTCATATATCTATCATCAGGTATCTGTAAATCGAAATCAATTTACTTATTCATTATGTTTATTATCTGTTATCGAATGTCTGTAACTTGAGATTAGTTCACCTATTTATTAAATTTGTTACTTGTTAACCGTTTGAGGACGGATCATTTTTAACACTTTGACTGCCACATCACCCAAACATGGGTGACACTTGAATTTCTATAGAAATTCGTCGCCTATATTATTAGCAATTTATTCAGTCACTGAATTAGGAATATTTGTAATAGGTATTTGAACATATGAATAATACAAATACTGAAATATTGTGAAACTAACAGAGAAAATTTGATAGAAATAAAATTTCTATTTAATTAAATGTTCAACAGATTCAACGTGGCAGGCAGTGCGTTAATCTTGACACAGTGAACGCACGGAATATTATTTATTTGATAGTTTTCCTATGAATTTTGTTAAAGTATTTGGTTATACCTTTTCTCTTTTATTCACACATAGTTATTCTTTGTGTCAAAAACATTGAACAATGCTTGTAGAATATTTGCATGAATTTATGAGTTATTAAGGCGCTTTGGTTTGAACAAAGGGTTAATATTGCTCCCTGTTACAAGATATTTGGCTTATTCCTAATCATACGAGATGTGGAAATATCACGACAGGTTACCACAAATCCAAATTCAACCATAATTAATTAATTAATATTTTCCACAACGTGCTCGGACCATTCCTTACAATTTTAATCAGAATATTTGAAGATTGCAGAATGGCGGTAGCTTGGCTTCGGAACGCGTACACACATAATCGACGGTGTAACGTGTCGACCGTGTTTACCTGCCGTTAAATCGTCGTCGTGCCGTAAGGGCGGCGAAGACGTGAAACGACAAGCTGTTAATTATTAAGAAAATCGATATACGGCCCGTCACGATCCTTGGTCGGCTGACGGTACACGAAAAAAAAAAAGAGAGAAAGAAAGGAAAGGTACACAGTGAAATCGTGCAAAAGGGCCGAGCTGGATGGACGTGACGTGAGAGCAATCAATCATTCCCAGCGATTTACAGACTATCGACCCCGGCCAGCGGGGCTGAAACGAAGAGGCGAGCAGAGAGGTAAATGGATGTGCGTAGCTGCTAAGAAATTTTCGATGATGAAATGCTTGCACGAGAAGGTACGTATCGGACCAGACACTCGGATGACTCTACGATTACGGGAATGAACGGTACACGGCTGATGGGAATGATATAGCGAGCCTGTAAATTAGACAATCGAGTGACGTTGATGTCTAGCATCGCGAAACTTTGTACAGTAGCTTGTCATTCAGTCATTTACCTGAAGAGCTGGAATATTCTGTCCGCCGTGACGGAGCATTTAATAATTCATGTATGTCTGTTAGTTAATGTCTTAACACATTGCCAAACGCTGCTGGCGTTCAACTTAGATGCTATTTGACTTTAATAATGCGCAACCGTTTAATACATTTTTCTATCGTAAACCTCATTTGCTCTATAATTTTCTCAGCAGGTGCATCGGTCTGTACTGGATATTTATTGCTGTAACGTTCAGATAAATGAGGAAAATTTAAATACTTTAACGATCTTTGACTGTGATAATTATAATTAAAGTTAAACTTCAAATTCAATTGTGCTGAAAAACCTGATTCATAATGTTTCACGTATAGGTCACGTATGCCACGGTGATTAAATTTTCTATAATAAAATAATTAATAAAAGAAAAGATAAAATAATCAATAGATGCAAAATATTAATCTGAATGTAAAATTGATCGAACCCCATCACGATAAAAACGATTCAGAATAAACAATTACGGGTACAATCCGAAATTTTCCTCGTCACGTTTTGTCGAACGATTAAAAGAAGAAAATTGAGAGAAACGCTGAAATCGCATCGTGAAATCGAACGTTTCCCGTAACGGGAAAACGAAAGGAAAAAATTGGTCGGAAAACACGGTTCTCGCCCCATTACCGACCGCTTGACGTTCATTTCACGAGCCCGTTTTCACTTGCTCGTAATAGGCCGATGATAATTATCGCGGAACGGTGGCGGCAACGTTTGTTTTTACAAACGGGAACTACGTAATCATAATGGGCGACTTCCAGCTTTGGCCGGCTCTCCTACCTTGGCCGAATTCCATCGAACGTCTACTTCCTGTCGAGCCCCTGAACACAATCCACCGTGAGTTGCATGCCGCCACGTTTTCTCTCGCTTTCTTTTTCGCTTTGTCTCGTTTTCTCTTTCCTTTTATCATTAACGATCGTCCCTTTTTAAACGGGCAACCCGCTGCACGCGGGCCTTTGAAATGCAACAGAACCTTTCACGCGTATCGCCGATCGGTTGCACGTGCACGAAAATACCGAGAGATTTTTCGGAATTTCGAAGAATCTAGCCATGTACGTAACTCGCCTTACGACGAGCCGAAAGTCTGATCGACTTTCGTAATATGTACTTCGGTTGCATGTTAAATTGGACAACGATACTTTTCGGAAGTTTTCGAAACGGTAGAAAGCTTTTGGAGATGCAATCTTTGTATATTGCCATTTACATCGTCGTTTTTGGATTATTCTAAGAATTAGCCTTTTGAGGACCAGGTGATTTGTTATCTCTTTGCGAGTTACTCAATGTTATTCGTTTAATTCTCACGATGATCGAGTATTAATTTACTCCAACCTGTAACCTATTAGTTTCTCTTTTTTTGTTGGTATTGAATGTGATTATCATTAATAAGTTGCGTTTAGGTTAAACAGTCGCCTACGCTAGAACAAAATTGCCTAAATATTTTTTGCGATTCCTTGGAAATTAACCCTTTGCACCCGAGTGGTGCCTCCGGAACACCATATAATAATCATATATGTCAATATAATAAGATTACTGCTTAATCATTAAATTAATTACACAATTAACTGGATAACAAAATATTCATGGTAACCTTAAGATCGTACATTTTGGTTATTTCCCAAATAATATGTAGAAAAACAACGGATCATCGTCCCAAGCATTTATGTCCCTACCAAATTGAAACAAGTCGCAAGTTGCCTGATGTTCCTTTAAGGAAGGAAGAAACGGAGATTGAGGGTTAGTGGGCAGAAGAAAAGGTAACAGCGAGTCGAAGAAAGAGGAGACCGTCGAGAAACGTTTCTTCCCACGACGTGGCCCCAGACATTTGGTCCAATAATAACATTAATTTCGTCTACGGAGGAAACCTATTGTTCGGTTGATGCGTCCTACAGCGGATGCAGCCCTTTTATTCTATGCTGCACACTGTGATGCAGGTATACCGACACGCAGAAATGTGTAAAACGTACCTTTCCACGGGCTTCACCTGTTTCGTTTCAACCTTCCTTCCTTTTTCTTACAATTCTTCCATCGCTGAGTTTATGATAATGTTTATCAACTTCTTCGAGGATATATTTCAATTGATTCGTCTTAAGTGGGAATTATGTAAAGGAATAATGGCATTTTGTTGCAATTAACTCTAAAGGAATATTGAAGATGTCATTGGTTCGTTATTTTCCTACATAAATTGATAGACAGTTCTCCATATCTTAAAAATTGCTCATGAGGTGTCACATATCTCATGTCATATTTGTTGGAAAAAAAAAGAATGATCAAGTCTCTGACTTTATATAAAAACCTCTAATTTGAAATAATATTTATCAGTACAAAATGATTGTTTAAAAGTGCAATATTTTCTGAACCGTTAATGTAACCAAACATCAAATATTTCAATTTTTATTTATTTTATTTTTACCTTAAAATATAATAATTTATCTTCAATAATTATACTTTCTCTGAAGATTATTAAAAGATTATTGTAACATTATTTAATGAGAATGTTAATCCTTATTCAAATATTACTCAAAAAAAAATCTAAGCCTAGACATTTTATATTACTCAAAATAAAATCTAAGCTTTTAGACATTTTCTAGTTATAAGCACTTTTATTGTAAGTTTTTGTTTTTAATCAATGATGTAATAATGTACTTCTTCTGGTATTTGGCTGGGCCATTTCACTCAAAATTGCAAAAAAAATTAAGATTCAATTATATACAAGTAAACAACTCACTTTAACTTTAAAATGTTTTTGGCACGATTTTGTAGTACACCTGACAAATGACAAACACACGTCGTTACCTTCCGGTCCCCTTAATACAGTCTCTGGCCATCAAATTAGGACCACGTATGAAAATTTCACTTTTCATATTTCATTCAATTGTATCAATCACTTGATAATTCAGTTGATACAAGATTACTGTAAAGTACGTGTCAATATTTTACGAGCAACCGAAGCCATAAAATCGAGGGAAGAAAAATCGCGGGAAACAAGGAAAGAAGTAGCCACGAATCGTGTTACGATTTCGAAATCCGTCGAAATACCGACAATAAATCCCCGGAGCGTTTCTACGAGGAACGATTGCACAACGTGCCAGTTCAACGACTCACAAACCACGATCTCTCTCGCTCTCTCTCTCTCTCTCTCTCTTTCTCTCTTTCTACACCCTAATCCATTCTCTCGGGAGAGTATCCCTCGCCTTGGATCAAGATAACGACAAACAAGACGACGAAAATGGGAGGAACGGGTTCGCGCGAAAAACCTGAAGCGTTATCCTCACCGACATCTGGCTGCGCCTTAATTATTTTCCCGAATGAGATTCCGGCCGTGGAGCCGAGAAACACCGGAAGCGGCGTTACGTGCATTCGCGTCGAAACTGCCGCCAACGGCATTCCGTATTGTCTCCGAAACAACAAAATGCACTTCTGCTCGTGGCCTTTACGATGCTATCAGCTCGGTATTCCGATTTTGGTCGTACAATTAGTACTTTGACTGCTACGTCACCCATGTATGGACGAACACTTGAATTTCCATAAAGAGATGTTACCGGTATTGTTAGGAATTCTTTCGCTTATTTAGTTGAAAATAGAAATAACGAAATATTGTATAAAGAGAATACAAAATTCGTTAAAATGAAATTTTCCATAGCTACAGCGTGGCAGTCAAAGAGTTAATTGGATTACCGTACCTTTTTTTCAAGAGATTTTCAAATGATTAATACAGATTTTAATACAGTTTTACATATAGGTATATGGAAGGTAAAATAATTTCATTAGGTAAATTTAACACTAAACGTACCACGACCGGTCAAATGACTGGTTCTAAGAGTTCTTTCGATATTCTGCATTATTTTTGTTTTCTTTCATAAATTTAACTTCGGTTAATCAATTTTTCCTTTTGTATCATCCTTCGATGAGAAAAATGTATAGTTTGTCTTATTTACCACAACTGGTCTTTTTGATACATTCAATGCTGGTAGGTTTACTGCTAAATAGAGACGTTTGGTGAATTTCAAAATTATCCCCACCCCTTCTTTTTCCTAAAGTGAAACTACATCGATGTGTTATTAATTTTATTAACTGCAAACCTGTTAGTTCCCTACAAAGAGAAGGAAAAGGTTTTTTATAATATTCAAAGAAACGAAGGAAACTTGAATTCTATTTTAATTTCCTGACAAGTGTAAAATTATCTTTCCTTCATTCAATAAAGTTTTGGGTGATAAAATACCTCGTATCGCTATTTCTGTACGGATAATGGAAACTGTCGGACTTCCGGTGCACGTGGAAGCCGTTTATTTCGAGAAACACAAAATTACACCGGTTGACAAATCAAAATAGACCCGATGTTGGCCATTCGACGTATCCACAAATAAATGTAATATTACCTCAGAATCAGATTTTACTTATTTTACTTCTGTTCCAGATTTTACTTTTATTCTTTCATGCTCTCTGTACTGACTCGTTACTTGTCCTGACTCAGATACAGAGTGTCCCAGAATTAGCGTAAGAACCGGAAATGGAGGGTAGCTGAGACGATTCTGAACATATTCAGAAATATTTTGATCATGTGCTCTAGGTTTCGGATTCATCCTCGTCTGCCGGGCAGATTTAAAACTATCTTCAGCAGATACCTCTGTATCCTCTTATGTAAATGAACTCTTGTAGACTGATAAATATTAACATTATAACGGTCTACAGAATATTATTCATGTTACTTACCCATTCCTAGCTACTTATTATAATCATCATTTTCAAGCAAATTGATGTAGCATGATTGATAAGCCTAGTTCCTTATTTTTATTACTTCCTTACGACACAGTGTTTGTATGTAAAGCTTACCACCAGAGACTTCGGGAGATTAAAGAAAAAATGAACGCGAGGCTGGTTCGTTAAAGCAACGCAGCTCATAAAATCGCTTATAAGCGGTTAATTGTAAATTTCTCCCTTTCTTTTAGTCATTTTTCTTAACAATCCATCATTTCAGATTATAGAGAGCCGATATAGGACGACAATTTCTACGTCATCAATCGGGTATATGAAAATTGAAAAAATTACTTTCTAAATCTCCAACTTCGGTAGTCGAGATTCAAAAATAACGAATAAAAAGGTAATAATGCGCATATGGCATTTCTTGCGCGTATAAAATCGATCTAAAATTCATTTGCGGCGAGAAAAATGCAAAATCCTTCATATTAAGCGAATCGAATGACAGAAAAAGATTTACCCCCTTGCATTCCATCGCGTTCATTTTCCTTTATCTTCGTTCAGCAGAAGTAATTTGAAAGAACTTTTCCGTTCGCGAGCGCAGCTCTTAAGAATTCCGCGTGTTACGTTGAAAATCAAAGAAAAACAATCTAGCCAGGTAACAGCATCCAATCGATCTCGGAGGTAATAGCGCGAAGGGTTAATAGGCAACTCGAAATCATTTCTTAGCGTTGAAACACGTTTTCGAATCGCAGGAGCAGCACTCGAATTACAGATTCCATATATGACCACCGTAATCGAGTTTTTCGCTGAAACGCCGTTCATCGCCGGTTGTGTAAAAACGCGAGAACAGTGGCACAGAATCCTGCGAACCAGCCAGCGAAATCATAACCTAATGACTACCTGCATCAGGCCTCCCCGTAACACGGATATTACGTCCTATGCCCGTCCGTGCGAGTCCCGTTTTAATATTCACATCCGTTCCTTAAACTGGCCTCGATAGAATCTGCTCGAACCAGCTTTTTGCGTCAATGCGCATTTTCAACACGCACACCGGTCTCTCCCTGTCGAGGTGTATTTATCAGCCGCTTCCGGTCCACTACTTCTTTTCCTACATTATGATAGACTGGATTCGAATAATGCCGATCGAGAACGCGGACGATACAATTTGCGATGTGTTTTTGTAAATCCTAGTCTTGTGGTGTCTTGGAAAATTTCAATACATACTCGAAGATCGAAACAAAGAACATATTGAGAAATATGTAACTATAGCTAACGCCAATTTACCATGGTTAATTTACCGAGTTTCTTTAATTACTTATTCTGGTCATTTAAAGGAGATAGTAATAGAACACGTTTATTATATTTTTTAAACAACTTTTTCATATCAGGTGAATATAATTCTGTAACTTCTTGTAACTTATGCACACAAATTTTTCATTGACAATAATGAAAAAAAATTTTCTTTTAAATTGGAAACAAATAAGGGATAAACAAAATAATTCCTCAATTTAATAAAAATCAGTTTACGCTTTGACAAAAGCGTCTTGATAAATCTTCTAATATAAAATAAGAAATGTGGAACAAGTTATTTTAACCCCTTTGGTAGTTCTAGTGTGAATATGCTTGTAAACAAATATGTAGATAAGGAAATACAACTTCTTAATTATAATTGCAGATTTATGTGAATAAAATAGAAATTGTTTCTTTTCAGCACACCTCGAAGTTGATTACATTTTCAAAATAAATAATTCATCGGTTAAATTCTTAACAGGACGTTCTATCTGATTCGAATATCTTAGCATTAATTTAATGTGAACAGAAATCTAACATTTATTTAATTTTCCATACCTACTCTAATTAATATATTTTGCGTTTTAAATACCGATCTAATTAGCTGTCGCGTTTTGTTTAACGAACGTTCAGAACAAAATCGCACAAGCTAAGATGAGATCCTGCTACAGTAGATTAAAGAAAAATGAATGACAAAACCTTTATGCCTCCTCTAACAAATTTTATTCTCTCATAAACGTCGTGTAAGTGAAACGACAAGAGCTTTTCATTCGATTTACAGTCACTAGCCGTTACAATAGCTATAAAATATTGGAATATATAAAAATTCGCCAGATAGTTCCAGTTCGGTTTTACGATTTCTCGCGAAACATCGTAATCCGTCGTAAGCGGCATAAAACGTTTCTTTAGGTGCTTACGCGTCGCTCGGAACGTTATTACGCGCGATTTTTCGCCGAGGAACACGCCCCGGGGATACCAATATCTTTTCTCTTCCACCCTTTACCGCGTTCGCGAGAGCATCGCTACGCGTATTTTACTTCGGCCCCAGTTTCTTACGCTGACGGTTATCCTGCCAATTTATTCGCCGTAACGACCGCGCGTAATCGTTCATTCAATTACCATCGCCTATCGCCTTTATGCTTTTTCTGTGAAGCTTCGTGGGGAAAATGCTGCTTTCGCGACTTCTGTTTTGCCCGACGTTCGTTTCCTCGTGCGACAGCCGTATCGTACGATCGTTTACCGGCTAATAATATTACTGAATTTACACCGGTTGTAACAAGTTGTACGCTTCTGTTGCGCAAATAATTTTTTTTATCTTTTTATAGATCATATCGCACTTCAAAATGTACTGTAATGTGAAATGTACGGTAACTTTTTAAGAAACTCGAAATACTTTTGTAATTAGTCCCCGTAATTTCCTCTAGATTTTTCTAACATAGAATTACGGAGTTGATAAATTTAAAGTACAGGTAACCCTCCTACAACACGGCATCCTATAACACGTTAAGAAAATTACGAAATCCTTTGTACAACACTGTACTTCTACAACATTGGATAGCATAATTTTATTACATTAAATGAAAATAATATTTTGTTTTGTATTGTGTTATACATACATTTATATTTAAAATAAAAATTAAGTTGCTTATATGGAATTTAAAAAAAATGTTTGCTTTTAATAAGTTTTTGGAACGTAACCTCCTTTTTTGTACTGGCTCTAGGTCTCATATAACACGGTTTCTAGGAATCTATCTACCGTGTTGTAGGAGGGCTACCTGTATATGCGAAAATCGTAATTTCATATCGACCGATTATACGAATTATATGAGCTCATATCATGCTGTGAAATGTTGCACATTTCAAGTAATTTAATTATGCTTTTATTAACTTGTTAGTCCGTTTAATGATCCTTCTATTGTGCTATATTATTGTTTATTTATAACTTGTATATTCCAATCGGTCTTTCAAAAGCTGAGCAATTTGACATGATTCATTAAAGTTTATTACAGTTGTTATACGAGTAAAACTTAATTAATAAGAAAACGTATAATTGACCGCGAAATGAATATGATAATAAATGACTTAGCATTACCACTTTTACGCAATACGCTATAAATACTAATATCTTTCACATTCTCTATATATGCCATGGACTGCCACGTTTTATCAGAATATACGTCAGGAACACAGGTGTACGTTCTCGTGATCGAAGAAAAATCTGTCGATCGATAGGTCGTATCGAGAAAAGATCGCGTACGAGAAAGGAAACGTGATCGAAGAGGTTCACGATCATAAGACACGATATACGAGCCAGCCTCTGGCTCTGCGTTCTCTTTGTTTCTTCGTCTATCATTGTCCAATACAGCATTTCGCCCTTTATCTTCAATCTTCGATCGCGATGTAGCCTTAATAAATATAATAGTAACCCCGCCGTTCAACATCCACCATACTGTCATCTTCCTGAGTAATTTCTTCCTGTCGATCGTAGATAACTATTGCGATCGTTCTGTTGAGGACCGGCAGGTTGACTGTCATGTTTTGATCGAGTTGATAGCTACCGATTAGACGTGTCAAAATGAATCGTGTTCAAAATACTTTTTCTGCTTGTACGATACACAAAAATATAAATCTAACGGTTTAAGTATTTTTGAGTTCACTTAAAGATCAATAATAATTTCTTTCTTACTAATTAATCCTTTCTCCTGCACGTTTTTATATCAAATTGTTAACTTAATATATGAATACAAGTAAACTGATTTTATGCTTCCAAATTAATTAACGATATATATTTTTACATTAAGCATTACCTGAGAATTTTTTATTGATCGATAGAAAATAGTTGAGTAGCAAAATGTTAACTCAAATAATCGATTCAGGTTATTAGTCACTTGTGAATTGTTTAAGATTCAGTGCCTTCTTAAACTGTTTGTATCATTATTCGCAATTTCTAAAACAAATTTTATTTTTAATATTAATGCGACACGTTATCTAGGAGACTTCAAATACGACATTGAAAGAAGTAAAAGTTATCAATAATTAAAATATCAAAGATAGTAATCCTTATTGCGCAAACACATTTTTTATTTATCCTTAAATATTATAAACTGAGATTATCATACATTTTGGCAAATAGATTAAGGGTTGAAATCTTAAATTCTGTAATAAACATATAATTTTTTCAAGCCCTGGGTCTACTTGTAACAAAGTTCAATGATTGAGTGTACTTTGAAACAGTGTCTGTTATTCCTTATTAGGAAATTGACAGACGTTGTGAAATGCTTCAGACCAGTGATGAGTAATCTCCAACCCGCAGGCAGTGTGCAACCCACTAAATGTCTACTTGTAGCCCGCATGTGATCCTCTCACAGAAGGCGCTCGCTCGTATCAGAAGCAAAAAAGGTAGGTAATTTATTATTAATTTATTACTAAAATTTTATCAAGAAAGAATTATTTTAATTTATTGCTAAAGGTAACTTATTATTCCATAATTAAACGGTCACACTTCAATTTAATTTTTTAATAAGGTATTTATATTATTTATTGTCCTAGGTGTCCTGAAGATAATTAATCATCTTTTATTTATTCTTCCGTAAAAAAAGAAATTTTTGTATAAAATTTCTCAGGAATAATTTCTTTTGTAATTAAAATATTAACCCTATCATATAATTTTTATCTGAAATATTTTTTTGTATCGTTCATACTTTTCGAGATATTTGACTAATTGCAAATATCAGACAATTTCTTTCATATTCGAAATTTTTGTTTAATTAACGAATAATTCGGAAGGTGAGATCGTGAATCGATCAAAACGATCCATTCTGCATACTTTTTATCAGCGCAAGACACAGAAAACAAAAACCTTGGCGTTTTGCTAGTCCGAAGTTCTTTCACCGTGACGTATCCCATTCCAATTTCGTTCGTATCTCATTATCGTTGATTCTCGCCGATGGTATCGCAAAGCGAGAACGGTAGGATCGCTAGGCATATGCAAACAAGACAAGACCGGCCCGAGCCTTCTGGCCTCTCCCTTTCAGTCTTCGTCCTTTTCGAGCCTCCTGTAAACGCGTTCACGTATTAATGCCGTTGCACACGCACGTGTCCTACGTGGCTGCATAGATCCTGGCAGGCGGTGTGTCCATTTCCTGCTAATTAAATTAGTGTATCGGCCACTGTCCAGTGTCGTGCGCGGCCCATGAGTCGCGGCCATTTCTCTCCTTCTCTTCCCACCGCTTCTCTCCACTCTTTCCAAGTCCTGCTCGTGAGTTTAACGACCCCTTTCGCCTGCCTCTGTTGCCTCCATCTTCATCAGTCGTAGCCACCGATTCCCAGGAGTCTCGTATCGGACGCGGCTGTTGTTCTCATTAGGATAAAACATAGGAGTCGAAGCCGTTAACCGGATTACCGGACATGAGGATGGCTGTACGTCCGGCCGACTGGACTGGGAAAGGGCGAGGCTTGTCAAACGGCGGAGCGAACAAGATTACGGCAGATCTTTTGATGTTTCGTTGTACAAGCTCGGGATTGAGGACGCAACGTAGCTCGCGTTTCAGGATAAAAGAACAAAACCCTTGAATCGGATGTACGGAGCAATTCTCTCCGGCTGAATACACGTGAGGTGCCACCAAACGGATCTCTTGTCTGTTCTTCGTAGCACTACAGAAAATTGAAATTGCTGTACTTGGCAACCCTTTGGTGACCACTTGCAAGACAACCATTCTGTCAGATTTGGTAACTTCTCCCATTGAAATCATTTCAAATTTTATTGGGTAGGACTTTTACTTTTTAAAAAATTTTACCTATTGTTTTCTTAATATTCATCATTTCAAGTACCTATCGAGATTATTTCTAGTTAGGCGAATTAAAGGATTCCTAATTACCTATATGGATGATCGATTTCTCTGGGAATTCGAGTGTCACCCAGATATGAGTGATGGGACGATATACATGATTAATTAATTATTTATATTAGAACGTAGCAAATTGATAAAGGAAATAAAAGTAAATAGACGATAAACATTTGTAATTCTTTTCTTTCTAAAGAAGACTTTAGAATTTTAAAAGCTTTGTTGGATAACGCATTTAGACTTAATCGTACCTAAAAATGCCTCGAGTGCAAAGGGTTAAACCATTTTCGAAGACACAACATGTTTGAATTATAAGTCAAGAGCCGTCTAAGTCTTCCTAAATTCGCAGGTTTCTATCATAAAATAAGATAGATTTCCCCATAAAAGTATTAATGATCTTGCAAAAGCCAAGAAACAATGATATTACAAAAACATTCCACAAATATTCGATCTGCTTCGGCTGAGACACCACGTATAAACGGTATACAAAGGGGAATAAAGTAATATCATGTGCAAAGTGCTAAAGAGATTAAGTACTTCTTGATCCCTTTCTCATTTTACTTTGAAATCGTAAGAACCGAAGTTGAACACGTTCCTACCTTTAACACGAGAATTAAAAATAAATTGATGGAGAATAAATTGGAATATGTAATATCGTTTCGTTTTATCTCGGAATGCAGCTTAATTATTTCTATGTTCGAAAATGAAAAATCTGTGATCCATCATTCTGACAGGTTAGGTTGTTCCAGCGTTGTTCGAAAAGAGAGGGGAGGGGAAAAAAATCGTTTTTATACGGCTTACATTGTCAAGAACGGGCCTTAATATTGCTATCGCGTGACGACACAGAGGGGGGGAAAAAAAAATACAAGAGTGAAAATAAAATCGGAAACGAGCCGTTAATCGGATTACTGTACGTGTTACGACGACCACGTCGCCGGAGGTCAGGAGTTCTAAGTAAAAGGCTTCGTTAGCGTGGAATGAAGCACACCAGGAAAGTTCGACAGCATTAGCTCTTCGTGGAATCGCATCACGAACATATTTTATCGAGAGCTAACGATCATTTCTTGAAAAATGACTCTTTGACAAGAAATATTGAACTTATAAGTACTGATCTTCGAGAAAAAACGGCATGTTTAGGTCTGGAAAGAAGTGGCAGGAAAGGGTTGCAAAAATATTCGTAATCTCTTAGCTAATGACTAGTGATACACGGTATTAGCTGTTCAAAGTGTTTCAAATTTCATCTTTATCAATGGAATTATAGACAAAGTGCAGTATTTAAATGTTTTGCTATTGAATGCTGCTAAATTGTTATTTCCAGGAAAACTGTTGCCATGGAAAGTAATAATTATTGCACAGTATGTATTATAATACATAGACATAACTTCAGCGATGAATTCAATGCACATAATTAATAAAAATATGAATATTTCTTCTATTTAATCTTGTTCATAAGTTACAGCCAATTCTGTCTCCCAATAAGTGGTATCATTCATTTTTAATTTAAAAAATTTTACAATTTTTATGTGATTTAAGATTTTATTCTAAGAAACTAGAAATTTATTATAAAGCATATTTGGTAAAAGCTTTTTGTCGAGTGGCGCCTCTGAGGCGACATACGTGATTAACCAGAATATTTGAAAACTTAAAATTTAAGAGTTATTTCTATTAGAACGTAGCAAATTAATGAAAGAAGTAAAAGTAAATAGACGATAAAAGTTTGTAATTCTTTTCTTTCGAAATAGAGCTTTTGAATTTTGGAAAATTTATTGGAAAATGTATTTAAACTTAATCGTATCCAAAAATGGCTCAAGTGCAAAGGGTTAAATGTGTTTAATTCGCTACATTTCTTTTGATAAAGGTATCAAGCACGTCCAATTATTAATTAGAAGGGAACGAATACTTATGCCGCTATAAATACCACTAAAAATCGTTGATATATCTCATGGCTATGGCATGCTATACGTACAGCGCCTTCACCGAGATAGATCAAACTATCTATTTACATTTTTTTGTAAACCTGACGCGAACATTCATCATATGGTACGTATTCAATGGATAGCGAATGTAACAATGAAATCTTAGATATTATTTAAAGCATCATGTTCGGGAGCAAAGTAAATTAGAATTTTACATCAAATACAATGGTTCTGATAAACAGATTTGATAAATTTGATACATTATCGAAATTAGAATGAATCAATTACAAATTGCACTTTCGACGACTGCAGTTTCTTACAAATCGCATAATTCTTCGAATTGTTAGTTATAAGATGATTTATTTAAGACATTGTTGCTTTATCTATTGCTAGTTAAACAATAGATAATTAATCAGGACTTTTTATTTGAACAAATATATACGTACTCGGGTAAATTAATATGACTGATCATTTATTCATTCTGAATATTATGGCCACAGTTTTCTTTCGTACTTCCTGTTTATTACTTTTCCTTTTTCTCAAGTTCCGGTTCAATGAATTAAATATTCATCGAGTTACTTGCATTTATTTAAATGAGTGTCATTTGGTGTGAACCAAATATGTAAGAACAAAAGCTGTATAATGCTACAAATAAACAACATTTAATATTATTCTGATATTTTTCACTGCAAATTTCATTATTAAAAATGTTGGTACAAGAATATTAACACTTTGACTGCCACGCTGCAACTACTAAAAATGTCATTTGATAATAATTTGATTTTTGACAAACTTTATATTCTGTTTCCGTGTATCCATCATTTTAAAAATATCTACCAGGAATAATTTTCAACCAAATGAACGTAGAAATTCCTAATAATATAGGCTATGATTTTTAATGGAAATTCAAGTATCACCCATACGTGGGTGACGTGGCAGTCAAAGTGTTAATAACAGAATAAGGATGTAAATTACTTCTAAAATTTCAGTACTTGCACTATTGTAAAGTGCAAAGTTCTGCAGTGCAACAATTATATGTATTCTGATCATTGAGAGCCTGACTATTAGGTGAAATTTTTCAAAGTTTAGGAAACAAATGAAGGATGCAAAAACCTTGGTCTCAAAAGTTAAACAACTTAAACTGAAATTTAAAATAATTAGTACCGCTTTTTATTTAAAAAGTGCACATATATTCTAGCTTTGGAAAATAGAATGCCTAAAACTTTTCTCGAGGTTCTCTGCTTGAAATGTTCAGGTTAGCGAACTTTCCTGGTGGACAAATTAAGATATCTCCCCAATCGATCGGCAAAGCGTTCAAGGCGTAGCAAACAGGATACATAATACAATATTAACAAGATACGTTTTATGTAAGCGGAATAAAGAACGACCGGTACCGACCGTGATCTGACACAATTTTCTCGCATAACGCACGAAAAGCTACGCATAAAATGTAAAACAGGAAAACCGTGCATTCGTTACACGGACGGTGTCTGCGTCGGAAAACGGACGGGCAGAGCGTCCTTTTTTCTTCCTCGAGCACGATCGAGCGGTCACGCCGTTTCAGTTGCCGCGGCCCCTAAGTGGAACGACATAATCAGGGGTCACGATCGGCACGAATTAAATTTGCAGAGCACCACTGACAGCCCTGTTAGGAAGGACAGGAGTTCGTCGGCTACACCGGAAGTTGCCAAGTAGGGAAAACTCGGTGCACCGGCCGAATATAATGCGACGAGTCGGTGACAAGTATGGTAATGCGACGCGGGTATAATACGTGCCTGGATTTCAACGTGGCGAGCGTGCAAGCTGCATCGCTCCATCGCCGACATTCCCCCGGCCGTTTGAATTTCCAAAAAACTTAATTGGATGATTACTTACTTCGGACTCGCGCCGCGCGGCCTACGTATAACTGTGTTCATAAGTTGTTTGCATAATTGTATGACCCGTGTAAACGGCCGCGAGAATGCGAGCCGACGTTTTTCAATAATCGAGCCGGATTGCTGATGATAGACACGTTGCAACGGCCGGGGAAGAAACATCTTTTCGACGCGCGGAATTAGCTGCTTACGAAACGTACAACAGCCACGATGAAGACGAAGGTATGACGTTTTCTTGTCGAAGACTGTTTATAGAGCGACTGGTAGTTGTCAGAATAGTAATTAACGAACGTTCTTGCGTGCTGAAAGTATGGTCGGAGATTGTCAAAGTAATCCTTGGTGATTACTTCCAAGGCGATTGATATTGTCGATATACTGAATTTTCTAAATGAACAAACTTTGGCATACTTTTATAAAAATTCATTCTTTTCAAAATTTATCACATTTACTAAATTTATTACTAATAATAAGTCACAATAACAAATGGAAGCGTTGAATTAGGAAAATAATCTTTACTATCCTTAACCCCTTAAGAGCTAAATATTTATTGCCTCGATGTTAAAACAAATGAAGAAAGCCAAAATATTATTTATACTTCGCACTTGATAAACCTTGACAGCATTAACTGTAACTGCAATTTAAATTTAAGAGGAGAAGTCACATCTGAGGTGTAGGGTGCGTCAAGGGGTTAATAATCTGTGATATACCACCGTGTGATTGTTAACATGACAAATCAGAAATATTTTTCAATACTCTTGATACAAATAAAAACTGTAATTGTAGACATTATTTTCTAATATAAATTATCTGAAGATTGTAATGATGGATTTAATTATCAAAGAATTAATATAACAACTAAGTAATCCATTTATTTTCTATCAATAAATATGCAGTCTACGTACATTGACAGCTATTTACAGATATCAAACAACATTCAATTTACCCAACGTCACATGACGTGATTTATGATCAGGCCTAAAAAAATGTTAAAAAATTTAAAAAAAAAAGCAAACTGCAAATAACACTCCTGTATACGTGTGTCTCGTTTACACATCGATTTTTTTTGAACGACCTATTACGGCTGAAAGTGTGCATTACCAGTTCAATGCAAATAATTAGCATGACAATGGGGGACGCAAAGAAACCGTGTTTCACACCTACCGATAAAAGAAGCCGGAACGTTTGACACCAGAAGATAGATCTCTCGGTACCGGTAGGTCGCTTATCGCCGGATCCGTGTCGTAAGAATTCAAATAAATCTCTTTCTTTTCGCGATAAAACGCGACTGGGCCCCCGTCCACCCGACACGGATTTATTCGAATTCATAGAGAGCCGTTCGCCGCTAATGATATTCAAACCCACGCCCCGATACACGTTAATTACACGCTCGTGACGCTCGTGAACAATGTAAAGCACAAATTGGCCGGCTAATATTGGCCACTGCGTGTACGCGAACGGGCACGTGTCCTGCAACGCTGCAGAACGAAAAATCGAGGCGGTTAATGATTGTCCGCGTGACGTGCGATGACGAAGACTTTAGTTGTACGAAATACAAATTAATTAACTGTTAACCCCTTGCCATATTATTACGAATCAGACTCGTGACGCACCTTACGCTTCAAATGTTACAAACCTGACTTTTATTCTTATTGTTAATTGAATTTTAAATGTAATTCCAACCACAATTGATATCGTATACTATCGTTAAATGTAAATTCTATATAACATTAGATTTTTCTTTGTTCGTTTTAACATTGCAACAACAAATATTTAGCTTTGTCTGATGCACCTGTGGAAAAAATGATAAGGAAACTCCTCCAATCCGATGCATTGCACCAATAGAATAAAGGTATAATAAATTAAAGTCAAATTGTGAGAAGTTCTATTTTAGTATAATAAAGTATTGCTTTGAATGTTGTCAGGGAAACTATGATTCAAAATTGTAATTATTTGAAAACGTAATAATTTTGTTAACAAAATATTTTTGGGTAAATAATTTATTTTATTTGTTAAAATCATTCTGAATATGTATTTTAAAAAAACAACCAAGATACGCAGAGATTGATTAAAACAATGGAAATATTTAGTAAAGGTACACGGTTCCTTCATTAACCAATTCATTAACAATAAAAACAATTCATTAAAAATAAAAGTAAATAGATCATAAGTATTTGTAACTCTTTTCTCCCAAAATAAAACTTTTAAATTTAGACTTAATCATATCCAAAAATGCTTCGAGTGCAAAGGGTTAATTGTTTATTCTACCCTCTCACATTATTTTATATGAGACTTATTATAGTAAAGGTATAATTTATTCACGAAAGCCACAATTACCCGATGAAAAAGTTAGTACACAGCCGTGAAACAGAGACGCGCCTCATGAACGTCGTCGAGCGAACAGATCGCATCAATTCGCGAGGAAAATCGTGAAACGAGTACAGTAAATTCGAAGGATGAGTTGCGCCCCTTACCAAGCCGAATTACCCGAAATTTATGACACAGAACAGATCGAAGGCTCTGGCCGAGTAAGTTGTCGAAACTCGCGGCATGCTCGCCCGAGCACGAGATTTATGAGACTTCTGACTGCAGCCCGAGTCAGAGCATAATATGCACGCGTTCTCCGTAGATGACGCGCGTCTCCCTTCGTTATTATCTCTCGTACACCTCGTTTTTCTCCTCCTGCTGTCCATTCATCCCTCCCGGGGGCTGGCTACCTTTTTTGTCCCGTTCTCACGTCACTCCTGGCCCGACCGCGAGCCCGTACCAAGCAATAATTCGCATCAGCAAGCCCAGATGCGGTTTGTATCGGGCGTAATACGTGCGCCCTGATGCATACGTGGTAGCGGAGGGCATTAGTCGATCGTAGATTATTGATGGCTTCATCCAGTGCCTCTCGGTGCCACCAGGTGGTCAGATTCCGGTCTGTTTCTAACGAACGAAGGAGTATCGGCAATCGAATTCAAGAGAGGGTGAACGATACGCGGCGCGGCGAGAATGGAATGGAAAGAGTTTTCAGGGGAGGAGAGAGAGAGAGAGATGAGTTTGCTTTACGGCGTGGCGATGTTTGACTAATGCTCCGCAATTTTGGCTTTTGTTGCTCGGCGAGGATCGCCCGCTGCGATCGGCCAAATAGGGAAGAGGCTGGTTAACCAACCCTCGACTTTTCGATGCTACCCTTGCCGATGGCCCGCTGCGAATCGAGTTTAGGAAGCGTCGAGGACGTTCAAGCTTTCCCTATATTCTCCTTTCGAACTGATTTTTACCGTGTAATCGTCAGCTTGCTTGTCCTTTTTTAACCACCTTTGCAGGTAACTCGATAAAGTGATCGATTGCGGTGACTGAGATATTGTAAGAGGGGAAACTCGATTGCTTTTAAACGTTGAATTTACGTGAATAAACAACCTTGGTTCTTAGTATTTATCCTACAACGCCTATAAATTATTTACGACAGTAATTTTGTTAGAAAAAATATGAAGAATTTAAAAAAATTTTAAATTATCTTGTGAACTGTTGATTTTTTAATATATATTTTTTCAAAAAATGGTACAAAGAACTAGCCACTCAACAGTCACTTTTGTACAGTGCATTCTATATTTGAAAAATATGCTTCTGGCCCAGTGATGGCAAACCTATTCATCTTAATTATTAATCTTTGAAATAGATTATCGGCTGTGTTAGGGGTTCGGCCTTTTGCGTGCATGCACACCGCACACCTAGCAGAACCGGTCCCGTTTATGCATCATTGTTATAAAAGCCTGCGGTATGATTTTTATCGCAAGCTATGCGCTCCCGGGGTAAGCGGGCAATACGGTATGACAAAGGTCAAACGTCTCACACGCGCCATACGATCTGTATAAACATCTCAAACAGCGCGCCGCCCTTGTTTTCTGTGGGTTACAATGTATCGTATTGCTCGGAGAGGTTGGCCCGATGACCATTCCTGGGTCCACCAGGATGATCACGAGCGAGCCAGAGAAGCGTGACGATCGCCAGTCTCCTTCGTCGAGCGAGGAGGAAACGGTAAGATCGCGAAATAAAGCGAACCGTGCGGGGGGAGAGAAGGAGGAAAGACGGGGAGCGGACAATCGCCGGATGCCGGAGGGCCGCGCGAACGCGAGTGCGAGCGCAGGTGTGCCTCCGCTTATACGGCGAGTACCACGACAACGGTATTAACGTGCCACTATATCGATATCGTTATAATATGCAAATGCACCGGCACACGGGGCCTCGGCGCAGAAGTTAAGAGTAACACGTGTTGCTCTTGCCCGAGGAGGTACCCGGAAAGGAGATCATCGATCGCGATCCGTCCCAACACCGCCGACTTCTGTTTCCAATCGAAGATCTCTATTCAACGTGGAGCCCCAGATCGCGTTATTTTCCTCGCTTGTCCGTTCTCCAGACCGTCTTCATTTCCGTCGGCACGCGTCCTGCGTCCTGCGTTCGCGGTGCGTGCACGCGCGACTTCTTTCCGACCGCGTTGCCTGATACGGTCATTAATTGGAAGGAAACGTACCCAATTTTTTCCGAATTTCAGAAATTATGCTTGAAAATTTTGAACTGGAAGTTCGATCGGTGAACACTAAATGATTAAGTAATTAATAGTTTAGTTGGACAATTTTTCTATTCGAGTTTATAAAACTTGAATATTTTTTATGGTACTGAAATTAATGTGTAAACGGAGTGAAAAACTAGCCACGTATTCATTAACTCCTTTCCATGTTCCAAATCTGCTACTATTTAAAGTATCATTTGCTAATGTACGAACCTTCTTTATTTCAAAATTTATATACCTAACTGTAATTGATATATTATTGCATGTTTCCTACGGTTTTGGCTACCTTGGTTCAGTCATTAGAGGGTTAAAATATTTTTTAGACGGTAAAATAAATTCAGTATAAATTCGCATAACTACATTAAAACTAAGACTGTGTATACTTAATTTTAACAAGTTTACGATCCTGTAGTTCGGGTTTATCAAAAAACGGTCTTTATCAAAGATGTTTCTCACAAAAATAGCCCTTGTCAAGTGACTAGTACTCTTACTGACTAGTTCCTACGTGTATTATCTAAGAAGACTATTAGCATTTTTTATTGTTGTTTTCAGCAAATTTAGATAATACTGAATTCAATTAAAGCAACATAGTTTACTATATAAATTAATTGGCCGTAGTTCTTTTGCAAAATAATTGCAAATAACAATAAAATTAACATATTTATTATTAAAAGTATTCAAATTTCAGTTAAGTGAACGTCTCACGCATTGAGATATCTAAATAAAGAAGAAAAAGTATAAAAATGTTGGATTTCGAACAGATTGGATTTGTCAATTTGTTCAACACTGAAAATTTGAAACTCTTTGAGACTCCTACTCTTATTTCGTGAAGCATTTGATCCGAATCACCATAGAGATTCATACGAATCCTTAAACGGCAACATCTCGAACAGCTCGAAGAAGGATCTATGCAACCGTGACTCGTTAACATTGTAACTCTTACTATTCTCTGTTGAAAGTGTAAGGTCGTATCTTCGACGAATGGCCCCCGTGGCCGGGCAAAGTATTGATATCGAGAAACGTAGCCAGAAACACACGGCAGGATCGGTGTAGTTGGTAACGCGGTCCCGCTCCCACGGTATCTTTATTTCAATCGTTATCTTAACTGTTCATTAAACGTCCAGTTACCAGTGGTAAACACAGGCCCAGAAGGCGGGTAACAATGCGCAAACGCGCTTACACCGGCGTTGCGAACAGCGGCTGATATTTAAAAGAAACGCGGCCCGTTCTGGTTAGCCGAGGCACCTGGATAGCAGATCATCGATCGCGATATCAGCCCGTTGTTCAGCCTCCTTCGAATCGAATACCTCTTTATTTACCGTCGATAGATCACACGCTTCCAATTCGCGGCTTGTATCTCATAATTCAACCGAGTCGTTATAGCATATTTAATAATACTCGCGTCCTGTTGCCTGAGAAAAGAAAAAGAGAATTCCAGGCTGCCCGGCTGCCAACGGCTCGACGCGGCCACGTGGCTGCTTTCCGAGAATATTGTCACCTGGACGAGAAATATCGTCGCCTAATTAACAAACGTCCGATGGAAATGAACTATTTTCAGTAATTCTGCTACCTTTATTAATGAAAAAAAATGTTTAATTTTCTGGTTACATTTGTCAAGTTATTCTTGCGCTAAAGTTTTTCAATAACTTTAACTTGATGGTAAAAATGTTAAGTAAGGAAATTATTATTCACCTGTTAAAGTATATAATATCGTACCAGGAGCAATTTAACAATCTTTTACATATTTGCTCTATTTATGAAATACACTCTTTCACAAATAATTTTATAACAATACATTAGTTGTGTATTAAAATATTTGTTGGCCACGCTATACATGACAATTAGAACAGAATCGTGATATTTATGGTGAAAATTTCTGTCAAGGGGGTAGTTTAGCTAAGGCGAGCTAAATCTACTCATTATTTTCAACTTAATCTAGATATATGGATTCTTGAATTAGGATTTGAATTTGAAACCTTCCATTTGGTCTACCACTGCTCTAATCCAACTACCCAAGCGTACGTCTACTAACACTAATTCTGTGGCTGCTCTTGCCATTAGAGGGTTTCCATCGTTATTACGAAACCACTGTTCCCGCAAATTCTATAGCTAACTGCCGATCTATTCAAGCAGATCTATTCAAATTCCCTGAAACATTTGAGACTGACACCTGCTGCAGCCAGACATTATAAACGTGATTATGAATAAATATTGAATCCCCAATACTTGCCTCTTTGTTTACAATCTTTTCTCGTAGACATTGAAAACATGATTTGTCTTTTAAATTTCTTTTTTATGTTATTTCACGAGAGATGTAATATACACAAATTATTATAAAAATAAAATCAAATATATGAAACGAACATTTGATATAAAATTTGAGTGAAAATTTAGGAAATTCCCTTATAACACGGTTTGAGAATTAAGAAAATTCCCTCATACCACATGTTTTATCTTAGACTAAGTTTAATAAATAAATGGAAGATATAATTTTACAACAGAACTACATTACTACATTATTATATAAAAAAACGTGAAGCAACTCAACTACACCAGAAACCGTAACGACGGAACCAAGAAAAAGGAAATACGATTTCCGTTTTAAATACCATTTAAGAAGTGTTTAACACATCAAATTCGAAAGTTTACGTCCATGCTTTTGCATTACTCGCTCGGTTATTGCTATCTCACATTCTATCCTTTGCTACGAATCAGATTAACGAATAGGTCCGTCCTGCCAATAGAAAAAATGTGTATAACGCAAAGTCGTTTCGCTATACTTCTGAGATCAGTGAGATATTTCACCCCTTACCGTATCATTTTGTTTACAGGTGCGTCAGACAAAGCTAAACATTTATTGTTGCAATATTAAAGGGAATAAAGAAAAATCTAATGTTATATATAATTTACATTTAACGATAGTATACCATACCAATTGTGGTTGGAATTACACTTAAAATTCACCTGTAAGAAGAATAAAAGTCAAGCGTAAGGTGTGTCGCGAGTCTGACTCGTCAAAGTATGGCAGGGGGTTAATCGAAAATTCGGAATTTCCCAGTTCTGTTAGCGTCGTTTCGAGCCGGCGCTGTCCTCCGCCACGCGATCGAAACGCTTTCGGAAAATGAGAAACGCTGGTTGTTTTGTCGCCACACTTTGTCGGCGGCTTGACCTTTGCTCGGCATCGTGATAAATATATTAAACCGAGTTCGTGAGCGACGATGACTCATTGTCAGTTGGAGCGCAACATTGTCGAGCTGAAAGATTTTTCTTTCGCAAAGAAAACGGGCTGCCTACCACGGGACTCACTTACATACATTCGCTTTCAAGCAACACGTGTTGTTTCTGGCCGAGAACCCAGGTCGATCGTGATTCATCTTGTCGGTACTAATCGACTTCCGTTAAATCAAACGTCCCTCTCCGCGCCATTGGCTAATACCTCGTGTATCCCGCTCTTTCAGCTCGATCCGGCAAGTGTGCTCTGCGCTCAGAGCGTTCCATGCCGCATGAAATTGATGGTTTATGACGAATGATTCAAACCAGATTAACCCTTTCGTTACTTAGGGTAGCTATAATCACCTGGCAGTAACCGTTTACCGTGCACTAAGGAGGACTACAGGTCAGCTGGTATCGTTTGGTGCATACCATCAGATACTTGCATAGAAAACAATGAATTTTTTATGAATTATTTATAATTATTCACTATAGATTTTTTTATAGACTCGAAAACAACTCGACGTGTACATCGCACTACACTTCAAAGGGTTAAACAAGAGGGTTCTTTTATTTGAATGCTTGATAGGTAATCCTTGAACAGGAGCATATTAGAGCAGACTAAACTACATTACCGCGAATAAACTTCAGTTTATTTGCTTCTCTCGATTTTCGTTAATTAATCATCAATTTCTGGCCGAGAACGAATTTGCGAAAAAAGATTCGAGGGCGACGGTGCGCCGGGTGTTTCCCCCAACGTTCCTGTTCCATCAGCGTTTTTAAATAATTGAACCGGCCCGAAAGATCGCAGGAGCGACGCGGACATTTGCATACTTCGAGGCCGTCGCGTGTACCCTTCGTTAATTAATTAATACTAATTAATCATGAATGACGATGGGTCGACGATAAAGAGCGACGTCACGGAACATTCGCGAGCGGCGTGTGTCGCGGGGCCGGATCCTTTCGTCCCGTTTCCTACTTCGCTGTCCCTTCGCTCTCCTTTTATTCCCTCCTTTCTTTCTCGGTGGGCCGTGCAAAGCTAATTACCCGCTCGTCTCATTGGCATGGCGTGGCGAGCAGTGAAAGACGGCCAACGAGAAACGGCCGAATGACTAATTACCCGTGGATCCATACGAGTGGAACAACGTTTTCGAAATGTACGTTTACGCGGATTATTAACGCGGAAATTTCGTCCGTGGTGGCGTTTGTTACCGGCCACACGAACGTACAGGTGTACGGAAACTCGCTGTCGAGACGACGCCTCGGCGCTAATTAGCGCCACCAATTAACGAACGGCTCGCTCCTCGCAACCCTTCGCCGTTGTCTTTGTTCCTCTTTCGGCTCTGTTTTCTTCTGGTTAATACGCTGCCCGCTTCCCCTTTCCTCTTCTTTTTTCATCTATGGCCGCGTATTTTTCGTCTCCCCCCCGTTGGCTCGGCCACTTTCATTTTGCGGATTTTAATTTTCACCTTTTTCCATTCGAACGAAATAAAAAGGATCTTGCTGCTTTTCCTCCGTTTCTTTGTTCCTGCATCCCGCTCGTCGACGGATCGCTATCGATATCTGATAATCTATTTTGCGCCCTCTGTACATCGTTGGTGGTTCTTTCTGTTCTATCTGAGTGACAGTGAGTGTGTGGAGGAAAAAGTAAAATATACGGATTCGATCGAAATATGTATTGAATTTTTAGTATATTATAAATATTTATAATATACTAAATTATACTAAAATAATTATAAATATTATTTGCTCTAACGTAAAAGTAGTTCATTTGTATAAGAAATATTGATGAAACACTTTCAAGCTGATCATTAAAATACCGTAAGTCGTCAAACTAACTGTTTGATGTTAAAAACATAATTAGAAAGTTAATTCAGTGATTTTTATCAAAGGTTAATTTTCAAATTGATGCGGCATAAATGCTACTTTGCGAATATGTTTATGTTATCAAATCATGTCGTACCTTCTGTGTTTAAAAACTCGCGATTCAATATGCAACAGCTTAATTAGAGAAGGAAATGAAATGATGAAACGCGGAGGAAAGTGGAACGAGAGGAGCGAGCAGGACAGCTAGGAGAAGAGTGAAAACGTCGTGAAAACCAGAAGGCGTTCCACGGGCGCATTTAAACGTAATTTCCATTAAGCTTGCTCCGTATAATTACGCCATTAGGACCTCTTTAGAGTCCATTTAAAGTCATAATCACTCAACAAGTCGGTCCCGTAGCGGCGTGCTTTCTCGCGGCGATTTCACCACGGGCCCCTTGCTCGTCCTCTTCGTCGCGTCTCCTTCTTCTTCGTCCTTTTCCCGGTTCGTCCGTCTCGGTTCCGCAACAGGCCGGCGGAGGACAACGTTGCCAGAAATCTTCGCACGATAATAGGACGGGCGTAAATCATCGGACAATGGCGGAGTAGGCAGCAGGTCTCCCTTTTCCTCGTCCCTTTATCCTGTCGTTCGAGCCGCGCGAACGCTCGCATAAACACGTGGCATAAATCAAACGCTGGGGTATCATGGGACACCGCTGAGAGAGAATTCCGCCCAAGGCTCTTCCGTTTCCTTCCAGGCCGGTGAGATCGAAGACAGAAATTGTCGCCTCTTCTTCGAACGATCGTTTGAAATCTATAATTGTTTATTTGCATACAACTGACATATATTTCAGAGCTGTTTCGAGCCTCTCTTTGATCCTTAAGTAGACTACCGATGCAGCTGCAGCTCAGTGCAACATTAAAGTAATATTTTTAACCCTTCGCAAGCATTTTGGGTCGTTGAAAACGAAATTTGATCCTTCGTCAAATTTTTACTTTTGTTATAAGAACCTTTAAATATTTCACGCAACGAAGACTTTTGGAAACTTGAAATAGTAAACTAACACGAATAATTTAGGTTACATACGAAGGGTGAAAAGATATGTTTGTCTATGAAGGATTAATATCTTTCTACACCTCAATATTTTCATATTTATTACCTTGAAGAACTGAATCACTGTTAGAAAATGTTTCGTTTCTTAATTGTTTATCGTTTATTTACAAATACTGAAGTTATTATTTTAACTGTTTCCTTTTATTATTAAAACTATAGCAAAAATATATGACTCTCTTTTGACCAGAAAAGCCACACTGCGGTTTTTATTTTTTAAATATTTGTTACACGAAGTATTCCCATAAAATATGCCTTCTGTTATCATATACTTTAGTAATAGTGAAACGTGAACAGATATTACCCGATATTGTATATTTTATTATAAAAATCCAAAATGATCATTGTTGAGGCGCTGCTTCATGAACGATGATATCCGAGCGCACGTTCCTTTCACTTCTTAATTCCTTTTCTAGGGACACATTATACTATAAACCCGGCAATATCCAGTGAATTATAAATAGCCATTGAAACAGAAACGCTGTTTAATAAAATAATAATTTAAAGATATTCTACACTTTATTTTAATTTGGATTAAAAAATTCTGACGTACATATGTATTAATAAGAAGATATTTTAAATATATTAAACAAAAATTATTGCATTCAGTGCTGTAGAAGTACAATGTTGTAATTTTCTTATCGCGTTAGAGCAAAACAGTGTAATAGGTTGCAGTATTATACGAGGGTTCCCGCAATTTATCCCACCGTGTTAGAGCGAAACCGTGATGCAGGAGGGCTACCTGTACATACTTTTCCAATATCCTACTTCGTGTTATTATTATATGCCAGTCCTTTTTATCTTGTATCAGCGAGAATGCGTCACGGTGAACGGAGATCACAGGACCTCCTCTAAGGTTGAGGGAAACGAAGGACACGAGAAATTGAAGGAGGCTGTCCTGAAAGGTTAATGGAAGGAAAGGATCACTCTTATTGCAATTACTGTTGACTTTCAGCCGTTCTCTTTCATATATTTCACTTTCTATGAAGGGTTCCACCTTGAAATGTGAGAATAATTACGACCATGAACTAATAAAGGAACGAGGTTATAGTTTCGAAACGAAACGCCAGTAGTTATCGATCTATCCTGCACTTTCGTGCTTGGCCTGGTGATTTAACCCCAGTATTACATATTTATATTTTTCCCCACGTATGTATTTAACACTTTGTCTGCCACTTGACACTTGAATTTTCATTAAAAATCGTTACCTGTATTATTAAAAATTCTTTCGTTTATTTTCTCGTTTCAAATTATAAATAATAGAAGTATCAAAATATTGTAGAAACAGAATATAAAATTTGTCAAAAACCAAATGAAATTTTCTCATTTGCAAAAGAAAAGCGATTTCTAATCTTTTCGTGTACACACAAAGAAAAGAGATTTAACATTTAATTGAAGGATAGCACGTAATCTAAATTTCGAAAAAAAGAAATAATGAGATTGTTAAAAATTAGTACGAATACCTTGCATCGAAATAAGAAAATGAAATTGTCTTAGAAAATGGAGTTACCTTAGCTTACTGCGCATACTTTTTTAAACGAGTGGTATAACGGTCCTATACGATAGGGTTGCAAAGGCATATTCTCGAACCGTGAATCCTGTTAAATATCGACGGTCAAACGAGATAGAATAACAGAAATGTAGCCATGTCGTGTCGTGTTCACGACGGTCTAATGGTAAAGCAACGTCCTTCGCATAACTTCGTGATCATCATGGATGGTGATGGATCGCTAGCGATGCACCGACGTGGGTCACGGTTCGTTACGATTTCTCGCGGCATTTTCCCCCGGCGGAAAGCGACGAGCCGACAGAAAATATAATTAGAGAAAGAGAAGGACGCAGAAACATTTGAATGATCCGATGCATAATACAATTCGATCGCGTTGACTCTCTCGGCTGGCACGTATATACATCTTCTTAATGTCACCGTGACGTAAACCCGTTGTGTTCGAATGCATTCGTTTCACACGATTGTTCGTGAAAGTCGTAATTAGATGGGGAACCTTGCTGCCGGATCTCACGGTTATCGAAAACTCTTTCGACACAGACCGATCGGGCCTCGAAACAAGACGTCCGGGACGGGAAACATGGACACGAGAAATTGCATAGATCGTTGCTTGCGTCCCGATTGAAACGCTATGACACAATTTCTGCTGTTCGCCGCATTTTTCCTGTGCACGGCTCTTACCTTCTCGGAAGAAGTGTCAGGTTATACGAAACGAGAAGTTGCCACAGACACAGGGTTGAGTTCGAAAAATGTATAAAACTGTACCGCCTTGTTCTTATAGCTGCCAACGGTTATTGCTAAACGTCATTTAACGAGGACAGGTGAAATTAGAGGGGTTTAAGTAATCATTTAGCAGGTTTCGACTGCCACGATGGAGCTAAGGTAGTATTTTTATTTTCAAGTTTTTTTACTAAATAAATAAAAGAATTCTTAACAATATGGTTCACAATTTTTATGGCGTAGTAATCAAAGTGTTAAAAGATACAGGTCTTCGAATTTGACAATTTTTAACTGAGCTAATTTTATTTTCTTCAAAATGACGTAATTTGTTTGGTGACAAATACAAGTTAGAAGAGCAAACAGAAATTGGTTACATTTATGTTATATTTGGTTTCTTAAATTAAAAATGTCCAGTTTTCTTAAACACAAATACACAAAAATGATAAAGTTATAAGAAGTCCATTTCATTTTAAAAGGACTAATGCTGGTACTGTGTAACTTGCAGATGACGTATCAAAATCACAATTTCAAAACATTGCTTCTCACGTGTTGTACTATGTGCCATTGCGATTTACATGTATTAGAATAAATATTGTGTCTTAAGATCTTTTTGCAATTTAAAAATATAGAATACCACTAAAAATACTTTACTATTTCCTTTCGTAAACGTAAACAAATTGAATTAAAATATGTATCCATGGACTAAGCCGTTTAAGTCCTAAAATTGAAATTAGTAACAAAGCTTTAATTATATTACTTGCACACAATTTATACGATTGATTGTTGCCGCAAATTCGCCGCGATCGATCGAATCGCGATGATTTTCTGCTCGAAAAATGAAAATCGCGTTTTGCCGCCGCCGCCTGTTACCTTCGAATTTTTCATGGAACAATACGAGATAATTTCATGGAATAACGTAATGAAATAACGCCGGGGGCGCACATGTTTCGCAGTTCAAGGGAATTCTGCACGTGGAAATTTTAATTGAACCGTCGCCCCTGGAAAACTTGCAAATGACGAAATAATGAGTCCGTCATTCGCAATCCGGCTGCTTTTTACAACGATCAGATAATGCGCTATTGAAACCTGGAAATACTGGATGTTTCTAAAAAGATGTGCATATAATATATTGCAAAAACTAAAAGTCGAATCGAACCCTTTCTTTTTACACCATTTTGCATTTATATTATATAATTCCTGCTCAAAAATTTTAAAAACAACTTTGGTTAACGAAATGTTACAGTCGCTTGTTTATCACTTCTGATATTTAATTTTATTTTACATTTTAACCGATCCATTCTTAGAGGTTAAAATGTATCGGTAAATAGACAATCAAGATAAATATTTGCTAATAAATAAACCATTCTTAGTCTTCTTATATTTTTCAATAACAATCAAAAGTTTTAATTCAGGTTTAGATTAAAGAAATGAAAAATAAAGCAATACTTTGTTATTCTCGTTGATATCTTACAGCAATTATTGCTTAACAAAACAACTATTTATAGTGCAACTACATTGTATCCTATTTATCAGTTAATAGTTGTTTTTTCTATAAATCATGACTGATATTTAATAAAGGCAGCAGTTTTTATTGTACGAAGTGTCCACTATAAATCAATTAGATCTAATGAGCTGAGTGTAAAATAACGCAACAAGTGCTCAAAAGATAGTAAATCTTCGAACAGATGTGCAATAATCAAATGTCATATACCACGTAACCGGAACTTTATCAGATATTTGTGCATTGTATTGTCATAACGATAAAGATCTTTCACTTACAGAAGATGCATCGAACACTGCATGCATTCATTATTCATTTTCAGTGGAGCGATGCTTCGTGTGAAATTAATCGAATGGTATTCAGAAATTACGCTCGATTATTTGGAATTAATCGATTTACATGTTCATCGAAATTCAAACGTTTCGTGAAATAAATTGTTACTCAAACAGACTTTAAAAAAAATTTAATAAATTAACCACCTTATAATTAATGTGTCTTCTGATATGCAATGTCTACCAAAATTATCGAGACTGCAAAACCACTAAAATCTGTATGGTAGATTTTACAATATATATTTATAAAACAACACCTTATGAAAAAAATAGGAATTTTTAATTTTAATGAAGAAAATTCAACCATTAAAAAAAAAACAATTTTTATAATTAACAAATTATACAGTATTTACTATCTATAGGAGAGATTTTTCAAGCAACGAAAAACGAATAAAAATGAAAGTATCCAGTTTTTCCTGAAAACCTGCTGCAAAAAAGAACTGTTAACCAGATTTACAATAAAAACTGATTGAAGAAGAATTTTTCTTGAAAATAATCTATAACAAGTGGTACCTGTATTTGTTACTAGAAAAATATAATGGAAGTTTTCGAAGTTCGAAAGTAATTCATGCCGAAATAATTTCTGCAGAAAGGAGTCCCTAGGTTGATCCCTGATGAAGATAGTAACTCTTCCGCGAGATGTATGATAATCATGGATCCCGCAGCAACGACTATACAGCCTGGATCTTATCTGATGTCTTATATTGTGTTCTTACAGCGGCGATAACCTTTCGCGAGGGTACACGCGTGTCTGTTGTTTATTTTTAGCGGGAGGGCCGATTCATAACGGCGAGTAATAAAGTTCTTGCCCCTTATCTGACAGTTAGCGTCGCTGTTGAGGCGACCATTTCATTGTTCGCTTTTCACCAACGAAATGGCTCTTGCTGGTGGCGCTCTTGTCGTGTTACACGTCACTTCGTACCCCGAAGAGACATCATTGCACCTGTAAGTACTGCTACAGCCTTTGAACTATCATTTTTTCTCGTTTTATTTAATATACCGACCAACGCTAGTCAACGCTAGTCTGAAGTTTTCACAGTGAGGGTTAATCAAGCTGGACCTAACACTTTACCTACAAAAAGATACTTGATTGGTGAAAATAGCTACGGAAATTAAACAGATTTTCAGTTGGTATGAACATCGCTAATACAAATACCAGAATTAGCTAAGTATTGTTGGCAGTACTTGTAACTTTGTACAAGGTTGGTAATAGTAAAAGGTCTGTAAAATAAAAGGAAGTGCAGGACTTTCGGGCTATCACTTTCTTTCGAGCGAACGTGTGGCGTAGTTTTCGGAGATTGTAAAAGTAAAAACGTGATAGTGTTAAACAGAAGCGAATCCAGCCAGTATAATTAATAAAATATATTTAATCATTTCAAACATTTGATTGGTGTTGTTACTTCAGTAGATTGACGTTATCATAATTGTATAATGCAAGTATTGTTCCACGTAAAGATAAAAACGTGCCAGTATTCAACAAGTATCATAAATTTTAAATGTAGTACCTGCGAGACTCAATAATGTACAGAACTGTGTATTTGGTTAATTTCTTCGATCTTGCACCCTCCAGTCGAGAAAAGGTTTCCAAAAGACTGTAAAAGGCGAAGTATTACGAACTTTCGTGCTAAAATCTGACAGTACATTTTCAAAGGGGTATACTTTCGAAGAATGCAGAAGTGGGTCGATTCTTTGAAGCCTGGCCATCAGAATAACCCCTTGAACTAGTTCGAACGGCTTTCGTTAGCAGCGCGCGTTCGCGGAGCGTCTTATCGGTCGCGGGAGGGGGTAAAAATCGAGCGAAAGGAAGCAGGGGATGAAATTATCGCTGTCAATCTCGCGATACGATGTATCGCCGCCATGAGACGCGTATCGTTCATCGATTTCAGGAACGATGGTGTGTAACGCACACTCGTAAAGTGTTGCGTGCCGGCACGGTATCAAATGTGTGAGCTGAAACACTGAAAGCTCGTAGCAATCGGCAACGAGATCTCTGACAATCGGTGACTTTGCGCCAGGCAATTCATTTCGACTTATCTGATATTCCATGGTCTCTCTTCGTTCGTTCACCCCTTTCCCCCTTGGCCACCTCTTTCTCTCTCTCTCTCTCTCTCTCTCTCTCTCTCTCTCTCTTGTTCCCTCCCTTGGTCGTTGTACCTTGAGTTCACTGTGCTATTTGCTAGCTGCGTTTCGAGCAGATAACTCTCGGCGTGCAATCGTTTTTTCCAGCAATTTATGGCTGTGCAAAAGCTCCGTGGCGATACTCAATAAAGACCACGGTGGATCAACGTGGATACGCATAGACGTCCGGTCGTTCCTGTTACCCTTTTTCCCCTCTTTTTCTTTCTTTCCTTTCTTTTTTCCTACTTTTTTTTTTTATTACTTATGCCAAGGCGAAATTTATCGTCCGTCCAGCGCACGAGCTGACGAGAAATAGAATTATTGCCCTAGGGGGTGTATAAGGCGAGGCTCGTGCGTGCCTCCGCGCTCTTCGTTAGAACGATAGCTGATGTTTGTTAATGATCCGTAGATAAGATTAAATAGAATTCTTGCTGGATCGTTTCGAACACCACCCGGCGATTTTGCACGGCGTAATTTGCGATAGATATTGTTTACAGCGAATTGATTCAGTTAAAAGGAACAGATCTTTATTAGGAAATAAATGTACCGCTATAGACTTTATGATTTTGTCCTAACGTAAATGCATGGCGAAAAGAAACATAGGATTCTAGTTTTTTTTAAGTAGTTGTACAATGACCTGTAACATTTAATATCGGAAGTTGTTTAACTTGGTTAAGTTAAAACAAAACTTGGCAGACAGCTTTTACAAAACGCCATTCATTTACTACTATTTTGTCTCTGTAATTGTCTTACTCGAAGTCGAATCCGAAGAAGGCTGGACAATAGTTTCTTCGGTATTAGATAATATGATATTCTAGGATTTCAGGATTTCTGTTCACGGTCCATGAGTTTCGAAAAAATGCCCTCTTCAGAAAAGTGAGCGTTTAACTTTTTATTATTTGGATCCCAAAAAATAGCGAAAAATAGCGTAGTAACGAAAGGGTTAATAGAAAAATATATCACATTTGTATCAAAATTGTACATACATAACTACTGATTGGCTAATTAAGCTATTATGAACATGCACAAGAATCATAGAAAGATTTGCAAGAATTAAACCGTTATGCCGTACAGAATCATTATTCTGTAAATCAACCTTGCGAGAACAAAGTTGACAAAATCATAAAAGAGCTATGTTAATTTTAAGATCAGAACAACAGATTTCGAAACATGACACGATTTGATAACATAAAAGAACCAGTTATATCATATCAATTTGAAGCTCAAAGCTTAATGATCAATATCCAATTACAACAAACAATGATCAGTTTCGAAACGTAAAAGATCTGACACAGTTCAATAACACAAAATGATATTCTTCATTCGATGCATCAAATTGTATTAAATAGTTATTTTTTGGGCCAGTGTCACCTCTTCAATAGGGCAAATGGCGAACATTGACGCGCCACAAAGAACAACCCTATCAATTGATCCTCGCTTCAATTCCGGCCCACGATACGAGTAAAAGGTAGCTTGTTTCCCATTATGTAAAATCAATAATTATCAGCGATTGCAAGGATACCGCCATCAAACTGAATGATTGAATAAAACCACGGAACGAGATGTATTTTTCGCCGACAATTAGATTGGTGTTGCACGCGTTGCTACGTTCCACCAATTAAAACGCATTGCCATTAACTTCCACTTTTGCGGTATTCCATCCACGGCAACTGGTTAATTTGCCTGGCAGGATATCCTGTCGATCGACATCCGGTGGTTATTCGATCGACCAATCTTCGACAGAAATCAAATGACGAGGCGAAAGCTAGTCGCAGCGCACGATGCCATAAAACACGTCCTGCTAATTAACGATTAACCATGACCAGCATTGCTGGCTACCTGCTGGAACCAATGCATAGTGATTAGAACCTTGATGATATCAGTGCCGTGGACTGTCCTTTTTCTAATGTGCCATCAGCTACGCGGATGAGACTAGTTTAATTAGAATTATACTATAAACTTGGACGATAACCTTTCACGGTTTAACTGCTTTTAACTGATGCTTTGCTTCAGAGATTTTGACACTTTTTCTATTACTATAAAATTTGGTTTTGCAGAAATTAATAAAGAAATTTTTTCATAATTTGGGCTTGAGAGCGTTAGCAGAAATAGAAACGATGAAGCGGTAGTCGAGAGCTGAAATTTTTTTCAAACAAAAATATTATTGTATAATATTTAAAGAAATTGTTTTCTCAAATTTGGAAAATTTTTAAATACCTTTCAGTTTTGTACGATGATCATGAGCTATGATCATGAAATTTTAAACTTAAATCATAATCTTTCATGCTGGAATTCAAAAACTGAAAGGAAAATCTAGTGTTACGATGTTTTCTATAACAGAGATAGAAACAAGAGACGACAATCAAATGTCTTTGAATTTTTAAGAAAAATTTATTCTTCTTAAAGAAAAACATTGTTTCTCGGTATTGTTTGCATACAGAAATATTTTTATTCAAACTTTATGAACTTCGTCTATATTTATATTGTAATTGGTGCATTTCAATTTTATGTGAAATGAAAAATTAAATTGCGTGGTATTAAAACTCATTAAAAATTAAAAATAATTGTGACAATTTAAATTGAATTTTTTGCTCCATTTTATTTTCATTTTTCAAATTTTACATTGTATGATACTTTTTAAATGAAAAACTTCGATTATGAATTACGATGTAAATACACAGGTATTGTAAACAAGTTGAGCTTTAATTTTACCAAATAAAAGTCTTACCAAAATTTTCTCGTTACTATTACATTTAATTACTAAAGTGGTTGCAATTATAATATTAATACCTTTTCAAAATGGGGCCCTTTATGAAGACACTTCAGTCGACATTCCCGATCTACATATTTTGCATTCTCGTTCAGCCCAAACAAGCGTAATTATTAAACTTTATGAGGAGGCATTTTTCAAGTGATTAATTAACTCATCTCCGCTGATCTATCGGCTAACGAAGGACATCGTTTCACGACGTTGTAATTAATTTCGAGCATTGCATACATAGACGTTTCGTTATGTTCGTAACCCGATTTCGAAAGCGACGATGAACGGAAAACGATCGAGTTGCGAAATTAAAAACCGGCACCTGGCGAAGGGTCTATCGCATCTGCATCGTCGAACTGGTACCAGACGAAACGGTCGACGTGCCGAATGCTTGGTAGTCCTGTTTTGACAGATCATAATTCATCGCGTGCTCGTAAAACCGATTCTACGAGTTCCTTTCTCTGTTTTTCTTTCACCGGGATTAACTTCAAGCCGAGCATATAATACGCGATCGAGAAGCTGCGGAACCGTCGAGGAGAGTTTTTGCCAAAAGGATCATCATCCTGGCCCAGTGATGGCGAACCTATGACCCGCGGGTCGGACACTGACCCACGCAGGCTTTTTAAATAACCCTAGCGTTGATTTTTATAAACTTCTTTTTTATATCATTCAAATACTCAGTGCAGCGACGACTGTCGACTGGGCATGATGTCACCTTGTGTGGTAATTCATGGTACCACCCCATTTATATCAATTTTTTCACGTCCACCTTTATTTTTTGCTCTTTGACCCTTTGACCCTGACTGACTTAGTGACCCACGAGCTATTACTAAAAAAAATACTAAACAAAATTTGACCCACTTCTCAAAAAGGTTCGCCATCACTGCCCTAGCCTCTATGTAACAATTAATCCTTTGTACTCGAAGCATTTTAGGAATTAAACCTAAACACGTTTTTCAGTAAAGCTTCCAAATTTCAAAAGCCTTATTTTAGAAGAAAAGAATTCCAGATGTTTATGATCTATTTACTTTTATTTCTTTCATTAATTTGCTACTTTCTAATATAAATAACTCGTCAATTTAACATTTGAAATTATTCTAGTTAAAGGGTTAAAACTCGTAAATTAACTTTAATTTCCCATATAAAATTTTAATCCTGTGTTTCTTTAAAACAGACAAAAGTCACATCTGTCGTATAATCTAAATAATAACGTAATGCATGATTCGAAATTATTTGATATTATTTTATTTTAAAAGAGCGTACAGCGGTTTCCATATAAACGCTACGCTGGTAGCGGACGCGTTAACGCGGACACACGAAGGTCGCGTCGATCCTTTTTCACAAGATATACGCGCGTTAGGACCTTTGAACAGCCTTGATTTTTTCCTCTTGATTACAGGTTTCATGTACGTAAGGCAAGGTATTTATACGAACTTGCAATGAATAAAACGTAGACACTGAATGATATATTTGTGGTGCACAGCTGACTTTTGTAGAATTTACAGTTCTCGGTATTTTGCAACATACCATACCACATTCAAGCAAGTTATAAACTTGGAACGAATATTTGATATTAAGCGTAAGAAACTGAACCGTGAATCATTTAACGGATATGGAGGCAAATGTATATTTTCAGAATCGTAAACTGTCGTTCCTGTCATTAATTCAAAACGACTGTTTGCAATTCTGTCCTTATCAATGGCAAGCACTTTCGAAACGTGAATTTTTACGGGAGAGCGTTTAGTTGCAAAATTTCTGGTTTATGAGGTTGTAAACGTACTCGAAATATCAACTATGTTACAGCATAAAATGAAATGATATAATCTTGAATATTCGAAAGGCAATCAAGCTGTAAACGGTCGTCGCCTTGAATAGATTTAGCCACTCATAGAAATTCTGAACCGACCCATAACAAGAATAACTTGATGAAGCCATTGAATATTTTAGTTTTTCACGAACGTCAGCATGTGTTTTTAGATTCAAAGAAGCTTTATAAAGTTATTGCTTATTATGGTCGAGGTATTCCTAGGTACCTACACTAGCTGAGGGTGACTGTAAGTTTGTAGACGGTTACTTGACCAAAATCAAATCTAGTACAGTCAATGACATTTTTTCATCTCCATCCATTCACCTCCATGAACATAATTTAAGGGAATGTTTTCGCCCTAAGAGACAGATTCTCAAAAATTACGAGTTACAAGTATCCAACAAAATTCAATCTTCTAGTATTAAATAAAGTTATATTTTTTGTTATTTTGTTAAACTGGAGCGAATAAATAATCTCGCTCGTCATTAAAGTTGACTCATTCCTCAAGAAATGAATGTTACGTAAACATACATACGTAATCAACGATATCACTCAAACTTTTGAATATATTTTAATTTCATTTTTAGCATACGTGAACGTGTTTTATAGTGAATGATTCTGCAACCGAGCCATCGGCCAAGAATTCTACAGCAAAAAAGGAGTCACGGTATTGTATCGCTCTCCCCGTTCTCCAAACTTGGCTCCAGCAGACTATTTTCTGCTCTCCTGGCTTAAATTAAGGCTAAAAGGCGGACACTTTACGGACGCTTCCGAAATCCAACAAACCGTGACGACGGTGCTTGCCACGATTACGGTCGAAACGTTTTCTGCAGCCATTAATAAACCTTTTGATTACGCCACCCTTTGTATCTGCACCCAATGAAACCATTTCAAATTGTACATAATTAATCTCCTTTAACACTTCGCTTTCCTCCAGAGCTTGAATTTTAAGCGTAAATCTCCAACGAAATTTAAAAAGTTGTAGTTTTATTAGTGGTCAGTTACTGGCGTTTTACATGGCACCAAAATGGGTGTCTTTTAAACGTTTCAATTCGACCCACCGCGTTATTAACATAAACTCGAAAGGTCCTGCGGGAGCAGCATCGCTTTCTTAACGATTACACGATTCTACGTCCCGGGATTTACATTTTTTCTCCTTCTCGCACCGCGCACTTACAACGCTCACCATCCCTCTAAGATGGAACGTTATTCTCCCTCCTTCCAATATTTCTTTTTTTCTTCTTGCTCGGACGTCCAACAGAAGCGAATCTGACCGTGATTTCTCGCAGGCAATGTAAATTTTTACGTTCTAATTATACGGCACGTACGTCCCTGGAATTCGTAAGGGCGCTGTCTGGACTCGAGATGGATGGGCTGAGTTTTTTGCGGCACGGTGAACGACCAGCGCCAAGGAGGAGGCGTCTGGGGCTCAAACTGACTTCCACTCGGCCGATGATCCCGTTCCGTGTACATGTGAAAGCTTTCCTGTCGATCCAGTGACGCCTGGCCATCGGACACTGCACCCTGGGACTGTGTTGTTTTACCTCAGTTGTTGCTCGCCTAGACTCTCGATGGTGCCTGCCTTCCGTTCACGTCGTTTATGTGACATGAGATGTGAAACGGTGTATCAAATCGCAAGAAACAGTGATTTCAATTTGTACGACTCGTATATCTCGTTGTCGATCTTTTTTCAAACAGCGACGATATAGTTGTTCGAAATCAAATCATAAGTTTCATTTCTTGGAATAAAACAAAACTACTTGTTCCTTTTGTAGCCAGTCGACTAAAGTCGAAGCTTCAACTTTACAAAACTATAAATTAACGCGACGAAAAAATGGAGATTTCGTATAGTTTCCAAAGTAAGTCGTATCTACAGATGTAACAATAAAAAAAATTAAGGAGGATGTACTTATCCCCGTTACTTAAAAAAAGGTTAAGAGGTCGAACAAGGTAACATTATTGGTGATTACCACCAGGAAATATAAAAAGAATTAATAGAAATGAATTATTAGTAATATTACCTGTAATTACCTGTAATTTATTGTAAGCTTTCGATTCTCGTTTGAGTTCTGTATAAAATTATTTATTTAAAATTTTTTTCTTTGGATTATCCTAACCCTAGTTAATTTTAAAAAATATGTTTAATCATTCTTTCTAATAAAACGAATTTACTTTTTACAATATTCTGAATTAAATCACTTTGTATAAATCTGATAAAGTAATTAAGTCTTTTTCATTTCATATTGAAATAAGCTATATTTTTAATACAATACTATTTAAATATAAACCTTGTTTGAAATATTCATTAACTAAGGTATAAGTGGCATATTTTCCAAATACGAAATGCGAAGACAGATTTTACGTTGTATCAATTTATATAATTCATAAAAGACGAATATTTTTCTGCACTACAATGCATTAACGAAAATACGTGGCTCGAACATCCTAATTGCAAATGGTCCCTTCTATTGTGAAGTGTCCACCGTATAAATCATGCCCGCTTGGCAATTCTGCTTTTTACGAAGCTCGTATTTCATTGCATCTCGCGAAATGGATTTCTCTCGCGGAAGGAAGCTTCGTAAATCAAAAATATAAAAGCTACGCAAAGTATAACAATACACGTCTCGTTTACAACTTAATTGGTAACATTGAAATATCTTATTTAAAGTATTATTAAATCTTGAACGTAAAAGAAACAAGACAACGAAACCTCATTTCAAAGAAGTTTTTTATACGAAATTCAATTAAAGTCTTTGTATTTTTATAAAAATATTTCGAACAGGCTTAATTACTAAACTCTATGTGGTCTATATTTGTGTAGTACACTGGATAACTTTTGATTAATTTTTAAGTTTCCAATCAAAATACAGGTAAAAAGTGACAACAAAATAGGACGCTCGATTGTAAGTAGAATGATTAGGTAAAAAGATGCATATCAAAATTACAATCATCTGACACAAACCCTCAAAATCTTAACACATTGCAGGCGGGAGACTGATCTCATTTACGTGGTAGACAGCAGTGAACGCACATTGAATAATTAAATACTAATTATCTGTAAAACTATATGTAATTAGCCAATCTTTTATTTACAATGTTAAGCTCCTTCACATCAATAACATTCGTATATTATCAAATTGGATTTGCCCGCTACACGTTCAAAAACGTGGAAAATCGCGGCCACGTGATTCACCCTGTACATGAAAGACCTTACTTTCGTATCACGATACTTCAGCGCCGAACAAGAATGTACAAATACAAAGTTGCATATTGTTTCGCAAGCAAGTATGCAAGATAACAAGTGAAAGGAAGCTAGTCATAAAAAAGATTGATTTTTGATAACGATCATCATAACGGTACGTCAATATTTGTCGGGTAGATGTGAGAGCCGAACGAAAGGCGTTATCAGCGACCACGGATACTTAACATTATCCAAAAGCCGATATCGCTGCCGCGGCGGCGTCGGCGGCAATATTTAGTGGACAAGCGGCACGATTAAACCGTGAAGTGTTCCATAATCGTTCAGGTCGGTTTAGCCTCGAAGCTGACGGTGCGTGCGAACGTGGCCCGATCCTTGATCCTGGCCGACGTCAGTTTCGATACCTTACCGCTGACTAATATCCCACGTATTTTACGTGACACGAGCGCCGCGTTTATGCGAACCACACCCAGGGCCCTCTAAACGCCCGTAAATATCCGTTGTCGCGGCGAGACTGTGCCTTGGAAATCCGAAGGAGCCGACCACCGCCGTCACCGGCCGACAACAACGGCAGCGGGCCCGCTGGAACCGTTACCGCAGGACGATCGGACCACCAACGCTTGAAAAAACTTAATCGTCCTGGCTTCGACGCGGGAACGGCCGCGATACGACGTCCCGGCGCGATAAACTTTAAGGCGGTCGTGATTTATCGCGTGTATGCCCTTATAATGCTAAGATATTCCCGATGCGCTAAACCGAACCGCTGGAAAAAGGAGGAGCGAGAGAGAGAAAAAAAAGAGAGGAACGAAACAGAAAAATACGGCATCACCGGAGACGATTTATAGCGGGCACGTTTGAGATTAGTAACAACATTGCCGGATGCGATGGCGTCCACCACCGGTGCCCGCCGGTTATTACGTTCATCGCCGGGGACAAACGAGACACCCGGAATTTATGGAACGCGACTTTTGACGTTTCCTTTCGAACGGTACTCCTTCGCCGTATACCTACTATGCTTTCTCTGATAAAAGCACACGTTGTACGTTTTATCGTTACTCGGATCCCGGGATCACGGGATCATCGACGGGGTTAGGTACCGAAAAGTTACGGCAGGGTTTTTTCGTTGAAAACGCGCGTGGGCGGGAAAAGGTGTTCCAGATTGAAACGTAACGACGTTCGGTGGGTCAACGCCGCGCAAAAAGCATCGCTCGGAAATGTCTAACGCGCGGCGCGCACGGAACAACACGCCTTCTGACAATAATTATTGATATTTATTACGTGATCGTAAACTGCCACACCGAGTTATTTATGATGAGTCCATGGCCGGTACTAAAATATGTTTTACTGTCGCAACACGTCGACACTGTGCTGAGATCGCGTGGGCGTCATCGCGGCAACGTACGTACGCGTTCCCATCCGAAGAAGGGTAGTATTTTAAATTTAATTCGAGTCAATAAGTCAATCGCGAGGATGGCTGCTCCAGGACGCATAATGGTGATTGTTTCGAACGCGGGGATTATTGGTTGGCTCGTGAACGCTGGATCGCATAAGTGTTTATAGCTTTTCAATTACTAATTGGGCACACGCAATACCTTTTGCAGAAGAACCAGTAGTAACTATTTGTTTTGATTTTGATCGAGTAATCACATTTTTTATTATCGTGGCAAAAATATCTTCAGTTTTGAATAATGATAATATAATACAAGACTTAGTAAGAATTATCTGTTTTGGTATTTAACCTGCTTCAACGTACAGGTAACCTTCCTATATAACACGATATATGTACATGTATAGGTTCCTAGGGAATGCCGTGATGAGTGAAACCGTGTTATATGAGACTCAGAGCCAGTACAAAAAGGGGGGCTACGTTCAACAAATATTTTTTAATTTTTATTAAAAATATGAATGTATGTATAATACAAAAGGAAAGAGAATACAATATATGAAGAATACACAATACTACATAGAATACACAAAACTACAAATATATGAAGAATTTCGAAAAAATCTCGTTCGCTTTAAAGAAGTGTTTGAACGATGACAGGCCTAATTATTAGAGAAATATTTGCAGTATCGTGAAATTGGCACTCGTAAATGTGAAAGAAAATGGTTGTAATTATTATAATCGTAATGTTCGTACACAATGTGAAATTGTGGGGTGCAGGATAATATCGAAGTTTTCAGGTATCGTCAATTCGATGTCAACGTGGACGCTGTCAGGGAAACGTTGGCTCAGCCTTCTCATGAAATTCAATGACCTCTAATTACAATGATTCAATAAACGATTGCACCGTTAACAAGGATATTTTAAAGGGTGTTTCCTGTATCGCACTTTCAAACCGCTTAAAAGGTACAACGCATACAATGTTCGTATAAAGTTTCTCAAACGAGGCTACATCTGCTCCTAGAAATTGTATTTTATATTTTGTATATGGAAACAAAAATTATGAAACTTTAAGAATAATAATTAAAAAGGAGCTATAAATTGAATTAAATAGTTAATTTGCTTGATAAATTTGAATAGTAACTGTATAAAATCGTACAAATTATTGCACCGAATGATTAGTCTAATTAATAATTTGACAGCTACTAAAAAGATAATTTATTAATACAAAATTCTGGTTAAACTTATCAATATGTACCGAGTTCATGCTACTTAAATTCTGAAAAATATCTTACTGCTACTTGTATGCTCATATTTTTTAACTGATTATGAGTAATAGTAATAATTACAGTTCTTAAGGCCAAAGAATAAATTTAATTATGATATTAAAAAGAAAAAATTAATAATTCCGTCATTTGGTAACATTGTTTCTTTTAAAAATGTTTGATGCTCCTCAGAATTGAAATATATTATTACAAAATGTGTCATGCGACGGTTTAATCAGCAATACGATATATGTTTCTTGGA